>MU553112.1:1892445-1968932 GCA_024362625.1 Silurus asotus | reverse complement strand
TGTCTATGTTAGCTTAACAAACACAACCATTCAAATACATTTGCATGAAAAAAACCCAAACAAATTAAAGAGTAAGAAAATTTAATGACTAAGATGTCATTATCAGATCTATTTGTTCACATAATTAATTTCATCAGATAATGCATGATGTGAAATTTTCCTTTCTTCAGCCAAAAAAAAAAAAATCGCACTTAACTGTAACTTTAATTGGTCCCTAAAAATACTCTTAAAAGCTTTAACAGTCAATGAACTTTTTAATGGCCAGTTTTATGCAGCAGGCTGTCAAAACAAAAACATGAAAGTAATGCATCAGGAGAAAATGTTGAGCGCTTGAGATCATAAAGGCCAGAAAGAGTGAAAAGACATCTAAGTAGAAATGTGCATCTTCATGACCTATGGGTTAAATCTCTCCATGACGACATTTAGCCAGTGTGAAGGCAGAAGAGAAGAGGACTATTTTCGAACACATCCATCCCTTTTCCTGGACCAGGTTCCTGTGGGAGGGCTTGGGAAAGTTCCTCTTCCTCTGCTCTCTTTATGCTGATAACAGGAACTTCTAGACATCATTACAGCGCTGTTTAAGCTCCAAAACAGACATACGAGAAATACAGGATCAACACAAGTCCAAGAAATACAGGTAGGGTTTATTTTGGGTCACAGCTCTTGCCTAATCACAAAGTAGATTTTACTAGACCTTTGTCTAAGAGAGAATACACTCAGTCTCATATTTAAAAAAGAACTAACTGCTTTTAGTTGAGAGTTTATTAGTCAAGATAAGAATGGACTATGAGACTACAATATTTGGTGTGTACTATGCTTCCAATATCCTGATACATGAAATTCATATCTTTATTGTAACATTCTCAATATAATTAAATGGAAGTGCTTTTGTTCACCCCAAGAGAATACATTATGTATAGGATGAATATCTATATTAATAATATATAATATATCAAAATGTGATTCATTTTAAACAAAGAACAGAGAAATGAATGTATAAAAGTAAGCATAATAATGATAATAATGATAATAATAATAATAATAATCCTCCAAGAGCGGAGGATTCTTAGATGCTACTTCCTATAACTGCTTCCAGTTTGAGTCAGTATCTTCATGGAAAAACATTCTTTCGGGAATAAAGGAACAGCATAGACCAATGTGATTCATAGGATGTTTACACAGATGAAAATCATCGCAAATTTAAAGTAACAGGATTGTTTTGGCCCCTGAATAAAAATGTGCATTAGAAACCCACTGAGTGCTCCAACCTTAGAAATGAAACTGAAGGAAGCAAACTTAGGATATTAAAGATACATATTTCCTGTATAGGTCTTTCATTATTATCCTAAAAAGTGAAATTATAAATAATTGAATTAGAATTTGGAAAATTTTGTAAACCCGTGTCACTAATTTCAATTTCCAAAACAAACAAGCTCGAAACTGTATTAAACTTCATATCAGGCAATTCTACACCACACTCCCTCTGTTCAAATGTTCACAAAATAGTAAATTATAAATAATAATAAAAACTGGCTGAATACTGTAGCCTTTGCCTATGGTTGTTGTGATTATACTTTATACGTTATACTTTTTATCCCACAATTCTAACTTTTTCCTCAAAATTGCATAATACAAACTTGCAATTGTGAGTTCATATCTCAGACTTTTTTCCTCACAATTCTGACTTCTTGAGCTTAAATCTCTTTTCCTGATGTATTTGATGCATTGTATTCACATATAGAAACAGTTCACTAAACATATAATCCTTTAATGATTTTATTTATTAATTTATAATATTTTGTCTAACTTTATACAAAATATTATTGTGATTCATTCAAATCTGAAGATGTTACTATTTTCTAATATGAATGAAAGGGTTAAACAAGAAAGTGTGCATATTTTAATATATATTATTTTTGACTTTTAGATTTTACACTACAGCAGTCTGATCTTCTGATCTCCAGAATAAAAGAAGTGGTAATGAAAAGTCTAAATTTATAATTAAATGTGTAAATGACTCAGAAGGTACCACAATCTTAATAAATCTTAAAACTATAAGAGAATGAGAGAATTGGCAAGTGTGCTCACACATAAGTCATTTGTCTTGGTGACAAAATATTCAAGATACAACAAATATTAATAAAAGAAGCAGAAAGATTTATTTGCACAAGGTAAAGTCCCTTGCAAGTTTTGCAGATTTTACGTATATATAGGTTTGTATGTAAGGGGAAAGTGGTGCACAGAAATTAAACGTATTCAAATTGATGCACTATTGACAATAACAATTAGAAAAGAAATTATTTTAGTAAATGTTCATACAAAATTGAGAAATTGGTGTAAATGTTTGGAAAACGCGGTTCAAACGTTTTCTTGTTTAATGGTGCACTTAGCACACTGATGTTCCTATACCCTATCAATTGTTATTACAATGTATTACTTTGTAATGTAGTACTTTTTTCTAATAGTCTACAAATTCATGACTTTAGTTCTTGGCTCATTTTATGCTGTGTGAACATTTGTTGTGTGCAGGTCCAAAGGATGTCCAAAGCTGAATGGGGTTTTCTAGAAAACCTGTTAGAGGGCAGTCATGAGTACTCTACTGCTGTGGGGCGCGTGTGGCTCACTGTCCTTTTTCTCTTCCGTGTACTCGTCCTGTGTGCTGCTGCTGAGTCCGCGTGGGACGATGAACAGTCGGATTTTGTTTGCAACACCAAACAGCCTGGCTGCGAGTCTGTATGCTACGACAAGGCTTTTCCCGTCTCCCATTTCCGCTACTTTATCCTACAGGTTGTCTTTGTCTCTACGCCCAGCATTTTCTTTTTCGTCTATGTGGCCATGTGGAGACATAAGGAGACAAAAAAAGAGACGGAGGAGCCACACGGGAAAATGATGTGTATAAAAGTCAAAGAAACCAAGTTAGATGTGATAAAAGAAGAGAATGAAGTTGAGACACAGGAGGCAAAGAAAAAGAAACCGTCCATTCCTCCAAAGCTCAAGGGGAAGCTTCTGGGTGCATACGCTATCAGCATAGCTGTGAAAGTCCTAATTGAAATTGGTTTCGTTGTTGGCTTGTGGTTCCTTTATGGGTTTGTAATTTCAGCTAAGTATGAATGCGAGCGATTTCCCTGCCCTCACAAGGTGGACTGTTTTGTCTCTCGGCCGACTGAGAAGACAATTTTCACTATATATATTCAGGTCATTGCTTTGGTATCTGTGTTGCTCAATGTTTTAGAGCTGTTCCAACTTCTTCAACTGTTCATCAAACATTATTTTGAAAAGAAGTTCCAATATCAACAGCCAGGGATCAATCCAGTAGTGAAACACGCTCCACTACAGCTAAAGGACGCTCAGACTCAATCGTACCAGAAGCATTTTTCAACAGAAAATAGCATCTATGCTCAGTATGTCAAGGACTGGCCTGGGAGCAGACATCCCCAGACAAGGACATGCACCCCAAATACACTATAACATAATTCTGTAGAAGAATTCTGCCAGTAACATTTGGCCAGTTTCCCATTAAAATGGTACTACACTATGGAATACTGGGCAATATTTGCCGTTTTCTATAAAATACCACAAGACATTGTGAATAGCTTTGAATTCTAAAGGTGATGTTAGAATTAGCAGTATAGAGACCACTCGAATACAGCACACAACCGTATTTCTAGAGGAGACATGCTGAACAGGAAACTATGAAGCCAAATCGGATTTGTTTTCCAAGTATTCTCTATCCGAAGCCTGATTTTAAGGGCAGGTTATATGTATTTAAAAGAAATAAATTTTATCTGTATGCGGAGAACCAAAAACAAACAACAAACAAACAGTAACATACTGTCAAACATACTGCCAGTAGGCTACTTTTAAAAATATTCTGCACTGTATTAATTTAAATGTATGACTTTATCTTAGTAGCATATATTAAATTATTAAGCCGATTGCCACTGTACTGTACTGAATTTACTGTATAACTAACAGTAAACTAGTAAACTGTTAACTAACACCTGGCAACTCTTCTTCCAGAATTTTACTGTTAATTTATAGGAAAATTTATTACAGTGATAAACTTAAACTGACACTATACATAGGGGTCACTACAAAAAGCATGTTCAGAATCAGAATCAGGTTTATTGGCCAACACACACAAGGAATTTGGTTCCAACTGTTAGTGACTCTGAAAGTACAGACATGTTCAAACCTAACCCAGTTAAGAGTTAAGGCTAAAGAGAAACACTCCACTGATAAACATCATGTATGAGCTTAGACAACCAGTGTAATGGATCCTGTTTTGGTTTATAAGAGGGCGGGACAAAACATTGCTGTAAGACAACTGTCATTTCCTCTATTTCCTGTTTGGATGAACAGTTGAATCTAATACACTGTAAACTAAACTCAATTTTAAGTTTTACCATGCAAAGATAAATTGTAGTATGAGGCAATCTTTTTAATCACAAATAAGATGGAGGAAAAAAATTATAATGTATTAAATAAGTACATTTTCACTAAACCTTGTGCTTTCTAATGTGCCAAAGTTTATGTCTTCTGTTCACATCAAATATGTAATACTGTAAAGGCTTGTGTGGGTCTGGTTTTACATTAGGGGTTGAATGGACACAAATTATAATCTTTTACAATTAATATGCAAAACATAAAGTAGCTACAGTAAAGGCTTAAGGCAATGCAAAATGTCACTTGAGAGCCTAGGTCCAACTTCTGTTTTCCTTTCTTTCTGTACCTGTTGGTAATGTTGGATAATATCACTGCATGTTGTCTTACCAGTGTTGTTATTTTAAACCTTTTTTTTTTCATAAGGAGTAGCTAGCGAGTATTACAATATACACTAGGATTCCTTCACAGAAAAAAAACACTGCAAATCTGCTTACACTATGACTAGTTCTATTTTTAAGGAAAGAAATCTGATGCATATATTTTGCACTTTCAGAAGCACAGTGCTGAAATGTACAAAATTTTAACATTTAGTTGATGAAGAATAAGATTTAGATAACTATACTATAGCATCACCAAGAGCGGTATTCAATTCGCTTTGTACCGTAGTCAAAACAAAATCATTATAATAGCTATTTGCAGCTAGATAGAACAGTTGATGTGCTTATCAATGTTACTTTTACTCAGTTGAAATTGAAAATAATGTTACACACACTTGGAATTTACAATTGGCAGCTAGATGACTTTAGGTGCTAGCAGATTTATTCAGCTTCTTTTAATCCTTTCCTGTAAAATGCATTTCAATTCAGTTACCAAAGGGCTGTGCAATGTCTCCCCAAGCTCACCAAGTCTCACAGGCAGGCTCAAACATGTCCGGTTATCCAGTCTGTCCACACTGACCAAAATATCAACTATGTACCAACTAAATATGTGAATTTATTTTTATATATATATTTAAAGTATACTATATTATGATATTGTATTTTCTATTTTTCTATTTATTTTTTAATATATTTTTAATATGTATATATGCTAATTGCTTTAATAAAAATCAAATTCTAATTCATGTTGTCTTCTATAATGTTTTATATGCTGGTCACAGGTTTTGCCAAACATCTTTTGTCAAAGAAGGAACCTATAGCAGTACCAGAGTAATTATCCACAATATTGGGATGCAATTCTGCATTATTTCTAGGTTCTGGTTTAAGTAAATGTGTGACTTGTTTATGTAAACTTTTTTTTACAAAACCGTATCAGTTTCCTCATGACTGTATTTCTTTTACTGAAGTGTGTGTTCAGACAACACTAAGATAGATTTGATCTAAAATGTATTATACAGTTTATCACAGCCATGCCTAATTGAGTACACACTATAACCAAGTAAAAAGCGGGACATATATAATAGAAATGGGAAAGCTGTCAATAATATAATTTAGTGAAAGAATCAAAAAATAAAAGCATTTCATTAGCGTTCAACTGAGCATGAGGCATAGAACTCATCGCTGACAGAAACCTAAACTCTGGCCATGAATCATAATGCTGTGATGAAACAACACTACCCACTGCACTACTCAACAATAGGTGATTTGCTGGCACAGATAATGTGTTTTATTAAGGGGAGTAGTCTGCATTACTGCTCCAACCTACTAAAATAAATAGGTTGAATGATGTGATACAGACAAAAATAATGTAGCTTTTCAGGCCAGTGCAGCATCAATCCAAGTTCAGTGTGTCATCTTTGGACAAAACATAGAATTCTATTATGTGTAGGTCTGTAAACAGTGGGTAAATAGTGACAATTTAAAAGATCTAACATCTATGACTTCTATGACTATGACTATGACTTTTCCTTTCATTTCACAAAACTGTCATCTTTTTTAAAGCAAAGATATTCTCTAAATCCGTCTCTGTGTATTATTTGAATAATATAGAAAAATATCTAATATTTTATAGCAGCAATACATTTCTTTGTCTTCCTCAGTTTGTCCTAAGAGCATGAAAGCATTTGTTACTCACTGTATTGTTAAATCAGTTTGGATTTACTGTAAGAATTATATGCTTAGTCATTCTGTGGTCAATCTCTACTAGAATCCAACACGGTTCTTTGTCAGTTCGTCATTTGCACACTTGTGTATCAGTACGAGTGAGTCACCTCAGCCTCATATTGTTTCCTCTGGCCTGATATTGTTGTTCTGATTGCTGAAGCATTTTTCCCCTGACACAAAATACACACTCTTCACACAGACAAAAAAGGCACAAGCAATTACCAAGCCTACATTTCAAACCGTACTGATGTGTTTTGGGTTTAAGTCTAACTCAAGGGGTTCAGATTGATCAGACATCCTGCTTTCCCTGGGGATTTGTGTAGTGTTATCTGTTCTGTCATTGTCAGCATGCTGAAGAACTGCAGGTCCTACCAAAGCTACCTGTAAAGGAAATACTGCACTTGTAACCTCAGGAAAAAGGGGATTTTTAATGTTGTACTTTCGCATTTAACTATTTATTTTTTTTTATTTAAGGAAAATTTATCCTGGAATGATTCTGGACCACATGGCAAAAAGGAAGTTTTACACTTCCTGTGAGTGTAAGTGATGAAAGCACCTTTTTTCCCCAGCTTCAGCCATAAAAAAGAACATACAAAATATAACAGAGAAATTTTGCCTGGTACACATCACCAAAATATGTTCTAAAGACAAATGTTCTAATGTTGAAACTGTGAGACATGTTTTTTTAGCTGTGCTTAGTTATTGGGTAAAAATATCAAAATCGAAAAATGAACTTCCTGATACAGATTATTTATTTATTTAATATTTTTTTTATCAAACTAAGACAGCCTTAGTCAGAAGTGGCTAAAGTACACACATTCTTCAATTAAGTAGAAGTACAGATACTCATGTTTTAAAAAACTCTGGTAAAAGTTGAAGTACTGACTACACTTTTTGACCGAAATTAAAGAAAAATTAAAAAGAAGTTTGGGCTCTGACACGTACTTAATTAAAAAGTAGCCATTCCTACTACCTGTTTTAGCTGGTAACTGGACCTCACATCATAATAATATTAGGGCTGTCAATCAATTTAAAATGTTATCGCAAGTAATCACACGATTGTCAACACACAATCAATTAGAATTTAATTGCACATTTTTATCTATTCTAATGTACCTTAAATAAACACTTTACAATATTTTTATACTCTAATCAACATGGGAATGGACATATATGGATGCTTTATGCAAATGTATGTTTATTATTAGTAAAGCCATACTCAACATAGAGCATGAAGACAAAATAATCTTGTAAATGTTTTAAACTCATTATAGTGTTTTAAATTACGTAAATCATCAAGACACCAAACGGAACCTTTGCTATGTTTCCACACGGACGGTTAGTGAGGTGATACCAGAGAAAATGAACCTCTTCTAAATTATATGCAGATTACATAATTGAGAATATTTGTATTCGAATAAACTCAGTTTATTTAAATGTAGACATTTAGAGCTTTCTATTCATATATTATGTCTGTGAGGCAAGTATTTACTGCAATTCAAGTTGTTTTATTTATGTGTCTGTGAGGAAAGATGCTCATTGTTATTATGAGCATCATGGGGAAAAAAATTCCAGTGTTTGTCGACCCCAGAGGGTTAATTGTGTGCATCATTGCCGATTTTTGGTGCTAATATGAGACTTGGTGCATCAGTAAAACAAATGTTTATTTTTTTGGGGATATATATATATATATATATATATAAAATAATTGCACATTTTGTTATCTAATAAATGTATTCAGGCTGAAGAATTACCATATAGAACACAAGCAGAGAAAAGATGATGGTGATCAGGAATGTCTCTGTTTTCAGTCATGTTTATATCGCCGACTCCCTCTGTCTCATCCACATTACTCTCATACTTCTTGTTGCCTTATAATGAGTGAATGTAAAAAGTAAATAGTGAAGTGAAGTACTAAAACCATAAACATTTACTTAAGTACAATAATGAAGGATTTGTACTTCGTTACTTCCCACCTCTGACCATAGCACCTAAACAACAGACCAAATATATGGACTCCTAATGAATTTGCTTGAGATTAAGAAAAACATTTATATAAGTCCTTCATTTAGACAGCGAGGAGGAAATGAGTTTGTGTCGGCTTCCTGATTCCTTTATTGCTCTCTCCAGGGACTGGTACAGAGAATTGTTCGCTCCGACAATGGAGCAGCAGTGGGCATTGTTGCATTGTTCATAATGAAGCCCCACCAGCATTATACAGATGTCACAGCCACCTCATCAAAAGCCTCTAACAGAGGAAGCAGTGGGATAGAGGATAAATAACACATTGCATATGAGATTCATTAAAATGCAAATTACGATTTTCTTCTCCCAGCAGTCTTTTGAATTTCAGTAATAATATATCCCAAGGTAAAAAAATAATTATATTTTTTTATAATAATGATATAACTCAATATAGGGTTTTATGATACCTATGCAACTGAAATAGATCAGCCACTTTAATAGAAACACCTGGATATTGCTCATTCAGGCAGTTATCCAATTAGGTTGCAGCAGTACAATGGAAAACAAGATGCATATACAGGCCAGGAGAGTCCATTATTCTTCAAATCAAACATCAGAATAGAACAAAATTATGAGCTCACTTACTGACAGTTGCACAGGATCACCAAAAGTGGACAGTCAAAAAGCAGAAGACATTTCTTCCAGTTTATATTCTAAAAATGTATTTTGTCTACACACAAAACAATTATGATATGACTAAAAAATCTTACATTGTAAATCAATATAAGCACAACTCTTCTAAACAGAATTCCAAATCCATAACTTTTTAGGCTTATATGGACACTGATGCATCCCTAGAGATTTACTAGAAGGGAAACGAAAGTGATTGGTCCAAGCAAACAGGTCAGAGCAGGACAGTGCAGAAACTTGTGGGAACTGAACAGGGAACCCATGGGAAAGGGAAGGATTTCGAGCGTGGCTCAATTGTTTTTGTTGTGGCTGATGGAAATCTCTGTATTAAATAATCGTGCCGGCATTGTGCACTGGGCCTGCACACATCCTGGTTAGGGAGGCCAGAGGTGGCTGGTGGTGTCGCTCCCTCTTCCCATTTCTCAAGAACAATGGAGCTGTTTGCCTTCTGGGATGATCGCACTTCATTTCCTAAGTCTTTCCCCTATTACCTGCACTCTTTTACTTCTCACACACTCACAAAATGACGAATGAAATTATCTACTGCTATTATCTTCAATACTGCAAAAATTCAAAGCCACCCTGTTGACCATGTGTTCCAATAACAGTTAATATTAAACAAATGAATTCTTACAGAAAGCTTCAGCATATCAATAGTCACTTTAGATTTTTTTTATATTAATGTGCTTGTTCACCTGAGCTTTATTGTTTTTCGTTTAGGGACGGCCGATACAAACTTCAAAACTGTATACAAATATTTAATGGTATATTTTGCAATATGATGTTAAAAAAGACTAGGTGAAAAAAAAATTATTATAATTCACTAATCGACAGTAATTGGCATCCAGAATAATTACAATTTAATCCTGACAATCATTAAATTATTAAATCCTAAACTTAAGCAATTAAGTAGACTAAAAAATGTTAATATGATATAATTTCAAATTCCATGGAAAATGCAAACACCCACATGTACAGGTGATAGTGATTCGTTTTTTAATTCCCTGGAATAAGAAAAAAAAAATAATAATAATAATTATATATATATATAGTTGAAATACTGCAAACTTTTAGTCTAAAGTCTTAATTGCTGTTGCAAAACATCAGATTAACACAAGAATGATTCAAATCATAATATGTATTGTACCACATTACTATGAAAAATATGACTTTCTACCACTATTTATCATATAAAGTGCATGTAAAACATTCCATTTGAGAAATTATAACAGCACATCAAAGTACTATAGAAAAAATAAATTAAATGAAAAAAATGATTGTGTTGTGTATATATATGTATTGTGTTGGCTCTAACTAGCTGCGATAAAGGGTGTGGAAATAATTTCATGCTTTCAATTTCACAATCAGGATGTTATGAGATTCAACTCAATTTCTGTCCTCTTCCCCAGTTCGCTTTCTTATAATAGTCTGATAGCAAAAACAGATCATTGTCCTTGATGTCTTTTGAGTTTTTTTTTTTCTTACGTCCTGTTTGCTGTCATGTTTACATTATCTATACTATAAGGTACTTGTGTAATGTAATACTGCTTGATTAAAGCTAGAACACAAATAATTAGTTGGGATTAGACAGATGACCATTAAACATTATTCTCTTATTTTATGTATAGACTTGTACTGAATTTCAGTGCTGTTTGAAGGTTTGCTAAGGAGTTTCCTGAAAAGGAATCATGTTCAAGAAATAATTGGTTGCCTTTTTTTATTTTGTCTAGTTTCACAGAGAAATACATGAACACTCAATTAAAATGATGGAGGCATCATTCCTAATGTTTATAAACATGCACTGGCTTCATAATAAAAGTGAAACACACAATGATGAATGGTAAAGCTAGTGAGACGTCCTTTTTTTCTTTCTTATAAAATACACAGTGGGAGATGTGGAATTTCAATAAAGTAATAAATTCATGTTGTTTAACAATACTGTTGAATAATATCCACATCCATCATGTAGTTTCCTCTGTGTGTCCAGTACCTTAACATTGGCCAGTGTTATACTGCTTAGAAACACTATCAGTACACAGCTGAGTGACTTTTCATTTATCAACTACTTTATATTCAGTGTATGTTTTTAGTGAAAAACCGGAAAAAAAACCCACAAACACAAAATAATAAACCACACATCTTTACAAACATAGTGCAAATATGCTCTGTAATTAATGATCAGATATACAAGCTGTCTACAAAGATGCTTCCAGTTTTGCTATAATGACAAGAATAAATATTCACCCAAAACAATGTGCATATTAATCTCTCTACTTGGCATGTCACATCCAAGATTGAACCTGTAATGGAAACATGTGGTCATTTTATTTTTTCAAACATGCTGCCCTCTTTTTTTTTTAAAGACAAATTCACCATACTTTTGTAATTTATTATTATTATAACTTTTTTCCTACATTCCCCACAGTGCCCCACAGCAGGAGTTCAATTCCAACTAATCACAAGCGGAATACAAATGCAGATCATATTTATTTCCTCTCATGTTGTGTTTCAGGGTGGAATTGTGTGGCCAATCACTAAACTCTCATATAAAGTGACAGATGGCTAAAACTAGTTGTATCGTGTCCTCCCATGAAAGAAGTGACAAACGAAGTCAATTGGCATTTTATTTCCTTCTGTAATAAGGGCACTTCTCACAAAACATTTCAAGCAATTCTAATATGGTAATCTTTTTCAGGTTTTCGATCAGTCACACACATAACGAGGTCTTTTTTTTTTTTAACCTTGGTCTTGTGATAACCTGTGAAAGGCATGAGATGTATAGAAGCTTTTAAATGCTTTTCCACTATAGGACATAAAGCCAAGAATGAAGAAATATCTTTAACACATTTGCTTGTATGTTTGTCCAGTGGAGGATGATGATGATGATGATCATCATCATCATCATAATCATGCCATGCACAGGTTCTTAATCCTGGACAATTTGTGTGCAAAAAAACCTAAATGTTCAGGACCCGAGATGAAAACCTGTAATGTAAGTGACTGTAGAGTGATGTAGAAGCATGAACTCTGATTGTACACAGTGTCCTTAAATACAGCATTGCATGTAGCTAGTCTTCTTTTCTGAAAGTTGTCCTGACTCTAGCTAGCTCTTCTCAGGCCGGTTCTTTTCCAGTACTGCCCTTGGGGCGAACTCCAGTCTGTCCTTCAGACTCAGGACTTGGGTGCTGTCTTTGCCCACCAGCTCCTCGAGTTTCCGGTCCTCGCGAATTTCCGTGACGGCCTTCTCTTCCCCCGGGGGTTTGGGGGGTCCTCGGATGAACCACTCCAGTTGATACCCTACTGCACCCACCACGAATGCAATGGGGAAGGTCACATAGGGTGCGTAGGTGCGAATCGCGGTCCACAAAACCGGCCACATGGTGGCACAGAAAACCTGAATTCAGCACGGCCTAATAGATAGAACAAATAAACATGGTTTCTGTCATCATTATAATCTTATAGCAACAAATACAAGTTAAGCATGAGCTCAAGTGGCTATAATTCTATTCTCCTTAGCAGCATGCATACAAATCAGCAAAGCTTCATATTAGATTACACTTTTTGCATTTTCTTGTTCGCTCATCTTCCTATCGCCTTTATAAAGCTACAAAACACATTATACGGTTCAAAGGTTCAGTGTGCTTCCCTCCGTTACCTAACCGAGTAAAAGCCTGTGCAAATACTCCCAAAACAAACCAATTTATTGCGTTTAAGGCACGCGCACATGCAATACTGATACTAATGACTACTAACAAACACCGCAAATTATTTTACTTACTGAAGACGCAATTCAAAGCAAATGTTCCATGCTTACAGGGAACTTACATAAAAAAACCCGACTTCCTGTTTTTAGGTCTCGCCTCTATTGTTGACGTAACTGTAACGCGACGCCTTACGATTAGTTTAAACACTGTCAGTTTGGTCGCGTTGCTATGACGACGACATACGGCCCATGAGCGACACCTAGCGGTCACCTTGTGCATCGAACCTTCAGATTTCAACGGGTTATTGCCTCCCTGTTGTTTGTACAGTCTTCTTGATAACTATTTAGGCCTTCATTTATAAGAGACATAGAGCTTTCTATTTCTGCTCACTCCATCTCTAGGGCACACCATCATACATTCAAGTGATATTTTAAAAGATAGTTTTTTTTTTTTATTTGGGTCAAATCAAGTTATCGGTCAATAATTTCTATTTACGGCATTTAGCAGATGCCCTTATACAAAGTGACGTACAAAAGTGCTTTGAAGCCTCTTTCAAGGAATAAATAAGCACTGGTATACTAGGTTGACTTAGAATTCCATCAGACTAAAACTCTGTTGGGAGGAATTATAGGACTTAAAAAACAACAAAAATACATAAAACAGACAGAAATAAGCACTAGTTTAGGTGTTTTAGTAAGAGGTAGGTCCCCTTCTGGGGTAGTCTGGAGTAGGACTCAGCTGTTTGGATATCTAGGGGAAAATAATTCCACCACCTTGGTGCCAGAACAGAAGAGTCTTGATGTACACATACCTCTTACCTTGAGAGATGGAGTGTTTTGAATCTGATGCGTGCAGCTACCAGAATCCAGTGGAGTGTGTGTAGCAGTAAGGTGCTGTGTGAGGCAGGTTTAAAATAAGTGCAACACAGTTACATTTTGAATCATTCACAGAGGACAAATTTAATTTAGAGGTAGACTGCCAGCAGAGAGTTGCAGTCTTGAAATGACAAGAAACCGAGCAAGCACCTGAGCAGCCTTTGTGGATAAAATTGGCGAAATCCTTATAATAATTAATCATTTGGTTAACTTTCTGGTTGGGCTTTTGTGACCCCTGCGGGTCCCTGAACCCGAGGTTCAGAATCGGTTCTCTAAATGTTCTTGAACTTTTCCACTTACAAGAGATGACATTACAATCACAACGAAAACTCTGAAGCTTCTATCAATAATATGCTTAAAAGCTTTAATCCTTATAACCTTTGGCGCACGTAAAAAAAGGTATTGACTGCTCCATTACAAAGGTATGACTATTAAATTGATTCAGATCTTGGACTTTAAGTTATTAAATGTACACCCACTCAGGATCCAAGCCTTCAATTTATTACAATAAATCAATTTTACACTGTACCAGACCAAGTTTGTGGTTGAATTAGTAGGACTTTTTTTTCCCATCAGTATCAGAAACAAAATAGTTTCTGTTGAATGCAGTTACAATATAAAATAATATATTTAATAAAACAAAGCCCCACAAAATACATAATTGGCAGCAGATATAATAATGCAACTTCACTCCCTGAGTGAGATAGTTCTCCTCAAACTGCTTTTTCAGGAATTACATGCAGTTATGGCACAGGTATCTGTTCATTTATCTTGCACTTCAAAACTTAAACAAACTACAAGCTAAGCACACTGTAAGAGTTCATGTGTACAGGGCATTTGGGGTGAGGGAAGTAAACTGCAGTGAAAGGCACAGTTATGAGAGAGCATCCAGAATGCCTGGTGGTCTTTGGCATGGAAAAAAAAAAGAAAAAAAAAAGCCATCATCACTGAAAAAGAACTGTCATCTTATGGAATGAAAATCACATGAGCCTTATGATGGTGCAGGAGAGAAAGTCCTCATAGCTCATGCGCACGTTGCCGGTCATGCCGGTGTCCTTCTCACGGAAAGCCTGGGTCATGGTTTGCAGTTGAGTGCACACCTGGATGAAGGAGTCAAGCTGGAGGGCGTTACTCATGCCACGGACACAGTGACGGTTCACCAGGTTCTGAATGAACTGCGGGCTTAGGTTATAGCCCAGCTGAGAGAGTGCTGAAGAAAGAAACGAGATTCATAGCATGACCATCATATAAAAATGGCTGAATAATAAATGAAGCAGAAAATCTTAAGGTTCAAAAATGTTCTGCAAATGTCAAATTATCATAATTGTATAGAAGACACATTTTGAAGGGGGAGGGGGGGGTGGGTCACATTTACTATCATTATGTATACATTATGAGGCCTTAATGTATGTTGTTCGTTCAGGTTTATAGCAGTTCTATATATATATATATATATATATTAGTCCATTAGAAGATTGATATTCTAAAACCCTACAATGTGTAAATGAACTCTCTGGTTCAGCAGACTGTGGTGGTCCGTAAGAATTTGAAACGAAAAAAAAAAAAATAAAACACATCGGTTTAAAGGAATGCAGGCCAGTGTTTGACCTTAATTTATCACCAGTTTACAAAACATTTTATAAAACTGTATAAGAAATAATTTAAAAAAAGCAAAAGAAAAAACACAATAGCATACATAGTGCAACTGAAGTGCTTAAACATAAAAACTAGACATAACTATGCGGCATGAAGGATGGTGGCTTAAAGCTGTGCGTACCATAAGGGTGATAAAGTGAAGGGACAGGATACAGAAAGTCTGTAATATCGATTGTAAAATATATGATATTGTTTGGGGCATCTCTTTACTTAGTTGTAATTTCATCAAAATTCAGACAGCTTGAATTCTTTTATTTTTTTTAAAGCGATTAAATGCACTCTCTTCTGACAGGAAGTTACCCCCTTTTTTCATACCACCCTCTAATAAGCAAAACAGATCGTTAAAAGGAAAAACTTGTCAAAAATGAAAAATCACAACATGAACAGAAAAAGACATACTGAGGTAAGTGGCATCCATTATGTTCTGTTTTCTACTACAGTCTGAAAGTAAGCTGCACCTTCCATTTGAAAAGTGACTATTACTGCAGTAATGTAGGCTAACATGATGTTAGGTAATGGCAGCAGGCAGATAATGCTGTTCGACATTTATGCAATTATAATGTGTAGCTATTTCTACTTCCCTGACAAGTCAGAGAACATTAACATAGTTCATACAGCATGTTGAAGAAAAGAGCAAACTTCAGCTAGCTCTGAATTTTATTTGACGTTTAGAATGCTGATTTGTTTGATAAGATATGAATTTTTGTCGATTTTCCTATTTGGATATTACCAAAAAAGGTCTATGGCCTGCAGTAAAACATTAATGTTTTAATAAGAAAAACATACCAAATCAGGCATAAATGTTTGACCATCTGCCTAATACAGTGTTGTTCCCCCTTTTTCTGCCAAATTAGTTCTGACCTGTCGAGCTTTAACAGCATTAACTTCTTCAGCAATTTGAGCTACAGGAGCTCGTCTGTTGGATCAGACCACACAGGCCAGCCTTCGCTCCCCCCATGCATCGATAAGCGTTGGCTGCTAATGACCCTGTTGCTGGTTAACCACTGTTCCTTCCTTGAACCAATTTTGATAGATACTAACCACTGCCCACAAGAGCTGCAGTTTTGGAGATGCTCTAAACCAGCCATCATAAATTGGCCCTTGTCAAACTCTCAAAAACCTTATGCTTGTCCATTTTTCCTGTTTCTAACACACCAACTTTGAGGACAAAATGTTTACTTGCTGCCTAATATATACCACCCACTAACAAATGCCATTATGAAGAGATAATCAGTTATTCACTCACTGGTCATAATGCTGTGCCTGATCTGTGTATTTTAAGTCTGGAGAATCTGTACAGTGTGATATTTCATCCCACAAAACATATGTATATAAAAAGGATGGCAGAATCAGCGTTTTTGTTTGTCCTCTGTCTGACTAACCTTGATGCAGCTCAGTGCTGTTGATGGAACCCGAGCGGTCACGGTCAAACTGCTGGAATATTGCCCGCCACTGCTGTAAAAACACCCAGAGCGCTGAGAAGCCAAATATGTCAATGCGGCCAGTTTTGGTCTTGTCGAACATATCTGAAAAACACACAGCCTCTTAAAGCTTTTTTTTTTTCCCCCAATACCTGGATAATAGAACAACCTTTGAGAAATACTGCGCTGGTAGAAAGATTGAAGCCGTGATAAAAGTACTCACTGATCATCATCAGGCAGGTTTCATCACTGAATGCAGAGTTGTTGGAGTTGAGCAGGGCCTGCTTGAGCTCCTTCAGGTTGATGTAACCACTGCGATCGCTGTCAACCGTCTGAAACCACTGATATGCCTCAGGGTTAACCCCTGGTGGGATGTTACCCAGAACATAAAAACAAATTGAAACAGTCTTACACAGTACCGAAAATCGATATGGTCTCAAGGGGCAAAGGATGATGTGGAATAAGCTAATTGTGTCCGTGCTGAAAGCAGATACTGTCAGGAAATTAATCGCCATAGTGTAATATTTCAGTTTGCATCGAAACAAGATTTGCTGCAGTCCCTTGAGAAAATCTACACTGTTTTAGATATAGGCCCTGTGGGGAACATTATCACATATTTCACATTATAAATAAAATTACTATAATGCACACATGCGCACACACACACAATCACATACAGCTTTCGAATTCCACTACAGGAACAAGATCTAGATCTCTGGATGTACCAGATCTTTCTAAACTACAGAATTTGTGTTTTCGGACTGCAGTCGGTTATCGAGTAAGGAATATAAAACATTAGCAGTAGGCAAAATAAATATTTTCTGCATCTCTTTGCATCACTGGACTGCCACAGTCGCCACGGCTTGCTCATCAGGGACAAATTCGCACCATTCACCATCACTGTTGATTTGTGTAAAGCTGCTTTGAGACAATGTCTGTTGTGAAAAGCGCTATACAAATAAACTTGACTTGACTTGACTTGACTTTGCTATATTCACAGACTTGACCAAAACATGGGCAAAACTTAAACAACTGAGAATTTGCTGCAGTGTGTGTATAACATTGCACTAATAATGTTTCACCATCAGACAAATCAGACCAGACACACTCCAAATCACCAGTGAACTCTTCCTAATACCATGAGTGTGGTTATGTGTGGTCACAACCAGAATTTGGGTAGTTCTAGATTCAAAAGTTATCACTGTACAGTTCTTCTGAACCAGAACTAATAAATACAGATCAGTCCAATATTTAAATAAAAAAAGAACAAAACTTGTAGAAAGTGTATAAAATTAAGAGAGACAAATAGGGAGAAAAAATATGGCATGTCAAAATTCAGTCCTTTAAAACCTTTTCCCACCATTTTCTCACCTCCAGGAATATGCTGGGCATATGGTCCTCCCTGAGGCTGCCCATATCCTCTGTAAGGGGCTCCTGGGGCTTGACCACCACCATAAGGTGCTCCAGGGGCCCCAGGACTTCCACCATAACCACCATATGGTCCTCCATAATGTCCTCCTTGTGCACCACCATACTGTGGGCCCCCGGGTGGACCCTGACCCCCATAAGGCCCTCCTACAGGACCTCCTGGTGGTGCACCACCTCCGTAAGGGTTACCCGGTGAAGGATGCTGACGGGGAATGTTACCTCCTGCTCCTGGATAGCCCTGTGAACACAAAGAGAAAACCTATCTATACAGATCTATTTCACCATCTTAAGTAGGCATTGATTTCGACGGTCAGGGGATGCTTTAATTCATGAAGCATTTCCAGTAACAAATCATTTATTTGATATTTATCAACCATTTAAAATAATGTAGCATATCGATATATTCCAGATATAAACACATCTCTGGGTACTAATGTATACACTGGATAGAGTTTTTGTTCCATCCTGTATCTGCCTGCTGCAGAAGGTTAGCAAAACCCCATCCAGCTCTCGCAGTTCAACAGTAGTTCCGGGATTGTTTTAAAGAGATTCAGAGTAATAAAACATTACTGAAATTCAGACAAACAACAAACAACAAATATTGACTACATAAACATTATAAAACCCCGGAAGCTTCGTTACCTGTCCGTAAAAACTCATCTTGTTGTGTGAAGGAACTTCTGCGTGAGTACGAACATTTGATTTTGTAGTCCCGCCCCCGTTGCTGATTAGTCGGATTTAATGTACGTCACAGAATGTATCCCATATTCCTCCTCTCATTGGTCAATGTCAGAGAAAAGGTTTCATCCCGGAACTATGAGTCAGACAGTAACCACACCTCAGGAGAAAGTTGGCATTTACCACTAGACATTCTGTTTACAGACTGATCCATGGCAAGCTCCGGTGCTTAATATGATTCCTTAAGTTCTAACGTGTGCTAAATAAAATATAAGCGGGCGTAAGTGTATTTCTTTTTGTTCGATCATGTCGAACGGGTAGTAAATCATGTCATGAACATGTGAAAAGTGAAGCAGAAAAGTGAGATTTAAAGCCAATAATATTGCATTATTATAATATAGTTTTTAGTTTTCAAAAGGCATTACACACATAAGGGATTTGCATCCCTATAACTCTTAATACATAGTCAACGATACGGTAAAGATACACAGCTACCAATGCGATGCGATATGATTCACCCTATTACAATGCGATCCGATTTCGATTCGATTCAAAACAATGCGATTCAATGCAATACGACGCACTGGAAAAATATGATGCTATGCAATTAATAAGGCTTTTATTTTTTTGGCTCAAACAGTCAGCAAATCAAAAAGTGCCTTCTTATTTCTAACACATAGTTCTTTCACAAACAGGCCTTTACTTCAAAAAGAAAAAAAAAATCTAAAAAGATTCTGTTTCCAGGAAGATTGGCATGTTATGCCAGGTTGGCATGTTATACCATGCCTGCTACGCTAATCCTTTTCCACTGCTTTTCCTTTTCTACCCATGCTGAGGCATCACGAGGTTGCTCCAGCTCCAGTTGTGTCCCACTTCATGAAGATTAGATACCTTCAAAGAAGTAAATGCCGACCCTGCAAACATCCCGAACCCACTAGATTCATACCAGCACCATTTGGATCCCACTTCATGTAGAGTTTGGCATTGGACCTCTTCAAATTTTTGAAGGCTCTGGCATGGAGGATCCGGTGTTGGATCTTAAATGTTGAGCTATTTTATGAGTTGCTCAGTAGCTCCTGGTTCCACAACATCAACTGACTGTATAAGACTGTAAAAAGGACATTACTCATAATCACACACTCTGGTTCTCATTGTGGGTCTCGCTTTCTGGTGTTTTGTATTGTTTTAAGATTTATAATCACACCCTTAATATCACCCAAAATGAGGATGGGTTCCAGACTCAAACGTGGTCAGCTGCCCTGATGAGCAGCTTGCCACAGACGCCCCAAGCTGCTCATCAGGGATACATACACATCATTCACTTTTATTCTTGAGTTCTGTAAAGCTGCTTTGAGACAATGTCCATTGTGAAAAGCGCTACAGAAATGAACTTAAACTTAAACATGTTAATCTATATTCTATGTGACTTTCAGGACACAGCCCAGTCTCTATAGTGTCAGCAGTGGTTTTGAGAGGATGTGCTTAAGAAACAGTTCAGTGAGGAGAAATCAATCTACATATAAAAGAATTGGTCACAAATTATTGGTTATATTATCTGTTTCTAAATTATAAAAATATCGCACATCTACAAAAAAAGCATATATAAATACGATGCATCGTGATAAAAGATTGTTGAATCTGCAAAACAAAATCATTCTTTCTAATGTAAAGAGAAAAAAATACTTTATTTTGTACTCAGTGCAGTCCACAATAAGATATTTTCACATTTCACATAGCAAATGTTTACATATATTCCAAAAGACACAATAATAAAATATACACAAATGATTGAATTTTTTATTTTTTTTGTAAGAGCTGAGTTCATGATTCCTGAGAACATTTATCAATTCTCAAGAAGGCAACATGGTCCATTAAGAGTCTTTGGTGTACATTTAAGAACAGGATGTTCAGAGTAAATTGTTATTATTATAAGTATATGATTTAGTATTGCACATCAAAAGCTCTTTTCCAGAAAACAACAAATAATAATTTACTTCGATCATTCTTTTAAAATAAATTACATAGTGACATACACTAATATTTGAATCCCCTAATACACCTATTTATTTATTTATTTATTTAATCTTATTTTCACCAGTACACTTTGTTCAAATAAGCAATGCCTTCTTCAACTGAATTTTGGTGAATGTATTTAGGATTTGTACAAGAATATGAAACAGCTGGTGTGTGAAGAAAGATTGTGTTAATTTATTTATATCAAAAGATATTAATCATGTGGAAAATGCAAGGAACGTGTACTGTATTGCATTATTTTAAAACTGTACTGTAATTGTGAATCAATACACCTGAATTTTTTAAAAAGAAGTGTCCTATAATATTCATGGTTGTCCACTAGGGGGCAGTATTTCTCTTCAATAACAAACACGAACATTTTATCTAGGCATACATGGAATTTTATACTGTAAATGTCAAAATATCAAAATGATCAAACACTGCACCCAAAGTCGTCATAACACAACATTTGCACATATTTATATATTAGTGAGTCCAGATATTTATCATTATATTGATTCAGTCTTTGATTATTGTACAGGATTATGTCGCAGTTCATCTCACTGTAAAGCATGCAATACCATTAAGTCAAATGTTTAACTACAACTTTAAAAAAATTACAGTGTAAAGGATTTCAGACAGAGCAGTGACACTAACTGATTTTACTAGAACACGTCTTTTGTGTTGATATTTGTGTAGGATGCAGTAGGATCCACTCTGCATTCACACCTTGATCGAGAACAAGTCCTCTGTTCAGACTGCTCAGCTAATTGCATGCGTTCTTTCTCTATTTTTTCATGAAGCACCTTTTTACAGCGCTTACACACCAGGTAGATCATCTCAATGATACACATGAGGATACACAGAGCAGAGGAGGCAACCATGAAAATAGTGAAGATCTTTTTTTCTGTAGGACGTGAAATGTAGCAGTCTACAACATTAGGGCAAGGATACAGACTGCACTTTGTTAGAATGGGTAAGTCAAATCCTTTATAGATATAGTATAGGATGTAGAGAAAACCAGAATCAATGGCTGTTTTGAAAATCAGACTAAGTAAATAGGTCCACCAGAGGCCACCACGCTTCTTTCCCGGGTTGGAATACAGGTATTTGCCTTTCTGAACAACTGCAATATCGTTGTTCTTTTTTTCCCTGTATTTGACATGGCCAACCACCATGAGAGACGGGCAGGTTATTAAGATGAGTTGTAGGGCCCATAAGCGAATATGGGAGATGGGGAAAGTGTGGTCGTAGCACACATTGTTGCACCCTGGCTGAGCAGTGTTGCACACAAAGTCTTTGGAATCGTCTCCCCAAACTGGCTGTGCAGCCACCACGAAAACCATCACACGGAAGATAAAGACCATAGAGAGCCAGATACGGCCAAAAACGGTGGAGTATTTGTTTACGCCACTGAGCAGGGCCTGCAGGGATAACCAGTTCATCTTAGCAGTTGGAGGTTGGCAGCTGCTAAGGTCATGAGACAGCTCCTGTACAGAGTATATGAAAAAAGATAAAACATCTGTATCATTTACTGGAGAATATGTTATATTTGGTTTATTGTTATTTTTAGAATGTTTGTATTGTTTCCTATTTTCAAAGGCAAAAAACTAAACTAAAGGACACAGTCTTTTGTCATACCACATTTAGATGATCAAGACTTCTCCATGGCCTACTTATCAATGGACCCTTACAAAAATGAATGCAATTAAATAAATGTTTAAAATGTCAACTGAGAAAACAGATTGAAACGATGACTGCACATCTTATTTTTAACAAATAATGAGTTTTTGGTTGCAAATGATTATGTGGACTCCTTTTCAGAAATAGTCATCTCATTTTAATAAATACAAATATTATTATTTTTTATAATTATAATTATTATTATTTATTATTATTTTTTTTTTATTTTTTACAATAGTAGACCACTAAGATGAGTTTTAGAAGTGTAAAATGTTTAACTTTGTTTATGCTTTACCATATAATAGCACTGGTTTGATCATTTTGGCTACATGTTGCACTGGTTACATTTTGAATTCTAACATTTTAGGCCATAAATTTCTCAAACCACCACCAACCAACTTGGAAAAAAATACATGTTGGTTACCAGTTTTCCGCTAAATATTATAGTATTTGTTTCATTTATTTATTTTATGACATATATCACTGTTGCCTGATTCAATTAAAATCTCCCTCAAAGCCAAATTCATGTCAGGTTCTGAAAGTTTCTGTTTTGCTGTCTCTGCTTCGCATCGCCTGATGATTTCCCAGAGGCTGAGGCAGGGTACACAGTGCTTTACCAGAAAGCATGGATGCAAGCAGGATCTGTTTCTCCTTGTTTATCCTTGTTTGTGCTCGACAACAGGTCTAGGTTTGGTATTCACAACAGAGAGTATATGTCTAGATGAGTGCTTATTAGTGCATTGCAAGACATTATAGTTTTGCTGTTCAATAAAAAAATAAAAAATTGACTATTATATTATGTTTTATTCTGTCCCAGTTATGTATTTAGTGTATTGTGGCTAAAATATCACAGGGTAAAACATTTTCAGGGAACTGAGAATAAGAGAAGTATAGTTTACTCTGTGGAACTTAGAGATCTAAAACCAAATACCTGAATAATAATAATCACCAGAATGTTAGATTGTGTTTGGTCATAGAAATACTGAGCACACACCTGCAAAATGAGCACACACATAAGCACATACGTTGACAATATACGTTGAGAAGAGAAAATAAATTATTTGTAGCCCCTGGCAGCGTAAAGGAATATTTGCATATAAAAACATTTTAAGCCTCTAAATGAACACATAAATAAAAGCATTGCTGCATTGCTAAACAAGTTACTAAACCTATTTTTATCAACAATGCGGTGCCACAAAGATTCCTTCACAAAGCCCAGGGGCTGTAAATAATCCATTTTCTCCTCTTAAACTACCTCAATGTTTGCTTTGATACAGCAATGTCTTTATGTCTTGATTATCATCAGAACTACAGCAAGCACCAAATAATCTACCAAACATTGATTATATATACAAATAAAACATCCAGTCGAACATTGGGATCCAAGTCTTACCTGTTTGTTCTTGTTAAGAAATGTGAAAGAGGGCAGGTACACCAGTCGCTCCCTCGTTTGTTTGTCAATCTAGACTAACTGAAAGCAATACTTCCCTATAGCTACAGTACAGGTGGGTGGATGTTTCAGCAGCCTGTTCAACAACCTGAAAATAGTATTATGATTTTTTTATGTAGATAGGACATTATCTAGCAGCCAAACTTCAACAAAATGGAAGTGGTTGTGAGAAACATGTAGTGAAGCTTATAAAGGTTTTGCTTTTGATTTGCATTTTTTTTGTGTTCTGGTTATGGGTACAGTTTCTTTTACTGAATATAAAAATGTAATTGGATGTGTCTTCTGGTGTTCTTTTGGGACAAATGACGTAACTTGGTGACTAAAGGGAGATGTTGCTATGTCAAACTACTCAGAATTAAGACTCAGTTGAGCTCACAGTTAAAGTCACTTCAGTGTCGTATAAAGTATGTATCAAAAACTTTAAACAGATATATATAATTTAAGTTCAGGAGTTGATTCAGAGAGACACTGTCACCAATTTAACAGGGACACTGCGGCTACTCAATGGATTGCTGTAAGCCGTAGTATACTTGCAGTGGTGAAAAAATCAGTAGTGTAAGAGCTTAGTTCATAAACATTATGTGTTTTGCTGTGCTTGGTTGATCTCAAAAACTATAATGATGAACTAATGATGATTGATCTATAAAACTAGTTGTGTTTTTTTTTGCACTTTACACAATGACTAAAGCATGTCCTGATTGACAGCTGAAAATGTTTCATTTTTTAAATCATAAAACATTAATTATCTTTGCACATTTGCTTAAAAACTTTAAAGATACTGATTATTTCATTTCTGGTAGGTTAACCTAATAAAATGCATTCAATCTAGACAGTCAGTGTCATACCTCAATGGTTTACAGGTGAACTGGATTCACTGTGGTATCTCTATTCATTAACTGAACATGATGACGATGAATTATATTTGCAAAACCAGTTGAGTAAGGACAATTAAATGCTGTCTCCACCTCTTATATCATATGTCACAATCTAAAAACTATAAATGTAATGGCAATACGGAGTGGAATCCTTCACAGGCATGTCCACCATGTTTCTTTGGAAACTCTTAACTGTTGTTTTGTCTGTTGTTTTTATTGTTGTTTTTTAACATCCATTTTATGATTTTTTTTATGACATACATCATTGGTGCCTGATTTATTTAATACATTTCCCTCAAAGCTGACAGAACGCCTGTCACACTGCAAGATCGGAATAAATCACTGTCACTGATGCATCAAATGGGAAATGACATCAGGTCACCAGTTTTAGAGTAGTCAAACAGGTCATCTAAACCATGGGAACCAAGCACAGCAAAGCTTTCAGTTGCCAGAGGAGCTAATACTGTATATTCTAAAAGATAGTCATTTTTAATAAACAGTATTTATGCCCCTTAAAAATTGTTCTTATTTTAAACTATTACTTAAACCTTAATTTATCAAAGGATTGTACAATTAATATTGATTAGTGGTGATTTACTGGTCAAGTGTGTATGCAAAAACATTTTTTTCAAAGAACACCAATTAGAATAAGTGTACACTTGAAAAAAATAAGTTTCAAGATAATAAATGCATTATAGTGTAATAAACTGTTTTAGGGTTTTGCCATTTCAATGACAAGTCTATGGATTACTTTATATAAAGTTTGAGATCAGAAAGAAAGAGAAAAACATTAAATTAGGAAAACTTTAGATCAAACTTTAAGATATTTAAGATACATATAGATTACATTATACATATAGTATTTAAAATCACAGCATGTAAAAAATAAATTTAAAAATCCAAGTAAAAAAATATGGCATTTGGCAAACGAGCCATTTAAGGGTCTTGCTCAAAGGTCCAGCAGTGGCAACTTGGCAGTGTTGATTGAACATCTGGTCTGAAATCCATTGTCTTAACCAATGAGCCACTGCTTCTCCCTTTAAAGCTCAGTGGAAAAAAATGTCCTGTTGGCTTGCAATGTTACTTATTGCTCCTATTGCTGAAGTGCAGTCATTCTTGTGGTTTCACACACCCTTCTTATTAAAGGTAATGAAAGTACACATCATTATATTTGCGGATTGGGCAATGTTCAGGTACAAAGTGTTGCCAAAAAATTAAAAAGTAAAAGAAAACATTAATAAGGTGTTTAGGCAAACACAGGTAATAAGCCACAATAATCTGAACCAGTAAAACAGTAAAACAGTAAACACAAGTTAAACACTCAAAAATGTACCAAAAAAAAGTTACATTATCAAAGATTTAACCACAAGAATGTCACACAATATGTAACAAAGCACATTGTGACTCAAAGGAGACTATGAAATGCTACTGCTAGTACTGACAAGGTGAGTTTTAGATATAAACATTTAATTGCAATAAACTTGTAAGTAAGCTAATAGAAAGGAATTAATGGTATAGCTAGAACAGTTAGATAAATATAAATAGTACATCTATATAATATCAGTACAAATCATATCTTCACTGTCAGGGTCTGGATATTTTTTGGGTTCGTTTTTGCTTTGACCACCAGATGCCGCCACTGGGACTTTATCCCCTACTCCCTTAGCCCCTAACTGTTTAATGTCTCCCACCTGCTCCTTGTTAGTGTTGTCTATTTAAGTTACCCCTTGGTCTTTGTTGGTTCATTATTATTGTCATTATTTTTTGGTGGGATAGGTGGCTTTGAGATTGGGCTTGGTACGTGTCTGTCTTGATATTTGAATCTGGCTGTGTGGGTTTGTTTGTTTTTCTGTTTAGTGAGTGTCTTTCTACTTTTTTGCTGCTTTTCGTGAGTTTTCTCTAGTCTCCTGGTACCTCCTGTCTTCCTGAGATTCTTTGTCTTGTTTTGTCATTACTTAATTGTATTGGTCTTGTGGTGTTTTGTTAAACCCACTCTGCCTGTGTTCTATTTTTGGGTCACTCAAGCTTTTTTTTGGACTTAGTGATTTCATTAAAGAATCATGCCATTGCACATCTTGAGTGTCTCTGCAACTCGCTATAGTGTCCCGCTCTCAAACCTGACATTCACAATGAGTAGAATTAAATCCTAATCAGTTTAGCTCAGTTTAATTGCATTTCATTTGTATAGAGCTTTTAACAACGGAAGTTGTCCAAAAGTTGTTTTTTACCAAAATATATAAATGTAAACATTTGTGCCTAATTAATGTGCATGAGGTAATAATTAACAGAATCTATACTGCTAGCAAAGTGATTACTGTACTTGAGTCCAGTGACAAATGATTTCTTGGCCAAAACTTTCGAGGTCTGTAAAAAAATTTAATGATCTTTCTAATTGCTGATATTTAAAAGCACCTCCGTTTGCAAAACTGCCAAACTTTTACAAAAACATTTTGGTATCTGGCAAAGTGCACATTTGTTACTAGCTGTACTGTAGTGTTGTGCTGCATCTGTTGTATCCGTTTTTGGAGAGAAATCTTTTTATTTATGCAAACAAAATCTGAACATGTTGTTCTAGCTGGTAAAATCATGTTTCTATTCTGCAAGAAAAGTTCTGCCTGCAGCAATATTCATCATGTCTACTAACCCACAGGATCCTACCAGGTTTCATTTTAGCAAAACTGTTTTTAGCACTGCTAGATATAAAGCTTTGTCTTATAGCTACTCATTATTCTTTTCCTTGTTAGAATATTTTTAGAGTTTAGGTTTTCATAGCCCTTGATTTGACAAAATACTTATCTAATGCTTGCCTTGGTCCTAAAACATGCTTTATTTTTGCCAGCATTGTACAGCCTTGACTATTGACCAGAGGTGGGAGTAAATCACCAAATGAAAGTCTCAAGTCCAAGTCTTAACATTGCAAGTCAAAGTCAAGTCATTCTGTTGTAAGGGACAAGTCATACACTTTGTCAAGTCAAGTCGCAACTTAGTCATCAAGTCATACCAAGTCGCACACAGATTTGGACACAGAGGGCTGGTGATGGGTTACAAAAATAAATCAATTAACTTGTGTGTGTAATAAAATATTGTTAAAAAGCACTTTAAATGCTCTAAAATAAATTAAATGAACAAGTAAACAAGAATTAATTGTAAGTTTTTTTAGACAGTAGAATGTGCTGATGTTCCCTTCTCAGGAGGAGTCAGAACTACAGCTGTTAAACTGGATCATTTCTATCTATGAATACCCTGATGTATCTGTGTAAACATGGAGTGAACAGTCACATGTCCCCATCTCAACATATAGTCATAATAATACCTATAATTGTAAAGTATACCCTGTCATCTCATCAGGCACCAAACAATGGGTTGAATAGAATATCAATATCAGAAAAACAAAAAGTGAGGCAGTGGTTTTTAAAAGGTGATGAACCCAACATTGTTTGCTCTGTTAGGAGTTATCCACAAACTATTATGATCATGTTACTCTAGGGCTTATCATTAATTTACTAATATCAGGTCATGCCCCAGTATTTATGGAGATATTTACCGTACGTCAAACCAGATTTATGTATTTGGCCATAACAACTTTAACCCTTGACCACTTCAATGTTAAACTGTGATGTTTGATGATTACAGTGAATTGCATTTGCAAAAAATCAAACTGGCCATGTACGCGTAATCTCTAAACCCGAACTTTATTATCCTCGGGGGTGGGGCTGGTGTTGCTGCGGTGTACATGTTGTCTTGTCCGCGGAGGGATTCCGGATAGCGTCTAGCGGTTTACGCATGCGCAAGAGTGGATTGGGTTCGCCGATTTATTGGAAAATATATAGTCCATTCTTAAATATATTAAAAAAATCTCAATAATTAAAAAAAATATATTTTCCACAAGTCATTTCAAGTAAATAGGCACAAGTCCGAGTCAAGTCTAAAGTCACAAGGAGCAAGTCTAAAGTCAAGTCGAGTCTTTTCAGAGATCTAGTCAAGTAAGTCTCAAGTCCAGAAAATTGTGACTCGAGTCAAGTCATATGACTCGAGTCTCCCACCTCTGCTATTGACATTTCTTTATTTTTTTTTCCAAAATTATAATATATTGGAAAGAAAATAATAGAATCAATAGTCAAGGCTGAACAATGCTGAATTAAATGCAAATGATTAGGAAGTGTGGGTGTGTGAATGTACATAAATATTGTTTCATTTTATGATTTCCCTTTGGAGAGTCTGGGTGAACTTGACAAAGGTCAGAGAATCACAGCACAAGTGAAACCAGAACGTCCCTATTGTTTTGGTTAAACATACCCACACACCAAAAAGGACTGAGAGTGAAAGAGAAGAAGAAATAGTTACAGCCTTCAGTATGACTCTCTGACTCAGCCTTCAAAGAATATTGCACAATGAATATGAAGGCCACGATAAGAAGGACCTAATTTTTTTTTTGCTTACGTGGTGGTGCCATGGTAACGGCATGATATATTGTGAATTAATAATTGAGGATTACCTACAAACTTTGCAGTGAGACTTTTAACCAATAATTGGGTCAATGATTCTCATTGGCTCTGAGTAGGCCAAAACCCAGGAGGCTCCTCAGAAAACAATAAGTTTAAAACATTTATTGTCCTTTTTACAGCTCCCCTTGGCATGTTTATATGTGCTAGACCGCCATAGAACATAAAACCTTTCCAATATGTTTTGCAGTTTCGCTTTGCCTCATCTCCACTGACAGTGTCATGCACAAACTCGCATACAGCTCGCTGGAAGAGAGAGATTATAAATTTGTAATAGAAAGTCTAAAACTGGTCATGTGACTTATTACCTAACTGTCTTATCCCTGAGGCCCTCCATCATGATGACCTCACACAAACTAAATTATTCAGTTACATCAACTATTATACTGATTTGAATTGAGGGACATTACTGTAAGGATTCTGCAAACAATCACTATTATTTTTGGCCTTGATGTTCAGATATGTGACCCCAAGCTGTACACATTTGAGTATGTTTGGTGGGTGAATGCATGAGACCCAATCTGGTAAGGAAGAGAGTTTAATAGGATGCCAATATGGCCAAGGAGTCATAATATCTGTGAACTGTATGTGAATGTTTCATGGTGCTCCGTGATGGAAAACACTATAGAGGGCAAATTCTTATTCTTGGAATAAGCTTTAGATCCACTCTGTGTGGCCAGGATAAAGAGGTTACTGCAGGTAAATAAATGATTGGTATTTTTGTTTGTATTTTTTTTTTATTTTAATTTTGTTATTCTTAATATAGCAGATCTATCTTTTTAAAACTGTTTTGGGAGGTGGTAGCTTAGTGGTTAAGGCATTAGACTATGGATTTGAAGATCATTAGTTCAAATCCCAGCCACAACAAGCAGCCACAACTGGGCCCCTTAACAAGGCCCTTAACCCCCTAGCTGCTCAGCTGTATGATTGAGATAAATGTAAGTTGCTCTGGATAATGGCATCTGCTAAATGCTTGGTCTCTCTTTGATTCTTATAGCATTAGAATTTGGAGTTTGATAAGCAGATCACTATGAAAATTCCCTTGAACTGTGTCTTTTGATACCATCTGCAGAAAGAAAGTAAGAAAATCTCAATTTATTGGTTAACGTCATGGCCGTTCCCTTGTTCATGTCACGGCAACTGCCACAGTTGTGATGGAGAACTGCTTTTAAGGGGTAAAACTCCCTTGCTGCTTTGTACCTCTACATTTACCACCTTTGTAAGCAAGCTGTAGGGAGGTAGTGGATTGTTTAATGCCTCTTTATAGAAGGAACAATTGATTTTCTTTTGAAGAAACAGCATTCCCTAAGGTCACTATTACCTGTGTGTGCGCCAAGTGGGGATAGTAAAAAAAAAAAAAAATGCTCATGCAAAATGCATGAAACATAGACTGTGCTTGGGAGCCCAAAGATAAGTGTGAAGGAGTAACTGAGTGAGTGAGTGATGAGGATGAAGAATCCCAAGAAACTTTACTTTGGCATTGGGAGTTTAGTCAAAAGGAAAGAAGATATTTGGAGTCGAGACTTGCACTTCGCAATGTCAGTGGGAGGTTTGGGTTGTATCAGGGGAGAGATAAAAGGAGAGGTGTCAGCTAGCGGATATGCCTGGCTGCTTGGCAGTGCAGATGTGTGCTGCTTGGCAGATGACAGAAGCAGGAGATGAATTCCAGTTGTCATGCCTGGCAACCTAAATGCCAGCTGCTGGGAGGGTCACTAAAAAAATCCTTTTGACAAAATCTCTAACTTTCTACAGAATGGCATGCCATAGAAAGTGGCTTCTCCGTCAAATTAACATACATGTACGTTTCTTTGTGTAGGTTTACTGTGGAAGAGACTAAATTATAAAATTAATAAAAACTATGAATTATGGATTGTGTTGTGTCGATGAACCTTAATATAATTTCATCTCTTTTATATTATTTAAAGTATAAAGAATACTGGTGTCAACTTAATTTAAAAGGTTTATGACATACAACCAGAAGTAATTTAATGGCGCTGGAAGCTTCTATCGACATTAGACAAAGTAACTGCTACCATTGTGAGGTGAGAATAGGGAACAATGTCAAAAATAGTTTGGCAAAGTTTATATTTATGCAGATGAGAACAACAATTTAGCATTGGGAATGAGGGATGCTGGAATGTTTCATTCCACAAGATGTACATTTTTACAAAGCCACAGTTTTTCCATTTGTATCTGGACTACAATTTTTTGAGGATAAACATTTCCTTTAATTAAAAAAAAAAAGAGAGAGAGAAAAAATGTGGACTTATTATTAGTATGTGAGCTCTTAATTGACCGAATTACTTAAAAATTTCTTAGAGTAAAAACAAACATAGTAAATTAAGAAGGTATCATATGGTGACAAAATGATAAGAACACAAAAGTTCAGGCAGCAGTCAGAATGGAAGATTTATTCCAAATCTTTCTCCTGCAAAAATGTCATTCATAGGATATTTCTAAACTATTTAACTACACTGTTATAGACCCAGGAGCAAAAGTGGGGTTTTATTTACAGCAAAAAAGGGCACAATTGCACACCTTCTTCTTTCGGCTGCTCCCATTGGGGGTTAACTTCAGCTCTGCTAACTCCAGCTCAACTCCTGTCTTTTAGTCAATGCCACTGTGCCACTAAGCCATACAACATAGCAGGTCTCACCACAGTCCTATAATCTTTTCCTTTCACTCTTTCACCCTTCTATCACAAATCACACATGCACTCTTCTCCACCTCCCTGCACTCTTTACTTCACTTCTCTAACACACTTTTCATTAATTTGCACTGTTGACCCCAGGTACCTAAACTCATCCACATTTACCACCACGTCTCCCTGCAACCACACCACTCAACTGCCCTCCCCCTCATTCACACACATGTACTGTCTTACTTCTACTGACTACAGCTCTTCAGGCTCTTCTCAACCTGTTCCTTTCTCTTTTAAAAAAAATAAATAAATAAAAATAAAAAAATCTAAATATCTGCCACATCATAGTCCATGGAGACTCCTGTCTGACCCCGTCCGACAACCTGTCCATCACCACTGCAAACAGGAAAGAGCTCAGAGTCGATCCTTGATGCAGTCCAACCTCCACCTTGAACCAGTCTGTCGTTCCTACTGCACACTTCACTGCTGTCACACTGTCCTCATACATGTCCTGCACCACCATTGCATACTTCTCTGACTTCCTCATACAATACCACAACTCCTCTCCCTGTACCCGGTCATATGCTTTCATCAAATCCACAAACACACAATGCAACTGCTTTTGACCTTCTCTATATTTCTCCATCAACATTCTAAAAGCAAATATTGCATCCACGGTCCTTCTTACTGTTACTCACAGATGGTCACTTCTTCTCAGTCTGGCTTTTAGTACTCTTTTCCATTACTTCATGGTGTGACTGATCAACTTTATTCTTCTGTAGTTTCTGCAGATCTGTACCAGCAAACTCCTTCTCAATTCCCCAGGAATCCTCTTACCTTTGAAAATGTTAAACAATCTGGTTAAAACTCCCCTGCCATCCTTCTTAAACATCTCCATGTTTCTGAAGGTATATTATCTGGTTCTAACAACTTTTCACTCTTCATCCTCTAAATCGCTGCTCTGTGTGTATTATTATATTACATATATAAATATATATATATATNACACACACACACACATATATATATATGTATTTATTGTACATAAACTAAATGTAACTGTAAATATATATTTGATAAAGATTTTACTGATCTTGATATGTAACTAGCTGAGCTGGCTAATGATGATGCTAAGTTAATTTACTCACTCCATCAAAATGTAATATACACTTTATATTCGGATTTTACCAGACAGATTAAATACTAAATGCTTTGCTTCATTCAAGTGCAGATTTTCCACATGACATGTCTTTTATATCAAATTGCAGCTCCTGTGTGCAGTACATGTCCATTAAAAAAATTATGCTTTTATAAGAAAAAGGTGATGGAAATTTACTTCAGGAAGAAAAAAATTATATTGAATACATGCCATAGTAGATATACTTGCTCTAAGCATGACAATACTCCTGTGCACAAATCCACCTCTATAAGGTTGGTTTACATGGCTTGGCATGGAAGATCCTGAGAGCCCTGCTATAGAGCTCTGATCTTAACCATATAAAACACCTTTGGTAATTGGAATGCTGACTGCACCCTAGGTTAATGCTTAACTCTTGTGATTGAATGAGCAAAAACATCGAAGATTTTCCTGGAAGTATGAAAGCTATTATAACAGCAAATGGGTAGAATGGGATGTTCAAAAAGCATATAAAATTTTATGGTCAGATGTCCACAAACTCTTGTATTAATAGTGTAAGTGTTAAAATGCTTTCTTCTTTGAAATCTTCCATGCAAACAATCACATATGGTAATTTGGACATTAATACACACTCAAACAATTGTGGCCTCTATAGAGATGATTTAAACAACTAATTAATATCATATCTATATGTTTCATGATGCCTTAAACTGGAATTCAACAATTATTGAGTGTATCTTTCATTGTCCAGGTAAATTCATTCAAATTGTCAGACACACATTTAAATCTTCAGTCATGATTTATGGTCATCTGTGTCGGTTATTGTTTAATGACAGAAAGTCAATATTAAATTAACATTGAATAATCTGAAACTATTAACCTCAAATAAATTAAAAAAGATGACACTGATCAATCAAAAGAAAAAATGTGTTTTTATTTCATATTTTTTAATATCCTTTGAATACCCTTCAGCATTTCAATACAAAAAATGTATTTAATTGAGAGGTAGTAATATACACTGGAGGAGATGTCACATATGCACACCATTGGGATGTAGAAAGAAAAAAAGGGGACCTAAAGTAAAGCCACATGGACACAACACAACACTAACAGTATTCTAATATCAAAAAAGTCATAAATGAAAAAAGGCATGCATTATACTTTATTTCTCTACCAATATTTGAATGTTAAAAATGTAAAGTGGCCTAAAAGCCTTTATAGCCCCTTATGGAACAGAATATAAATTTGTCTCATATTGTCTATTATGTCTTTGCCCAGCAACTAAATTTTTGATATCAGCTAAATTCTGAAAATTTGTATTGCTCATGTAAAAAAATGTTGGCATGAGCCACATTTATTATTAAGAACAATATGTTGTAACACAGGATGGATTATTATATATTGCATGTCATAATAATAGCAACATACTTTATACATTACAAACCGTTTTGTTGACTATTTTATGGTTTTTATGTTTACCACCATAAAACTTGTTTAAATGGGTGTTTACCAAGACCAGCAATACAATGTGTACTGTATGGCTGTTTCATATGATTAGGAGTTAAGTCAGTTTCTGTTAAATGTAATTTGGCAGCTATTATGTATGATTTTCCCCCTGTTAATGAAAAAGTTTAGAGAAGGTCATTAGGAGTTGCATTGTGTGTTTGTGGATTTGGAAAAAGCGTACTATAGGGTGGAGAGAGGACTTGTGCTATTGTATGAGGAAGTCTGATGTGGCAGAGAATATGTGAGAGTGGTGCAGGACATATATGGTGACATGCATGAGGACAGTGTAACAGCGGTGAAGTGTGCAGAAGGAATAAAAGACTGGTTCAATGTGGAGGTGGGACTGCATCAAGGATCGGATCTGAGCCCTTTCCTGTTTGCAGTGGTGATGGACAGGCTTACGGACTAGGTCAGACAGAAGTCTCCATGGACTATGATGACTGTGGATGATATTGTTATTTGTGGTAAGAGTAGGGAGCAGGTTGAGAAGAGCCTGGACAGATGGAGGTATGTGCTGAAGAGAAGGGGAATGAAAGTCAGTAGGAGTAAGACAGAGTACTTGTGTGTGAATGAGAAGGAGGGCAGTGGAGTGGTGCAGTTGCAGGGAGAAGAGGTGGTCAAGGTGGATCAGTTAAGGTACCTGGGGTCAACAGTGCAAAGTAATGGAGAATGTGTGAGAAGTAAAATAAAGAGTGCAGGCAGGGTTGAGTGGGTGGAGAAGAGTGGCAAGAGTGATTTGTGATAGAAGGGTAACCGCACAAGTAAAAGGAAAAGTTTATATGGCGGTGGTGAGACCTGTGATGTTGTATGGTTTAGAGTTAGTGGCATTGACTAAAAGACAGGAGGTGGAGCTGGAGGTGGCAGAGCTGAAGATGCTGATATTTTCATTGTTAGTGACGAGGATGAACACGATTAAAAAAAATATATTTTTTAGAGGGACAGCTCATCTCGGATGTACCAGGGACAAAATGAGAGAGGCCGATTGAGAAGCTTTTGTCATGTGCAGAGGAGGGACATGGGTTATATCGGTAGGAGAATGTTGAGGATGGAAACTCCAGAGAGGAGAAAAAGAGGAAGGCCATGGAGGAGGTTTATGGATGTGATGAGGGAAGACATGCATGTAGTTGGAAGAGGCAGATGTAGAGAACAGAGTACTATGGAAACGGATGATCTGCTGTGGCAACCCCTAACAGGAGCAGCCGAAAGAAAAAGAAGCAGCAAATGATCCAAAACGCATGATCCACTGCAAATGATCCAAAACGCAGCTGCACGACTTGTGTTTAATCTGCCCAAGTTCTCCCACCCACCCCATCTCCCCTCACTGGCTTCCTGTAGCTGCTCGTATCAGATTCAAAACACTGATTCTTGCCTACAAGGCCAAAAATGGACCAGCACCATCTTACCTCAGAGGCCTCATCACACCTCGCACTGCACCACGCTGTCTGAGATCCTCCAGCACTGCTCAACTGGTACCACCTTCTCTCAGAATGAGAGGTAAGTACACTTCAAGGCTCTTCTCTGTTACTGCAACGAGGTGGTGAAATGAGTCCCTGGCTATTTTTAAGCAATGATTGAAGACCTACCTCTTCCTGACACATTTAAAAAAGCACATTCTAAGTTTGTAGAATTCAAGAGTTATATTTATATTAAGTTTGTAATCTTGCGTACCGGTGTTATTCATTGCTAGAGACTCAAAGCACTTTTGTACGACGCTCTGGACAAGGGCATCTGCTAAATGCTGCCAATGTAAATGTAAGAAGATATATACTTTTCTCCCAAACATTCTGAAATCTCCCAAGACAGCCCTAGGTATACTATTGTTTATAAACCAAGGTTCCTAAATACCAGAACATAAGATTTGTATGTGCTTTTTGAAAATCCTATTTTACATTTAGTCTTCATTTAGTGTTATCATAAAACTCCAATCTTCTATGAAGCAGTGCCACTATATTTTGGAGTGTAGTTTTGAGATTTGTGCTCATTCAGCCACAGGGGTGTAAGTAAAGTCAGGAACTGATGTGGTGTGAGGAGGCCTGATGTGCATGTTTCATTTGACTTTCATTGTTTCTCATCTAATATCATTTCACTTATGTAATTTTCTTTAATTTTACTGTTTTCGTCTAGCAACACACCAGAGCAACAATAAAATACTTCATTCACCTTTTAAAAAGAAAGTCTGGTCAGGCAGACATTGTCAAGGAGGAGGGTGGTGATGGTTGGGGGAATTGTATGTGCTTTGTAATTGTGACATGTACTGTATGTATCTATGTGATATGCTACGAAAAGTCATTTGAACCACTTCTTTTTTTTTTTTTTTTGCAAAATTAGTCAAAACTTTTAATGAATTCTAGACTGTTGTGCTTGATTGTCTGATTGTGTCAACAACAATCTATTTTTATGTCCTTTTATAACGACAAGGAAGTTTCTTGAAACGGATTGTTTGTTTTAGTTTTTTTTATAAGAAAGATGTCCAAGGAAGACAATTTTTTATTTGTTTGGAAGAACAATAGTTTGGAAACTTTCTAAAGTGTATAAAAAAGTTGACTCTTCTAAACCTAAACCTACTTTTTATACCGTTCTACCCATTTCGAAAAGGGTGTCAATAGATATAGATTTCTTTATAGAGATGAGCAGTCTGAAATTACGATAATAAGGCAAAAAAAACCACCACCACATTGATAATAAAAAAATGTGTAAAAACAATCAATATTTCTTCTTAGAAGCTGCCACGTAAGGGTCATTGGGTCATTTAATTGGACTATTTTTTATTTTTTTTTATATAATAATAAAAATATATGTAAAAACAATCAATATTTCTTCTTAGAAGCTGCCACGTAAGGGTCATTGGGTCATTTAATTGGACTATTTTTTATTTTTTTTTATATAATAATAAAAATATATATATTTTTATTATATTAAAAAGCCTGTGTAAAGTTCATTAGTTTCAATGTAGACACCTGTCTATGTCTAAAATAAAAATCTTTGTCAAATTCAGTGAGTGCGGCTTATATATGGGTGCGCTTTATAGTCCGGAAATTACGGTCGTTTTATTTAAAGCTGATACCACATATGATCGGGTTTTGCCACACCTGCCCCTATGGATAAGCTTTCACTGACATTGTGTCTGCACAAAGGTATTGTAAGGTCACACAATTGTTAGTACAGACTATGTCTGATGCAAACAACACACACCATGCCTTTTCTACTGCAAACTCTCTCATCTTTATCTGCAAGCTGTGTCACATTTTTTACTGTTTTGTTTTAATTGTGTTTTTTTATAAATTCAAAATTCCCATAGTAGTTTAAAGATGTTCAACAAAAGAAGACATTGGCAATTGTAAAAATTGGTTTGGAATTGCCATACATCATTACAAAAGGCATTTTATTTGTTAGTGTATCATTTTACCAGGCATCAAACATCACGTCTCACTCTCAGCTACTTTATAAGAAAGCAACACAGAGAGATGCAATAAAACATGGTGTTCATTAGAGTAATTCATATTTTATAGTGGCAATAGAAAATAATATGTTCTCTAAATTAATTACCTATAAACCATACCTGAATACAAAGGATGCCATGGTCAAATCACTTATAAGAAATGAAATATTCTACAGAAGAATTTTACTATTTAAACTATAATTGAATGAACTTGTGACCCAGATTACTCATGAACAAAACTAAATGGGGCAAAAACAGAATGCTGGAATGGTTTTAATTAATATACAGGGAGTGCAGAATTATTAGGCAAGTTGTATTTTTGAGGATTAATTTTATTTGAGGATTTAATTTGAACAACAACCATGTTCTCAATGAACACAAAAAACTCATTAATATCAAAGCTGAATATTTTTGGAAGTAGTTTTTAGTTTTAGCTATTTTAGGGGGATATCTGTGTGTGCAGGTGACTATTACTGTGCATAATTATTAGGCAACTTAACAAAAAACAAATTTATACCCATTTCAATTATTTATTTTTACCAGTGAAACCAATATAACATCTCAACATTCACAAATATACATTTCTGACATTCAAAAACCAAACAAAAACAAATCAGTGACCAATATAGCCACCTTTCTTTGCAAGGACACTCAAAAGCCTGCCATCCATGGATTCTGTCAGTGTTTTGATCTGTTCACCATCAACATTGCGTGCAGCAGCAACCACAGCCTCCCAGACACTGTTCAGAGAGGTGTACTGTTTTCCCTCCTTGTAAATCGCACATTTGATGATGGACCACAGGTTCTCAATGGGGTTCAGATCAGGTGAACAAGGAGGCCATATCATTAGATTTTCTTCTTTTATACCCTTTCTTGCCAGCCACGCTGTGGGGTACTTGGACGTGTGTGATGGAGTACTTGGACGTGTGTGATGGAGAATTGTCCTAATCATGTTTTTCTTGAAGGATGCAGACTTCTTCCTGTACCACTGCTTGAAGAAGGTGTCTTCCAGAAACTGGCAGTAGGACTGGGAGTTCAGCTTGACTCCATCCTCAACCCGAAAAGGCCCCACAAGCTCATCTTTGATGATACCAGCCCAAACCAGTACTCCACCTCCACCTTGCTGGCGTCTGAGTCGGACTGGAGCTCTCTGCCCTTTACCAATCCAGCCACGGGCCCATCCATCTGGCCCATCAAGACTCACTCTCATTTCATCAGTCCATAAAACCTTAGAAAAATCAGTCTTGAGATATTTCTTGGCCCAGTCTTGACGTTTCAGCTTGTGTGTCTTGTTCAGTGGTGGTCGACTTTCTGCCTTTCTTACCTTGGCCATGTCTCTGAGTATTGCACACCTTGTGCTTTTGGGCACTCCAGTGATGTTGCAGCTCTGAAATATGGCCAAACTGGTGGCAAGTGGCATCTTGGCAGCTGCACGCTTGACTTTTCTCAGTTCACGGGCAGTTATTTTGCGCCTTGGTTTTTCCACACGCTTCTTGCGACCCTGTTGACTATTTTGAATGAAATGCCTGATTGTTCGATGATCACGCTTCAGAAGCTTGGCTATTTTAAGACTGCTGCATCCCTCTGCAATATATCTCACTATTTTTGACTTTTCTGAGCCTGTCAAGTCCTTCTTTTGACCCATTTTGCCAAAGGAAAGTCAGTTGCCTAATAATTATGCACACCTGATATAGGGTGTTGATGTCATTAGACCACACCCCTTTTCATTACAGAGATGCCCATTTGTGATATTTATTTCTACTTCTTTAGATACCCAAGTCTGCACCTAAATGCAATTCATCTTTTTGTTACACTGCCACATATGTCCAATTAACAGATTTGATTATATGGCATTCTCCTTCTTCCTGAAGCCATGTGTGTATTTCTGAATGAAGTAGGTGAGGAGTTTTTTTTCTTTCTTCATACACATTATTCTTTCTGACTTTTCCACAATGCCTTCTTGCTGCCCTTGCGCATGACTAGCGGCCTCTGAACGATTCTCCCTCCGGCACTACAAACCTTTATTAGAAATGTACTCTATCAATGCTTTTAATGTGAAAATGCAATAAAGTCATTTCACGCCATGTTGAGCAACATCCACTCGTTATTTCAGGGCTCCTGTGACTTACAGAGGGAAATGACCTCCTCTTCCACTGATAGCCTTAGCTTTTTCAGCTATTTAATGGGTCAGTTTGCACATCAGCACATTAACAGACTCGGATTTCCGTGCTTAAATCAATTTTAATAGGAATGTTGCTGTTTTGTTTGTGTTCCAGGAGAATGACTTTAAGGTCACAACAATACTAATGCACTGTGGTAGCGATGGACACCTTGCACACAACACACACACACACACACACACACACACACACACACACACACACACACACCTTAGGTCCTTTTATTGAACTTCTTCAGTTGATTGGTTGCTTTTTATATGTATTTCTGTTAGTAATGATGTGCTCCTCATGTAGATCTTGTTTTGGTTCCAGAATGATTTTCAAATTTAGGCTACTTAAATAAAGTTAATGAACTCAGGATTTACTACCTAAATGAGGTGTTACAGTTGTATGTTACATGTAAAATACAACTGTAACACCTCACCTTTTGGTTTAAGTGATGATTTTGAAAGACATACAGTATATTATATGTATAAAAGCTTGTGAACACCAGACCATAACATTCGTAGTTGTTTTTTAAACATCACATTTTATAGTCCCCCATCATTTTCTACTACATTTTAGAGTGTAGATGTGGAGATTTGTGTTCATTCATCATTAGCAAGTCAGGTACTGATGTAGAGTAGGGAGGCCTGGAGTGTAGTTAGTGTTCCAATTCATCCTGAAAGTGTTTAATAGGGTGAAGGTCAGAGCTCTATAGTAGGCTACTCAAGATATTCCACTTCTACCCATATATACATATTTTTTACAGAGCTGGCTTTGTTCACAGGGCCATTGTCGTTCAGGTCTGAGTGTTCTAATTGATGTGAAAGGGAAAGTTTTATGCTACAGCATCCAAAGACATCCTTTACAATTGTGTGCTTTGGACTTTGTGGTACCAGTTTGGAGAATGGCTGAAAAAGTCAGGTCTGTCATAATTTTGTCTGTATAGTTTATTTCCTACATTCATTTAATTTTTGCTTCTTGACCAAAGCAAGATTACCCATTTCCTCACTTAGTACAATGCATTTTTCTAAGATGCCAAAATTGTTCAAAATCACTGTAAAAACTACATGTATGTCAGGAACAAGGAATTCATCTTTGTGTGTGATAGCTCTAAGAGTAGCTTGGACTTATTAAATCGTTACAAAAGAGCACATGCAAGCACATGCAGAACAATTGCACTTTTAAATCCCGCTGTAATAAACAATTGAACAACAATGAGGGCTGATGCATATCAGATGCTGTAATATGTGAAAAAACACTGAGATAGATAAGATGTTCACTCACTAATTTCATGCTTGAAAGATATTTTTTAATTGATTGATTATACACAACACCAATTTCCATTTCTTTTTTATAGTAACTATGGTAAAATGATGGTTAAAACATATTTACTATAGTTTTGTAGCAAAGAATTCTCTCATTAAATTTTTACATCCTTTATTTTACACACTAAGGGTAATTCTAAAATGCTAATCAGATTACACTACATGCCTTTTGGACCCAAAGTATGGGGAGAACATGCAAATCCAGCAGGAGGAGGCAGGATTCAAACCCCTAGCAAGAATAAACAGATTTTGGAATTTTTCTTTTCTTTGTAATAAACATACTAATTAACATACTTGCATATGATGTAGTCACAAATGTGGGTGTGCATTTAGATAAAACAAACATGCTGCAATTGTACCTGGTCTCTCAAACCTCTAACTGTGGTTAAAGATAAAATAACCTTTTCTTTATCAATAACAAATGTAACTTTTAGTAATTGACTATTATAGAGATATCACCTATTATCTGTTCTGTTATGGTATTGTATCCATTTGATTATACTGTGCTTTCTCTGTTCCTTGTGCTATCTATGACTACAGTATATACGTTCTTTTTTTCTTAAAAAGCATACTTTTTTTTAGTCTAAATGATAAAAGAGGTGTAGGAACTGAATGTTACAGAAGGGGGAGAATGAGTTCTAGACCATGACATTGTATCATGGCAACAGAGGAAGTTGGAAAAGTAAAAGAGAAGATGCTAGATGTCAAAGAAAGGCCAAGCATTATAAAACCATATACAAATCAGATCCATACATCCATAGTCTGCCACAAGATTTAGGTATGTTTTAACAATTATAGTTACATTTTAATTAGTTTCATTGTAAGGCAATGAAATGACTACTACAGTGAAAGTAAACCAGGCCAGACACTTGCTATAAACCCTGCTTTCAGCTGCAAATTTGCTCCAGAGATCTCAGTTCATTAGCAGGATATTTGCCCGAGTCATTCTGATGAGAGGATGCACAAGCAAACCCAGATTAAAAAAGACACCCTGGCATCTCCTTCTAACAGCTTTGTGCAAACATCCAACCAATTTTCCCAAGGGTAAACTATTGACAGCTTTCAGTTCTCCAGGCATGATCCTACACAGAAAACTAAAAAATATACAACCAAGCAAGCAAGCAACCAAACAAACAAACAGAAAACCCAACAGTACTGGAGAACGATATCTGAAAGATACAGATGAAGTTGAAACGGATTTGGAAATTAATGAATTAGCTGAGCTTATACACCTCTCATGTAGACTGCATTCTTTTTACAGCCAGATATGTGACACATGGTGTCTTATTGATGGATGGATTCCCAGTATGCCTTCTTATATCTGTAGAATGATTCTAATGAAACATTTCTAATGAAATAATTTTAATTTCCAAAATGCTTTATAACTTGAAGTTTACATTTTATAGAAGAACTGAAAGTTAATAGTGACATATCCTAAAAAAAGAGAGTTGATTAAATTTAACAAATGAACACCACATTTTATGGAGAGAACTGACAGAAGTCTAAAAACCAGCACCTACAGCACAAATTAAAAGACTGTTGAAACATTCAGTCAGTCAAATTTCAGTTCAGCAATTTGAAAATGGTTAGCGTAACACTTTCACCTCATTGTTAAATTTGCCTCACTTTGTAAAAATAAATAAGTAAATAAATAAATAAAATCACATATGCACAATTTTTCAATCCCGGATTTATTAAACCATAAATTATAAAATCTAGTGGTTAAGATGCAGCGCTCTCACCGCTGCAACCCGGGTTTGATTCCCGGTCAGGACACCATCCCCAGCCACTCTCAGTGCCTGTCCTAAGCCCAGATAAATTGGGGAGGGTTCCATTAGGAAGGGCATCCAGCGTAAAAACGTGCCAAATCAAACGTGCGGAGGATCCGCTATGGCGACCCCCAACGTGAGAAGCCGAAAGAAAGTTATACTGTTTTAAGTAACTGTTTTTATTTTATTTTATTTTATTTTTTTTGCACACCAAAGACATAATAACCTGGATAGTTGCGGTGCTAGCTAGTTAAGAGTGTAGAGTACACTTGATAATCACAATCTTTGTAATTAAGGGAAGGACTGAAACTCTGGACTAATAACATGCTTCATTTTAATAATGGTCTCATTAGAAGAAATTCAACACTTTTGATAGAACTGGTGTTGATCCATTTCCCAGTTTCACAGTGTGCCAGATGAACATAAACATAGGAAAGGTAATATAATTTTCTGTCCTGTCCTCAAACAATGGTTCCTGCTTAAATGCGCCTCAATTAGCAGCTCTTTAAAATCCAATTTTTGACCACTAGGTATAGGAACAACTGCCCAATGATTGAGACCCTCAGCGCACAACGGTTGATAAACATTTTCAAAATACATCTGAATCATTTGAATAGCTGATTTAAAAGGAATTTTGAGTACACCGGCTCATGTATGCTATATAAATAAAATATTTATTTAATCTCCAATAATATGGCAGCAGCAAAATTCATTAAATTATGCAAATGCAGGTTAAGAGCTTCAGTTAATGATCACATCAAATACCTTAATGGGGAAAAGTGTGGATCCTGTGATTGAAACTGTGGCATGGTTGTTGGTAGCAGATGGGCTAGTTTGAGAATTAAAATACTGCTGATCTACTCGGATTTTCACACACAATATTCAAAGGTTTACACAGAATTGTGTTGGATTTTGTTTCATACATATAAAGTTCCCCACTGTTTCCATTCACCAAACCATAGCATTGACCACCATATGAGTTTTTGGTGTACATTAGTGTAAATTTGAGTGCATTTAACCATTTGTGCATCAGCATGAATAATAAAGTTTCTTTCGGCTTCTCCCGTATTCATGATCCACATGTTTGATTTGGCACGTTTTTACACTGGATTCCCTTCCTAACGCAACCCTCCCCATTGTTTCAGGCTTGGGAATGGCACTAAGAGTGCACTGGCTTGTGCAACCTTAATGGCTGGGGTTGGTTCCCTGATCAGGGATCAAACCTGGGCCGTATCGGTGAGAGTGTTGCATCCTAACCATTAGACCACCAGGGAACCTTGTGCATCAGCATGAATAAATATCAGAATCACACTGACAACCAGCTGAGTCTTAACTCTGAGCAGTTACAAATTAAGTGTTTTCTCCCAAAAGAGAAAAATCCTAATGTGCCTTTCTAAAGATAGATGATTTATACAATAGATGGCTAAGTATGATCAGTGTTACCTAACCTTTTGTAGCCACTTATCCCTCTCTCAAATTTTGATCATGCCTCACAGAGTAAATTAGAATATGGGACATCATTTATATCATAATGGAAGCCATTTTCCTGCCACATAATTAACAGTGCTGTTCTTTCAAATGGTTGAGTTATTCATTTTAGGAAATGCTCTGAAGCTAATTAAGACAATGACACTTTTGCCCCAGTGCACTTGTAGAAATTCTTCCTGAATGTTGAATGAAAGATGACAGACATTTTCTAGGAATAGTGAAGGTGTAGCCTCAATACTGTTCTCTGCCTTCATAATGATCTTCCATGTGAATAATTCTGCTGCACAACATTTGTAGAGCAGAATAGTAATTGAGAATTTCTACCTTGAAAAGCCAGAGCCAAAAGCCTTTTGGGTGCTTTTTTTTGCTACTTTTGCTAAATCTCAATGTCTCTGCATATTCTTTCACTATAAATTAGGACGGATGCTACAAAGAAGGATAATTGGCCATTTCCATTACTCTGGGGCTTAGAGTTTCCCATTATATGTGTTAAGGCCTGTATAAATCTTTTACGGACAAAATCCTAGTTGGTCAAATGCCATGTGGTGTACATTGAACATCAGCAGCAGTGGTGGTGACTAAGAGCTGCAAGGTCATCAACACAATGCTTTACGATATATTTGAAGGATCTGAATTACTTTCATTGACAGAACCAGTTTGCAGAAACACCTGTCACATAACAATGAACTAGCCCAAATTCTACTCTCTTGGAATGAAATGCATCACTATATGGTGTAGAATATACATTTCATTCTACAGAGAATTTATTGGACAACAGAAATTGTTTTTCTTTTAAAAATATATATATTTAAATATTGTTAGGTGCTCCATTAAGAAAACTCAGCATCAGAATTCCATTCGAAATATCATTGAAACTACAATTGATGCTGTATAAGTCAGGGGTGGCTGTCAGGAAGGACCCAAAAGCGGGACACCACCAGAAGAACAGAACCAGGTCACGGCACTCACAGGGTTAATGCTGAATGTCCAGGGCACCGGGAACACGAAGCAGTTGGTGGATGTAAGAGAGTAGAGCGAGTCAGAAAACAGTCCGAGGTCAAGAGCCAGAGGACAGAGCAATAAAGGAAAATCCAATCTGAGATCAAAGGCAGGTAAAAGGTCAGAGAAACCTGGAGATCCGAAACCGAAAGTAAACTTTCCACGAGGGGAAATAGAAGGCCGGAAGGTCTCAAACGAAGAGCCGGAGCTGAATGAGACAATCTGGCAGCAAGCACATGCAAAATATTAAAGTCCCTTTTCCTGACATCTGGAGCATAAGAGACCTCGCACGGAGAAGACGGGGGCCCCTTCGACAAACCGGGCGGGCGGAGGGGGTCTGGTGGAGGGTATAAGATAGCATACTTGGACAGGTCTAAAGCGGGAGACATGGAAGTTCAGGTGGATTCGTAAGAATCTGGGGAGCTTAAGACGTACTGCTGCGGGGTTTATGACCTTGGAAATGGGGAATGAACCCATCAAACAAGGGGCAAGCTTCCTGCACATGGCCTTGAGGGGAAGGTCACTAGTAGAAAGCCAAACCTTCTGGCCAATCCGATATTGAGGGACAGGTCGGCGTTTGCGATTGGCCCAACGCTCGTAACTCCGGAGGGACTTAAGGAAGGGCTGCCCAGGCCATTCTCCACCCTCGCCGACAACGCTTGAACTGGGCCAGGATGGATGGCGGCTGTCCACAGATATTCCAAATTTCGATGATCGGTCCAGACGAGGAATGGAACTTTGGACCCCTCCAGCCAGTGACGCCACTCCTTCAGGGCCAATTTGACCGCCAAGAGATCTTTTTCTCCAACAGGGTAGTTGGAGGTAGTAGTAGGCAGGGAAAAAAAAAGCTCACGGGTGCAGGCGGTTGTCCCGGGCACCTCTCTGGGACAGAATGGCACCTACACGCAGATCAGAGGCGTCCACCTCCATATTTGTTTATGCCCATGTTATTTAGAATATTAAACATTTTTAAAAAATCAATTTGAATTATGTTTAAAACAGAATGAAATGTGTGATTAAGTGTCAACTCATAACAATCATGAGATTCATTGCAATTGAATATTTTAATCGATGGACAGCCCTAATAATACATGATTTATATCTCTTCATAAAACATTTTTCCATGATAATTTCATAATACCATAAACCATCTTATTGCATCAATGATGTTGTGTGCCTTGGCTAGTTGTGTATGTGTTCTATGTGGAATATTACTCATTGCATGGGTTTCTCAATGTAGAACTATTTAAGATGAGAGAATAAGAAGAAGATGTGATAGAAAGAATCGTAGTAGGTCATGACGATGGTGCAATTACCTGCTCCCTCCCTTGTATAGAACAGATCCATTGTTTTTAAGCCTTTAGAATTTATAGGTGTCCAGGACAGTGTTGGGGACATTTGGAGGTAAAGTGTCAGAGCTGCTTAACAGCTGTGACCATATTTATCCAAGCTATATTTATGGGCTCCTGACCCCAGAGAAGTAAGATGCAGTGGGAAAGGTGACAGGCTGTGGGATCAAATGAGTGTGATAGCACTGAGGTGTCATACTGTTATACTACACACTGCAAACTGGGCAAATCTGATAGGTCTAATAGTTCACAAGTAGGATGAGTCATTGTTTTTTATTTTTATTTTTTTTTGGCTATGCTCTTACACAACAGATTCACACATACTGTGCACACATGCTAGGTTAGGATAAAAAAAAAAATGATCAGCTTGAAGACCTCCATTTTTTAAAAACGGCTGGGTTTCTGCTGAAAAGAAGCACAGATTCCCAAAGGTTGTCATACTTTATCCTAATGACAGCAGTATTTGCAAAGTTGGCACAGTAGCAGACAGACTGGCATCAGGGAGAAAGAAAAGAAAAGTGAATCGGAACATTTGGGCTGAGATAGTAGGGGAGCAATGGAGAAAAAATAAAAGGCAAAGATGTGATGAGATTTTGTGAAACATGAAAATTGTAAAGGGTAGAGAGATATGGTGCTAAACATAATAAAATCCAGAATGAGACCAAGGCAGAGCAGATGAAATAGGAGGGTAAAATTTTGCACCAAGGAGATGAACATGGGAGAATGAGTGAATGTGAATCTATTCCTTTATAACAACCCCCCAGTGAATGTCAGAGCAGAACTGCTGCATTCTTGACACTGGCTTATCTCATCTTCAGCCCAGAATAAAACCCATTTTCAGGCACTGGAACAATATAGTGAGAGGTTACAGAGCCCAACATCCGTGACACCCCCATTTAGAGTGAAACCAAGGTGGTATGTTTAAAAATGCACAACACGTTCACTTTCTGGGATTCAGTATATGTTCGCTGTGTATTTCATCGTAAGACACAAGCAGGGAAGGAGCTATATAACAGGTCTTTATAACCAGATACAATGATTCTGATATACTCTTTACTCTGAGTACAGAACAAAATCTAGTAAAAGGAAATCCCACTAACTTTGAAATAATTGAATTTAATTTTGAAAAGGAGACTAACATGTAGCCAGGTGGCAGCTGAAGCATAACACTTTAGATAAACAAACACATTTAAAGTTGTTGAATGATCATTCAGAGTTGTGGAATTAAGTCCAGTTGTTACATTTAAAATACACATAGGGACATTTATTTATATTCAGAGAGGTTTTTGCATGTGATTAGGCTCATTTTCCAGTCACTAGAAACTCTGAGTATGCAATTTACCTATATCTAGTTCAAGGCCTTAAGGTTTGCTGTTTTTTTTATCTTTTCCAAAATTCTCAGACGCAGTTTTTTTCAGTAGCTTTTTAACTGTTTCGATTTACATTTAACGTTGTGAGAGTTTTTGTTACAAACAGGCAATCCCTCACCAGTCTTTATTTTTTTTTATATAAAAGTTAATTTGCATGCACACACACACACACACAATCAGAAAGCATCAAGTCTGTCATAAAGACTTTCCCATGGTAGACTGTTAGAAAGTGCTGACTTCCTCCATGAAAAAAAATAAAATAAAAATTAATTAAATGTTAAATTCCTCTTTCCAGAAAGTTTCACCAAATAAATTATGTTTCTTGGTTTAATACTTTTAAAAATTCATTTGACTGTCTTTGATAATGTTTAGTATTCACCATTCAAGGTCATGTGAATGAGTTACTGGAGAAATGAGGATGTTAATTTAAACCAGTCAGAGGAGGAATTTTCAGAAAATCAATCATAACCTTCTGACCAACCAGCCATGCTATGTTACATACAACACTGGACTGTGATCTTAACATTTACATTTATGTTTAAACTCTTAACAAAATGATTTAATATATATTAACCATTAACAGTATGTGAAAACTTTTTCTTTACTTTGAAATTACTGGTACATTTTCTTCATTGTCGATTTACCAATTATTTCTCAGACAAGGCGTTTGCCCCAGGATATAGAGACCGAACCTCAGAGCAGATGAATCACGTATACTTATGGTGGGAGTCAGAGAGGCTTGCGATGCCAGACATCATGTCCTGTTAAATGTTTTATCTTCCCTCACTGGGGCAACATCACTCCCCTCAAGGGTGTCATTCAGGAACTGAGATAAAGGAGAAATTGAGAGTGTGACGGTTGCCATGAGCTCTTGTTCTGCACCTCCTCTGAAGAGGATTAGTGGGAGGGATGTGCCATGTGGCTCTGAAACTCTGGCACAGTGAATAATATCCCTTGTTCTGCCCAGCAGTAAAATTCTCTGTCCATCCTTTTTGTTTACAAGAAAGCCTAAAAAGTGAGCAGCCTAAAAGCAGTCCTGAGAATCCTGCTACTTTAATTAGTGTGATTAATCAAACAGATTTAAAATACTTATGCATATTAGGTGGACATCTCTGTAACCCAATGAATGGCTAATTCTAACTCATAGAGTAGCTCTTTTGACCATGAAATGTCCAATTCTGAACAATGGATTTGATGTAATAAACAAGAATAATGAACTCAAGGGCATCCCACACTGATACGTACACTCTCAATCACACCTAATGGAGACTCTACAACTTGTATTTATTTTTTTTCTCAGATAGATGAAACCTAAAATTCCCAGAAGAAACTCATGTAACCCCAGTTCTGGTTTGAGCTTCAGGCCTTGGAGATAAAAAAGTGACAATGCTACTGCATTGCCAACCCACATGAATTTTTCAATTTCTCTATATTTCTATTGCTCTGCATCCATCACTCTGATTTCTTATTGACTTTGAAGGTTAGGATAGAAAGAAAGTTTAACTCCATTTATAGAAGCTGCATCACCAGCCTGTTCACATGCACATGGCTGCTAGCCATGGTTAAAGAAAAACCTTTATTCCCCCCCGAAAATAAATACAAAATATCTGATCCCAAAAGTGCTGCAAATGTGCCACTTTCAGTCTTCTACTTACTTTGTTCCTGCAACCATGAAGATGTTTTCTCAGCAGGCAAGCCACACACACACACACACAAAAAAAATTTAGTGGTTTAGTTAATATGACAAAAAACAAATATGTGATTGTTTTGCACAATGAAGTTAATTGTTTGAATTATTTAACCTCCTTATGTTCCATAATGAATTAATTTATTAAAATATGCAGTTAAAATCAAAAGTGTACATTTACTTACAGTACTTTACTGAATTTAATGGATCATTTATTTACAATATTTTGTTTAGTTATGGACCTACCCTTTACTTTTGGTTGTAACCAGTGGTCATCAAGCATTAATGAAAATATATTTTATGTATGTACAGTCAAACCCCGATAATTCGTGGCTTGGAAAATTCACGGGTTCTCATTTGGAAACTAACTAACAGCAAGTTGCGGATTATCTTAAAATTTGTGGGAATCTGCAGCGGGAACTAATGTTCAGGAACGTTAGGTATAAACTTTTAAACTATGTTTTCACTAACAAATTTCATTAACATTTTTAAAACTCATTCTTGTATTAAAGTGACATAATGTCTAGATGAATTCACTAAGGTACCATTGGGGCTGTGGGGGTGAGTCCAAAATTTGCGGATGTTCCAGGGGACCACTGTATAGTTTTTCAAGTGTTGATATATTTGAGATTTCTTGCATTAAGTGGACGAGCAAGATCTTTTCAAATCAAAGAGAAAATAATATACGTTTCATTTGCTTTATGTGTGTAATTGACCTCAGATTTGATTAAAATTGCCTTACAGTATATAAAGGTGATTAGTTAAGCATTGACAAAGCTCATGTGTCACGCAGGGGTTGTTGCTCTGTATTACTATTTCAATTTAAAATTAAGTAGAGTATTACAACATATACTCAGACAATAAAGTGGTACAAAATCTAAATACAGTGGAACCCGGTTATCTCGCCCTCGGTTAACTCGACAACCCTATTAAGTCGACGTTTTTGAAGTGGAACTGCCAAATTCTTGCTTTTTCTTAGCATTTTTTATCGGTTATGTTTTATGTCGCGGAACCCTAATATCTCGAGCACAAGGGGGGAAAAATTCAAAATTTTAACTGCAGTAATGTCGATCGGCGCTGTGCAGCCGCAGAAGAATTCGTGGCGGAAAAATCAAACCTTACAGAAACTACAGGTGTTTGTATTGTATACTGGTGAATCTCTGCTGTTAGTAAGTGCACATATGCATTTTTTTGTTAAATGTTATGCGATGAACGGGAGCGCGGCGCTTCCGGCTTCAACTCCTTACCAAGCGCGCGCGCGCGCGAGCAGGGTAAGGAGTTGAAGCCGGGAGCTTCAGAGAAAGCACCTGCCACGCCCCCTTCGGCCGTTCACATTTAAGACTTTTCTGTCCCTCGTTTTTGGTTTCGGGTTCGGTTTTGGATCTTCCGGGGGGTTTTTTCGGCTTCGTGCTGTGCCGCTGGTCGCGGTATTTTTGAATTTCCCTATTTTTCCTTTTACAAACTCTCTCTCTCTCTCTCTCTCTCTCTCTCGGCTTATCTCCCCCTCGGCATCGCGGACATAAGTTTTTTCGGACACTTTGCTTTGTGTGTTTGTGCGGATTACTTCAGCCTGATGGTCATAAGTTTTCAGAAACTTAGTTACTGTTTATTTTTCTTTTTTTTCCACATGTGGACTAAATGTGAGACGGCACTGTGCAGCCGCTGTTTGTTGTTTATTTTTGAGCGATCTGTGTGTTTATAATGTTGGAGAATATAATAAAGGTTTGTATGGAGAATGGACGGTGGTTTGTATTGTATACTGGTGAATCTCTGCTGTTAGTTGGTGCACTTATGCCTTTTGTTGTTAACAAACATGTACATTTTTATAGCATGCCTTCATCAAACAAATCATGGCAACGCTGTTGTGTAAAAACCCCTCCAAAAACACGTGCATGCACATTCTCATTTATTAACGCACATCATGTTCATAAAAAAATTTCAAGCACGTTAATATACTGCCGCCATTTTGATTTTCGTTTATCTCGATCATCGGTTACCTCGATGCTTTTTGGCGACCCCCTAGGACATCGACATAACCGGGTTCCACTGTACTTATTTAATAATAATGATAATAATAATAATAAGTATATTTAGCAATATACTTATATTCCTGAAGTATTATATATTTCTTATAAACAGAGAGAGAAATAAATCCTGATTTAGCTTTTAGGTCCTGTTCTGTGCATTTTATTTTATTTTTTTGCAAGAATACTAGAAGCCTCTTTATCAGATGGTGGAAGAGAAGGTAAAATCAATAGTGCCTTGGCCCGTGACTGTGAGACAGTTCCTGGATCACAGCCTGCTCTCATCCTCTGTACTATTGATCTTCATTACCTCTATAGGACTGGAGCTGCCTGTCTCATAGCCTGATCTGGCAAGACTCATCAGCATGGCTTATGTTTTTTATTTTATTTATTTATTTTTCAAAGAATTAGGAACCACTTGTAACAGTGAGTGAACATTTCTGTTTATTCAGGAAACACAAAACCTTAGAACTGTGTTCTGCAGAAAAAAATATATTAGCAGCCATCCTTACAATACATAGCAATTTTCCATAACGGTTAAGCATAAAATTCTGCATGTTTTTAAACTATTTCATGATGTAGGCACACTTTTTGCTGTCCTCTTCAACATTTCTTTAGTCAACATATTAAGAGAACAAAAATGAATAAGGTTAAGTAAAGAATAAACGATAAAGAGAGCATGATGAGTGAATGAAAGGGCTTTTATTTAATAGAAAAGCTCTAAGGTGCTACTTGCTTTCACAGAGTGAGCCTAATTCAATTGCCCCCAACCCCACTTTGCCAAACACTGCTTTAGAGAGGACCAAATCAAAGCCGCTCTGTAAAACACGTAATGACTGCAACTCAGTTGCTGCTAAGCCTCTCATTGATTAAGTCATATCTTTAAGTTGATAAAAAGACAAAACACTTATTCAGGCCTTAATAAGTACATGACAGAGGCTTTAAGACCAAAATGACTAATGATTTTTTTTGGGAACAGCCCATATACTGCATATCAAACACATACCACTTTTACAGCAAAATCAGTTAGATATATAGATATATTCGGGACAGTCTAAAAATGTTCTCCTCACCCTACATCACCTGACTTTTCTAACACCTTTGTGGCTAAATAAGAACAAATATTTAAAGTGTAATGTAAAGCCTCCAGTTTTGTTTATTCCTTTAGCAAGAAATATCAAGGCTATGTTATAATATATGTTCATTTGTAAAGACATATACGTATTAAAAAGTGTTTACATTACTATTCAAACTGAAAAAAAAAATCTACTAGATGGAAAGGACGCAAGATTCTTGTGCTGGCTAATGATAATAATTTAAAACCAAGTTCATTAGTTGAAATAATTGTAATGGCTGGATGGAGCCAGCACTCTGTGAGAGATCTTCTACATGCATTAATTAGCACATTCTATATATGTGTGTGTGTGTGTGTGTGTGTGTGTATGTGTGTGTATGTATATATATATAGTGTGTGTGTGTGTATGTGTGTATATATATATATATATAATACAGTAACATACAGAGAGAATTGAAACTGTAGCATCAATTCAAGAACTGGGAACCTAAACAAAACATATGATCAGGATCAGGGTGGTTGGAAATTGCTTAATTGCAGTAATATAATTCTGATGAAAGAGAAAATAAATGTGTAGTTTATATAACTTTATATAAATAAAGACTTTAAAGGTAGCCAACTTTGTACACTTCTTACACTAAGAAATAACAATGCAACATCCGCACTGTTTATCACTTTAAAAATTGGCAGAAAATTTTACCATTGTGACTATTGTTAACATCATAATTTAATGCTACATTTTCTGTTATTGAATCTCTTCTATGCAAAATAATAATAGATGTAAAAGCCCAGACAGAAGTGTTACAATAGTGCTGTCCATCATTTGAGTTTTTCTGATGTAAGACTATGTCCTCCTTGCCAAAACAATACCAATGTTTTTATTTATACCTGTAAACCAAATAAAAAAAAACATTAATGTAACTTTTAGGGCACTGTTTCTGTCTCAAGGTGACAAAAAATGTGTTCCTGTTGACGTCTGTCAGCTGTTTTCTGCTTCTCTGTTTAATTTTGTATTTTATTACTGTTTTGGCGTTTCTGTTTGTTGATTGCCTGACCCTCACCTCATCATTTTGGATTTTTTGCAATAAAGTCTGCTAGTAGGTCTGTTTGATGCTTGCCTTAAGAGCATAAAAATTCACTGCATTCACTACAAGGTAGGGTTTACAGGTTGTGTAAAAGATCCTGGGTGGCCTGCTATAGAGCTCTGACCTCATCCCTACTGAACACCTTTGGGATGTGAAAAATGCTGACTGCAGCCCAAGCCTATGTTCAAGTGTCCACAAACCTTTGTCCATACAGTGTCCATAGACTTTTTTTTTTTTTTTACATAAACAATTATATGAAGTTAGATTAGTACAGGCTGGTTGTAATATAAAATGACAACATTACAATTTTATATAAAGTTTTAACACAACACAGAAAATCTTTAAAACTGTTATTGCTTTAAGTGCCAAATTATTTAATGAATGTGACTAAAAACCAAAGTATATATTTTACCAACAGTACTGTGTTGCAATTGACACAAAACTAGATTAAAAAAGCGATACATATTATTTATTTAAACAGATTGCTGACTCTATTTGTACCTTTATTTCCAAAACTTCAACCTGATGAAATTTTGAGCATTACAGATGCATTGTTTTTATTATTTCTTCTTTTGTGTTGGTTTTAAGACCTAACGATAGGCAAGGAGCTCTTGTCGCCACTGTTCTTAAATCCCTACTTAATTGCTGCCCCTGATGTGTTATGAATGAATGTCAGCAACATTAGCGGATAGAAAAACCCAGCATAAATGGAAATCAAATCTATGACAAGTGTGAGAGATTTGTGTATTATACAATATAATAGTTTGAATGAGAAAAGCTTCATAGTGTGTCTAAGTGGGTATAATATTATGCATAGTGAGTATGAGAGTGTAAAAAGTTATGACAATGTGTGTGAAGAGGTGTGTGAGGGTACAGTAATGGTAATGTGTTTTGTTGGGTATGATATTGTATATGACATGATATGGTAGTGTGTTGAACGGTAGTAAATGCTATTCAACAAACAACTCTAACCCAAACCTCAATCTTGTTAAACAGAAGGTGTGTGGCCTTTGTTTTTAATGTGACAGTTGATATCTTTCTGATTTCTGATAACTTTCTCACGACCTCCTATTCCCACTAACTATAGAACATACAGTAGATACAACACTACCCCCCCACCACACACATTTACTGCTGTCATCTTCTATCAGACAGACATACACCTGGCTAGACTGTGGAACTCTAATCGGCTGACCTGGCTGAATGTGTTGCTCCACTTGCCACTGTAATTAGAAGACTTTTTCCAAACTGACAGCTGCTGACTAGGGACAGATCAGCCTCAGAGATATCTCAGAGATCAATGTCAACCAACAGCCATAGATGCTAGCCATGTATACCTTCTATGCACAGTAAGCATGAGTGGAGTTATGCCACTGCACCCCCAGCATCAGTATCACTAAGCTCCTGTTTCTAAAATATGCAAACCAAAGAATATTGTTTTAATTACAGACGTTTTATTGCCATTTGTTGTCTACTGTTACTACAATGAATTGGACAGTAAATTTATAGTAGCACTTGACCCAAGGCTCTGAATCGATCTCTTAGTCTTTGAACCTGGTGATCGGTAACATTTTAAATCCCACTAACACAGGTGCATGCTTTAAAACTGGACAAGACCATGCACGTGCTAATGGCATTCAGTAGATGTTTAGGATTTTTAGGATTATTATTATGATTATATGCTTTCTTGCAGTTCATTTAATTGATCTCTACTGGCTGCTGGGATTCTATTGTATTTCTCCATTACTGAGTGTGTCCTATACGACCTTAAAGCTGGCATTTCAGAAAGCAAGGCTAGCTGGGATTAAACAATTTGGTATATGATCTTCCTTGATATTTATTATTTATTTGAACAAAAACTAGGAAAACATTCTATTTATTTCCACATTTAAAATTTTTGGGTAATAAAGGTATTCAATATAAAAAAATGTTTTTGTTCATGTCACTTGTAATGTTTAATGTATCTAATGTTTTACCTTGGTTCTATAATGCAACAAATATGTATACATTATTTGATTAGCTAAATAATTGTTATTTATCTATTAAATGTGTCACTGAAAGTCGTTCATGAATAAGAGATGCATTCAAGGCAGCTGATTCACTTATTTCCTGCACAGATGGACTTAATCAGTATGCCATGTGTCTTTTTTCCAAGGCCTTCTGGATCAATGAATGGAGAAAATCATTTAATCTGTTTCAAGCTCAAAATCTGATGCATAAACATGGTTCAGAGAAAACATAAGAAACTATTTATTGATCTATTCACTTCAATATTTTTACTGAAATAAACTTTAGATACCAAAATATAAATAAGAGGACTTTTAAATCTTATTTAAATCTCACATCAGAATTAATTATCTATAAATTATTTCATTTAAAATCTCTAGTAAAGAAATATCAAAACAAATATTACCATTTTGGTAGGGTCATTAGTGTAACTCTTTACCTTATACATTCCAAGTTATCTTATTCCTATCTGCATATAGTTTATGATTGTAAAAATATTTGGCATGCATGGCCTCTTAGGACTTCCGTAAGATCAAGATATAGATATAAATCTAGAGTATAGATATAGAAATTCGAATATAGAAAATGGTCTGCTGTAAGTATATTTATGTGTTGTAGATAATAGTTTTTCTCTGGTGACTCTGGTGTAATTTAGGAGCAACTTGATCAAGTGGCTGTTAATTTACACTGTCTCAAATAAAGAAACAAATCTATGAAGTTACTGACATGTAAAATGCACTGACTAATTAAAACCATTTGAACTGAAAGAAAAAAAAAGAGCAAATCAATAGTGTTTCCCCCCTTAAAACTCTGTTGGCAAGCTTTCATTCAATGCTAAAAAGCTAAAAGGACAAACTCTCAATTTATCACCCAGGTGTCGAATTTTATTTCACTTACTGCAAGATGCAATGGATTTTCTCCAGTGAATGGAACTCACTTCATGCACTTCTTCCGAAAAATTCAGTGAGCGTGTCAATCGACAATCCTTGGATATTCACCAACTATCCATTGCATGAAACTGCTAAGATTTATTACATCTTGAAGAGCATTGTTAAGATAAAATTCACAGACTATATATTACTGATGTATTTATTTATAAAGTATGCACATTCATGTAGTATATATATCAAAATTATAATGAAACATGCATTTGCAGTTTATACTAAAGTTTACAGAGTAATCCCAAAAAAGAAAGCATTAATCTAAACATCTTACTGTATATAAGATGATACTTATGGAAAAGGGTGTTGAATTTGACACCAGGCCTCTTCCAGTAAATGCAAGCTGAGATGAGAAATCATTTCTTTTCGCCCAATACAGAAGCAGCAAATGTTTTATTTACTGTTATTTTATTAGTTTTTTTTATTTAATGTGGTCTGATTACTGTTATTCTAGACTTTGCAATATATTAATGGCATTCATTGTCCAGTTCTTTCAGCATCCCTTATGCTTTGTGTCGTTTAAAGTAATGACGGAAGCAAATTCGGATTAAATGTAGAGTTTTTAAAATGGCCTAAGGCAATGGTAGAATCAAAAAGAAGTAAACAGGCAAAAGGTCAGGCGAATAGGATCTCAGGTCAAATCAGGAACTTATTAACTAAGAAAAACACAGGTTAAGAACAAAGTAGCAAACACAGAGTAATAAGGCTTGGTAACTGCAATGCAATTTAATAAAAGTATACTTCCTGCTAAACTGAAAATTCTTTTTCAAAAATTTTTTTTACATGCCTGTTAGTGTGTGAGGATACAAGTTTACTTAATCACACTTGCTATTATAGTTCAAGCTAATTGGATCTATGTCAATAATTATAAAAAATTTAGCAAGTTATGTGTATAAGAAATTTTTATCTTAATAGTATACTGAATCCGAATTTAGCAAATTGTGAAAAATGAAACAGATTTGGGTCACAAGAAGGGGACAAGAACAGTGATACACTGTCGTAGGGAAATAGAAAGGTCTAAAATGTGTTTATTTTATACACAATAAAAAAAATATTATTCTGGAATTATGCATCAGTTAGAACTCATTAGATAATTTCCCAATTTCTTCTACTTTGTAAAATGGTTTTGGCTGCTGGGTATTAATGTAAAATGAAATAGTGTTTATTTCTTTTATTTTCACATGCAATGATACATGCTAAGTGTACATAAAATATTAAGAAAAGAAGAAATAGGATTAAGGAAGTAAAGACTGCTTAACTTAATCAGTTGTAAAGTGAAGGTTGTAAAACTATGGAATATTGCATATATTAACATTCTAAATATTCCAAATATTATAGTTTGATCATAAATTATGATTCAGAAGTTGTATGTTTTTATTGGGACTGTTTTTTTTTAAACGTTTGGTCCCAACTCATTTAAAGCTTGCATCGCTTTGTCATACTATTAAAAATCATAACAATGAAAGTATAACTGATATTGTCAGTCCTTTGACATTGCACATGCTCAAATAATACATGCATAGCAGCCTATTGTTTATATATATATATATATATATATATAAACAATAGGCTGCTGTGCATGTATTAGTTGAGCATGTGCCATATATATATTATACATTTACATAATGTTTTAATGTGGCTGTAATAAAAGAATGAGTTACATTTTTTTTTTCCATAAAATCCAGACTCTGGGTAAATACTTGAATGTTTGCAATGGAAAAAGAATAGAGATTCTGTAAAGAATTACGCAGAATTGTGTAACCTATTATCAATAAACAATTCAATAAGAGAAAAAAACTTCTTTTTTATTATTAAACTTTACCTTTTAGCAATATTTCCTGCCTTAAATGCACTTGATTTAAAAATGTCATGATTTAAGTTCATGTGTTGAGTAGGGTCCCCTACCAATTCCTACAGCTGCTAAGCTATGAAAAGAGCTTCGTCATGAGCTATTGCTCTAGTTTAGCCAACCACTTGTTTTCCCCCTCAAAGCATCCCTGTTTTCTCATGTCTTCATGAGAGGGCATTTAGTAGAGCTGACGTTTAGGTGAAGCATTGATATGCTACTCTGCCTCACAGAAAAAAAAGGGAGAGCAGGAATAAGAGAAAGAGTAGATGAGACCCTCTCAGGCACTTTGGTGTTGATATGCTGGTCAGCTTTACTAGCTTTTACTAGCTCCAGATCTGTCAGTATTTTCTCTATTTTTTTGCCTTTGTTCTTTTCCTCTTGTATTCATATTTTCACCTTGTGCTGTCAGTCTTGCATAAAGGAGATGTGACGTGCCTGCTAATCAATCTCTGGTAGGGAAACATCTTGATGGTTGCTGTGGAAACACCTGTTGAGTAAAGTAATGAATTTCACCACTCTCCTAATATCCACAAGAGACTGAGAGGATATCTGCCTACGCAGAGATGTGAGATATTTTGCTGCAGACAAAATGGTCTCTGTCTATTGATTCTGACTTTTTTTTCCTTTCATCTATCTGCAACTGGTTGTTATAAAGAAAGGTAATAAAACGTATTCATCAAATGCTTTACTTCATAGCCTTTACAAGCAACAATTCTGTGCGTGTGGCCAATATGTTTGAGTGCTTTACAACCATGATGGGATTTCTTATGATTAGAAACTTGGATTGCAGCTATTGCAGCTGGACAAGGACTGAAAACAGTATTCTAGGTTATTAGATCACATGGGAATTTAGAATATCTTTGTGATTCAATGTCTGATTTCTCAATTCCTTTCCACTCATTAAAGCAACTGGCATTTTTCTGTGTGTTGTTAATGGCAACACCCTATTAACAACTTCACATACCCTCTGAGGTCATGGACGATCAGCAGATGGTGGCACTAATGATCATTATCGGACAAATTTTCGTTTTCTGGCTTTAAAAAAGGAGTTAAAAAAAATAAGAGGCATCATTCACACGACAGCTAATTGGGCCACTGTCCATACATATTTTATAGCAATACAGCAAGTCACCTACCAGCAGCAAATTGTGCTTGTAGTTGTTGCTTCTTCTGTAGTTTTCTTAAGCACCGCTCACACACGTCTAGCTAAATGGTTGGTTCAAAACACTTTTTTTAAAGCAAAATCTTTGTGCCACATCCTTTGTATTTATGTGTTATTGCTATGGTAAGTGGGAAAATAAAAAACATAATTTTTTAAAGTTGAAGCTTATATTAGTATAATAATAATAAAAAAAATTAAAACATTTATATTTGAGTGTGGACCAAAACTGCTTAACATTATGCAAGGTTAAATATGTTTGGACTGGAAATCTAAAGGAAAGAGAAAAATGTATGTAATACACACTAACATTATATGTATATATAATGTGTAATATATGTATATACACACACAGACACAGGCACACACAGACATATTCATTTTAAATATTAAATAAATATAAAATAAAAGACTAATTTCAAGGAGTGAAAACTGCATATATTTTTCGACATACTACCCTGCTACATTTCTACATTTATCCCAGTGTTTATCTTATGCCTGAAAAGATTCAACATAGAATATTTTGTCAGTATGGATGAACCATCCTTGGACAACCTGTTTCATATTACCAGTGAACCTCCACTACCGGGATCGTCACTAATGAACATACAGCTATCTTTCAAACCTTTACACCAGTCAAATGTCTCACTGAGGCTGAGCATCTCATCACTGTACTGTGCTTGAACTCTCCTGTAGAAATCTGTGGGTTTTAGGTTTTCGTTCACAAGAAACTTTATTACCACACACCCTGTTCCATGCATGCATTAACACTGTTGTTGGCCATCTTGATTAACGGTCACCGTAGTGGCCCGTGACGTGTGCTGCCTATCTTGTTTGCACTAATTATGTGCAAGGTAAAATCCCGAAACAAAACAAAAGTGTAAATTACACACTTATTTGGACATGGTAAATCAAATAATAATGAGCAATTGCCCTAAAAAGTGATTTCGTATCAGAATTAATTCTGATAATACAGTATGTTAAATTAAATTCTGAGGTAAACCCTGAATGCATTCTATCATGCATGATAAACTGTAGTAGGCTTTCCACTTTCCTCAATTATATATATTATATTTTTCATTCTTTTAACTACGTTTGCTAGCAAGAACCACAATAGCACATAATCTATGAAATGATTCTGTTGGGAAATTAATTAGATTGGATAAACAATTTTTCAATCAGACAGAAGAAACTATTTTTCTATTTAACTGTAGAAATAATGCATTCTGGATAATTATAACCCAAAATGGATTAACCACCACTTTCCATCAGATAGAAATTGGATTGTATCCCCTCACTTTTTTCTCAGAATTAATATCCTGGAGAAAAATATCTGACTGGATTACAGCTGCCCCACAACTCCATGTACCACAACAGCAAAATCAATTTCATCCTCTAAACCTAAACTTTGTCTGCCTGCAAAATATCAGCAGCTTTCAAACCAATGAAAACGACACTCGCTTTTGTCTCAGATAGCACTTCTATCACACTGACACAACCCCAGAAAAATAACAGCTGTCTACAGCTGTCCATTTCACTTTTGAATTTTAATTCAAAACCTAGGTTTCTATTTTCCTAGTGTTTCTCAGCTTGTTACATTGGAATGTCCTCCATTTCCTGGTATTGCAAATGTTTTGTGACATACAGTAGGTTTGTGGCTGAATCATGACAGGGTTCATGTGCAGTTTAATTCCAACTGTGTTGACATCCAGTGCATGCCAACACCTAGTACAAATCTCACAAGTGCAGTACAGAGTGCAACATGCTGACAGAATATCCTCACTGCACACTAACATCATTCTCCACTTCCCCAGTGGAAAACACGAGCTGTCTGCTAAATAGTGCAAACAATCTTTGAAGGCCCCACTGGGACCACTAGGCAGTGAGTATGGCCTGCAGAAATCAGTGTGTGTAATACTTAAGCTGGAATACCAGGGAAAAGCATAAGCTTTGCTTTTTTTAATCTTATCTGATTGCATATGAAATCGCTGCCAAACTCATAAGCTGATTATTGAAATGAAGCAATAACATATGGGTATATGACTGAAGGAAAACTTTTTATTCTCCCTCTCTCTCTCTCTCTCTCTCTCTCTCTCTCTCTCTCTCTCTCTCTCTCTCTCTCTCTCACACACACACACACACACACACACACACACACACACAAAAACACACTCTCTCTGACTCTCTGACTCTCTCTCTCTCTCTCTCTCTCTATGTGTCTCTCTCTCTCTCTGTGTCTCTCTCTCTCTCTCTCTCCGTCTCTCTATACCTACTCTCTCTCCATCTCTCCCTCTCTGTTTCTCTTAAAAATTCAAAACTTGAAGTAGAATATATATTCAACAATAATAGTAAAGAATTTCGTTTGTGTGTGTGTTTGTGTGTTTTCTGATGTGTTTAGACAGACAGTCATTGCACTTCACCAAGATCCTTATCTACAACTAATATAAAGTGAAATGTAAAGTGCAAGGTCAGAAAAAAATCTCCCAGAATTCATGGCTGTTGTTTGGAAGTAAGTAAAGGGAAATTGCTGAAAAAGTGCCCGCAGCCATGACGATAATGATGATATCAGTGTCAGCCTCAAAAAAGATACAATGAGATGAAGTGTATGGAGTGTCCCATTTACTGGAAATGACTGTTATGCATGAAAGATCGCAACATCATACAACTCAATACCCGGTGACATCTCATCTTTTGACTTTCAGCTTTTCTTTGGTGTATTAATAGAATAGAATAGAATACAATAGAATAGAATAGAAATAATCAACCAAGAACCAAAACTCAGCAGTCCCATCCTTCATCTCAGGCACATGAAATCCAGTTCTAGTTCTAGTAGTTAGTAATATTATTCTGTACATTAATGGTATTAAACAAATATTTGTACAGGTCCAGTCTAATTACAATTTTTTGCCTAAAAAGATCTGGATAAATAAGTAACAATGCTGAATGGCAATAACAGTTACCTTTCGAAGCTTACCAAATAGATAATAGATCTGGCATTTATTGTTTGCATTCATGACTTTTTTTTTTTTTTTTGCACAAGCACTGCACTACCTAAAGACAATAAAATAAAATAAATGATCACTAAAAATCTGTGAAAACCACGGTCTTTCTAAACTAAAATGTATAGCTAATCTCTGGTTTTAGGAAATGTATTCAACTGAATAATTTACATAAAATCATGTGATTGATAAACTGAAACTGAGAATCTGTAAAGAAGTCGTGATAGTACATGTTGAAATAAAAATGTGTTTAAATGTGGATGTTTTTTCATATATTGACACCCTGCTAAAATATATTTTCAGTCCGGTCTACTAAAATTTTAGCTGGGTCCATATCCAGAACATGGTCTACCACTTGCCAATCCCTATTGCTCTAATTAAAAAAAAAGGTCTGAGTACCCTAACATGTTCTAATTTATTTATCCTTGAAACAGTCTACAAATGAGAAAATAACAATCCAAATAGATTCCAGGTAGAAGCATTTTGGTAATAGAAGATTCAAGTAGTGTTCAAAGAACTGTAATGCGAATTAATAATTCCATAATATTTCGTAATAACATAGCAATTCATAGCTATCTATAGAAACACTAAGCTACGCACTTTTTTCAGTGCAAAACACTTCAGTGCGACTCAATCCAAGTAAGAAAGAGATTAATCTGAGTCCTATTTGGATACCAGTTCAGTGAGTGATGTTTTCAATAAGTTTACTTTCATCCGATTTGATGTATGAAGGACACACTAAGCATCTTATTCCCATCTAAGACATCAGTCTTTGGTTCCCCTAATCCCTGCGGTCAAATTGGATTTATGAGCCTTCATTTTTGATAGAGATCTAGCTTTGGGGTTCAGTTAGCTGTTCTGATAATCATAAATTATGACAATAGGGACTGATCCTAAAATATGACAGTTGTGAATGACTTCAACAAGAAGTTAAACTTGTAAACTGAAATTGCTGGTTCAGAACTGACCTTAATTATGACCTAATTATGCCAAGGCTTCAATGATGATTATGTAAGAGTTATACAGCTTGGCACAAATCAACTTTAATTTCAAATGTATTGTCAGCACACTTCACTTGGCAGCACTCCTGCATTGTCTTTTATTCATCTTCTTACTCAAGGTAAGAGCACAGGAGGAACAGCCTGCCATCAGAATTCCACATACAGAATTATTATTCCACCCTGTTATCAAATTTAAAAGAGTATCTGTCAGTGAGAGTCGTACATCATTTCAGCATAGTCTGACAGTTGCCACTATCTCCTGATTGAACCTGGTCCCCCACTTTATTCAAACTGCTGGATGCCATGCTTGAATAGGACTGCCGAACCCTGTGTGTTTGGTGCGTTCTGTTTTCCATGGTTACATTTCTGCCCACTAGACCAATGCAATGAGTATAATAGTATGACAGGGACCTACACAGCACCCCCGGGCATTGCCTAATAGGAGGTGCAGTGGGTGTGAAAATGATGCAGCAACCCATTACTGGCATAGAAAAACTCATAGCCGCTCTGCTCACAGTGGTTCAAAATCTCACAATGCATGACTATTGCTGTAGTTTTTACAAACCAAATTATTCAAACAAAATGAAACTTATTTAATACTTACAGTGTTGATGGGACAGGATGTGTTACTGTACCAACTTATACATGTTCTACTTTATAATAACAGATTTTACCTCAATGCTATAACTTTGTGTATTACAATGCAATAATCACTGATGCTTGCCTACAAGGCCAAAAATGGATCAGCGTCATCTTACCTCAGTGACCTTATCACATCTTGCACTGCACCACGCTGTCTGAGATCCTCCAGCACTGCTCGAATGGTACCACCTTCTCTCAAAATGAGAGGTAAGTACACTTCAAGGCTCTTCTCTGTTCTGGCACCGAGGCGGTGAAATGAACTTCCCATAGATGTCCATCCCTGACTATGTTCAAGCGACAACTGAAGACCTACCTCTATTAAGTTTGTAATCTTGTGTACCAGTGTAAATTTATTTATTGCTGGAGACTCAAAGCACTTTTGTACGTTGCTCTGGATAAGGGCGTCTGCTAAATGCCTCAAATGTAAACGTAAATGTAATCACTTTAATGTAAAGTAAAATACTGAAGTACTTTCTATAGTCATATGTTTAGTATGTGCACTGTGTGGAAGATAAACTTCACCCACACCTACAGCGACTCTCTGCAATAAAGATTCCAGAGAGAATTTTCTTCATTGAGACCAGATGACTGGGACTGAAAACATGAGTGACCGTAACAGCTGATTACAAGGTGTGGGCATGTTCATAGTCGAGCGAGTTGGTGCAACAGATACCAATAGCAGTTAAAAATGGAAGTAAAGCACACATGATCTGTCACCTAATTTGTTGTCAATCCTGGACTGCTATCTGGGCCAGCCACTGATAAAAGTTCCTATGGCAACCAGTATTAAGAACGCCTGCTGCTGAATTAATAGATCAGCAACTGGTAAATTCTGCACAGCACACTCTGTAGCTAATAGCACAATGATTGAGAAATACAGTGTCCTGATATATGATCTTATAAAGTCAAAATAATGTTTATAATAATGAGGTATAAAATAAGAAACCGTATACTCTACAAATATAATCATATTTATAGTTTACATTGTGTTTAACTAGTTTTTAGCCTACATCAATGTAGTTTCCCTTTTAAAGAGAGAATGTTTACACCATGGTCTTTGAAATGCACGTGGTGGTATGTGAAATTCCATAGAATGTCATTGATTCTAAGTTTTGACTAAAATATTATTTTTTCTTCCAATAATATGCTTGAAATCTCTACTTTAAGGAAACAAAAATATTTATGTTCCAAAACCACATTTTAGTGTACTTTTTAACCTTGCCTTGGTCGTCTGCTTACCAAGATCATGTTGGCAGTCTGTTTGCCAGTTTAACGAACACAGCACTAAATGGAGTCAGTCTGCCAAAAGATGCCTAAATCCTAAATCAAGCATAAGCCTAATCAATTTGTAATCAGACACCAGATGTTAATGCTTTTCTGCTTTCACATCATCAAACAAAAAAAAAAACACTACATACACTGTATATGTATAAATTACCTAATAAAAAGGTCATTAGAAACAATAAGAAATGTATGCAACAGAATTGACTGAATTTATTTTGTCCATGAATATGCATTAAATTTTTCCCAATAGTCTATTCTCTTTATTGCATAGTCTTTCAGGGCATTTTATGAGGTAAATATTGATGCTTCTGCTAAAGATTATGTATATGAGCAGTGCAGCTGTGGCTGCAGTGAAAAGAGACTTGTGAATTCTGTTGGGCTTTTTGTTTAGGTAAGGCAATCAAGTAAATAATTCATATATATTTAGGAAAATATGTATTTGTCAGAACTATTTACTATATAGAGTACAAAATGTAGGAACAATTAACCATGTGTAGGGTTGAGATATAAATGCAACCTTTTTTTTTACTAAAAATCAGTAAGACATATGGACATTGGTTCTGGTGGTTGTGTATTTTCTTATATATTCCACCATAGTCCACCATAATTGCTTCATGCATGTCTTACATCTGTTAAGTGTGTCAGATATGGTGTGGTAGGCTCACAAATTTTCTTAAATTTTTTTGACAGGAAGGCAGAGGGGATGTAATGAAATAGCAATTAAACCAGGATATTCCTTTGTTATATTCCTTTGTTGATAGATAGATAGATAGATAGATAGATAGATAGATAGATAGATAGATAGATAGATAGATAGATAGATCTACAGACATACAGTCTGTGCACACCAGCCTGTTGCCTATAAATGGTTCCTTCTTAAATTTTGCTATACAGTCTGAAGCTCAGTTGTTACAGTTTTTCTCAGTTGCTTTGGAGTGTTTGTCAGATCAGGAATGAAATTCTTTAAACTACTTGTTCAACCTCCACATCATTTAATCACTTTAGTCACATCATAAAAAAATGTTGTTGCTTTGACCAAATTGTGAATGCTTTTGTACATTTACTTAGTTGATTGTGTACTAATGTCTGCTGTTTCCTACATTATCAGTTGCTTATGTTATGCTTATCAAAATATATGATACTAGTTTTACTTAACTAGTCTTAACCCCCAAACATATTAGCATTTCAGTTGCTTTGGAGCGTTTATTAAATCATCCTTTATGTAAGCAAACTAGTAAGTACATTCCCAAAACAATCTGTATAAGCAGCACAATGTATTGGATTTTTTGCAAAAGCCTGTATTTTTCTCAAAATCCTTAGTTCATGGTTTAAAAGTAATTGTGTCAATGAAAATCTCATTGCCATCAGAATAACAAGTAATTTAGTGATTGTTCACAAACAAGGTCGTCAAAATATTTAGTCATGTTGTGAGTATGACAGTGCACAGTTTTAGTATTTCCTAATATAAACTACCGTTTGGATTACAATGAATAAAAATTCACAAGGCTAAATTTATTCTGTATAGTATATATGAATTTCAGCAGGACAAATTTATGTTTTTGATTGTATATCTGATTTATATTGATTGATGTGACCGGACAGGATTCACACTTTACTGTTCTGTACTAGTGTTTATCTGAAAGTACAGGCTTTCGCAAAGAATCCAATGTATTGTGCTGTTTGTACAAATTGTTTTGCGAATGCACTTACTGGTTATAGTTAAGTGCAATATTAAGGATGATTCCTATTGTTTTGAAATGGGATGGGATGTCCAGATACTTTTGGCAATATAGTGTAACTATATATAGATCTGACTATCATATTAGAATGGCAAGACAAGAAAACATGCTTCATCCAAATCCCTGTGAGACTCAACAGAAAAGTACCATAATTCTGAAGTGGATAAATACAAAGCTGTGAACTGCTGTCAGTCACAATATAATCATTAAAAAAATATTTGACAATAAGTCTCTCTAACAGAGCTAAGAGACTTTCCCTCTGCCCACATCTCCCATCTCTGGCTGGAAGCCTGCCTATATCTTTCCTCTTCCTACAGTTTCTTTTTAAATTAATCTCAAGCAGGTCCTTAAATTCATAAAGTCTTCATTATCACACCGTGAATGTTGCTTTAAAAGTTTCCTAAATCAATCTGTATGGAGGCAGTGAATGGTGAAGGATAAAAGTGAAATAAAATATTTGATTTTGGCAATATACTTTTTGGAAGTTTAATTTAACACCTTCTGTGGGAATTGTCCGTTCATGTTTATGTATTCTTATGACAATAGACTGGTAAGAATGACTAGGATTAAGTAGAATTCCTTCTCAAACTTAACATGTGAATTTCCTATTCAGTTATTAGTTTTGAAAAAATATAATTCATTAACTAACACAAATTATCCTGCACATAAGATTTTGGTACACAATTTTTAATAGCTGTTAAATTGAATGTGAAAGGGCTAAGCATATTATTCACCTATTTTAATATACTCAATGGTCGACTATATGCAGTAATATACAGAAAAATGACGTGATGGAAAAATTGGTTTTAGATTATACACACACAATGGGGAAAATAATGATTTGATCCCCTGCTGATTACAAAGAAATGAAACTTACAAAGAAATTAACAATCTACTTTTACAGTAAGTCAACTTTTATGGTAGCTTTATTTTAACAGAGAAAAACAGAAAAAAAAATCTATTGAAAAAAAGAAAGAAAGAAAGAAAAAAGAAAGATAGAAAGAAAGAAAGAAAGAAAGAAAGAAAGAAGTATTTCATCCCGTACCAACCAGCAAGAATTCTGACTTTCACAGAACCATATTAGTCCTGTACCTTTAAGAAAGAACTCTTAATATTAACTTATGTGTATAAAAGACACCAGTCACAGAATCAACCTCAATGCAAAACTCGCCACCACCATTAGAAAGACCAAAGAGCTGTAAAAGGATGTGAAGGACAAGATTGTAGACCTGCACAAGGCTGTAATGGGCTTCAAGACCATCATAATTGTTTCCCCCAATGTATATGCGATATTTGAGACACCTGTCTTTTCAACTATAATCCTATTAATTTGGTGAGGCAAGGATGATGAGATCAAGTCTTTTGGAAAGCGGATAATTATACAATCTGTGTTCTTCAAACACTTATTTAGCAAACAAACAGAGAGACAAATATTTGGCCTTGCCATGTATTTCAAATTCCCATTTAAATGACATTTTCACCAACAAAAAAATAAAATAAATAAATAAATAAATAAAAGCGTATTTAAACGCTGAAAGCAATATATTCAATATTAACATGAAATTGTAGTCAAATTAACATCTGGTTTTAGGTGTCAAAGCCTTGGACATAAAATTATATCATGTCCTCCCTTTTAAAAATGAGTTTACCAGAAGCAGAACCAGCTTAATTGCCAAGTATGTTTGCATTTACAAAAGGAATTTGTTTCGGTGACAAAAGATTTCAGTTGCACATTTTTTTAAGTAAAAAAAATTAATTAAAAAAGCTAAGTAAAAAAAAGAATAAAAAGTTATTGTAAAGAGTATTATTGCACAAAAAAAGTACAGATTTAGATTAGTAAATGTGGTATTGCACATATATTTTTATTTTATTTCACAACAGAGAGAGCATTTAAGAGTCATTGAGGTAGCTTGCCTGGCTGAAGAAACTTTTCCTGTGCCTGGCTGTCTTATTTACCATTTATTCACATCAACACAGATTTTTTAATAATGAACTATGAACATCTAAGGAACAAATGTTACAATTGTTTTTGGAAACATAATCTTGAGTGTCTCTATAAAAAAGCAAAAACCTTTTTTTTTTTTTTTATCAAATTTTTTGGTAATAAATCAAGAGTGCTGTCAGATTACTTGAAATGAATATGCCCAGTTAATGCCCAGTAAATATGAAGGTTTAGTTTGCATATGTTATTATAAAATGCTTTTTAGATAAATTGACTTAAGCAGTTTGAGTTTAAATATCTACGGTAACATAAAATTAACAGAAATCCCAAATAAAACAAGTGAAATAAAATAGGAATTGTACAGTGTACATAATTTACAATATTAGTCTTATGAAGATGATCTCATACAGATAATTTTATTATTATAATGACCTAAACCAGAATTGCATCTGGATGGCTAAAAGAGGTGCATTTCCTCCTCCTCATTCCTTTTTCCCCTCACCAGCTCCCATAAGACAACACAGATTACTAATCACCTGCATAATCACTCTCTATTATTTACTATAGCATTAACATGGGATACAGAAGATCGGTAGCTTATAATTCTCTTTGTCTTTTCACTGACAATGTGACAGCTCTTAGGCTATTTTCAGACAGAAGAACAAATTAGATGTACACATTTTAGAGTGTTAAACAGGAGAATTACAATGAACAAAAAAATGTACATGTGCTTGTAGGTGTAGTGTGAAGTAGGCCAACATCTGAAACTATGTCATGGGAGCTCAAAAAATAATTTAACAATATTGTGATTTCCTTGATAATTGTAAACATTATAAAAATAAAATAAAACTTTAGTAAAAAAATGTACACATTTATACACAGTAATTAATATTTTCTGACCTGCTGATTTAAATTTACATTTGCAGCATTTGGCAGACACCCTTATCCAGAGGGACTTACAACTGAGCAGGGGAGGGTTTTTTAGGGCTTTGCTCAAGGGCCCAGCAGTGGCAGCTTGGTGGTGGTGGGATTTGAACCTGTGATCTTCTGATCCAAAACCCAATGCCTTAACCACTGAGCTACCACCTCCCTATATAATATATAATATATAAATGCCTTATATATAGCACTAATTGATTAAATAAATCAGGTCAAATGTTTTATGTACTGCAATCTGATTCTATTCAGATTAGAAAAAAAAAAGAAAAAAACTCAGCCAACCAGTTTCCATTCAGACTGCAGAAAATCCTTTCTGCTCAAGTAAGAAATGACAAGATCTGGATTGAGTTGGATGGCTGAAAATAACCTTAGATACCGAACACAGTGCATTTAAGGGATGTGTAAAATGTAGTGACATTGGTGTGACAACTAATTAAATGAGGTTTTTTTTTATCATCTGTGGAGAGTTGACACAAGACACACTTTCTCAAAACTGTGACAGGAACAAACAGTATCTTTTCTATTTTTCACACTCAATAAAGCAGTGATCTGTTTCACATTTCACGTTAACATACTGCATATGTCCATGAATCCATGAAATAGCCCATGAACTTAAGTAACACTTTATGCCACAACAGTGCCGTCAGTTCCAAACAGGGATTCAGATACAAAGGTGAAAGGCGAAAGATAAAAAAGAAGATAGAATCTCTCCAGCATTCATTTGACATGTGCTTTTCACTGAGGATTTATTAGGCAAAAAGGCAAGGTTGATTGGATTTCCAGATCGACCAGGCAGAGATTAAATTCAGGCTTCTTGTAGCAGATGACACTGCCCTTCTTCCTCACCCTGGCCTGCTGCCACTGTAATTAATTCATAACAGTGCCAATAAGATGTTTATTACCGCTTCACAGAAGGAGAGGAAAGACGGACTATCAGGATGTATGTTAAACTGCTTCCCTGCAGTGCCATAGACATGAAAACTGTAATCACAATTTTTGGGAAAAATTTACGTTTCATAATGTTTTACTGTATAATATATATGCATGTATGTATGTATGTATAAGGACTAAAGCCTTTAGGGGAATGCTCTAAAAAACAAAAAAACAATGTGGTGTGTTGTGGCCGAACGCACTGCAATAATAAAATAATAATAATGATTTATTAATAATTGACATTGCTTACATTTTATCATTAATATGTTTAAGTATTTAGAAACAGAAGCCCTTGTTGTGCAGCTCAGTAAATGGAAAGTACAAACTCCTCTCTGCTGAAGACTTTCCAGTGGAAGACATACTGACCTTTACAAAACACTGATAACAGACACTCCTTTCGTAAATGTTAAATAACTATCGCTTTTCAGAAAATTTCAGCAAATAATAGATTCAATGTTTTGCTTTTCTTAAAGAAATGGTAACATTTTTAATTCATTAATGCCCTTGGATGCCTATATGTTGCATGTGCAGTTTTTTATTCCTATATTGCATTAAAGAAATATATTTTGTAGATTTGTAGATTAAATAAAATTAAGATTAAATATGAGGTTTTAAGATTCAACATTATGCAACCAAAATCCTGGCTCTCGTTTTTTGTTCTTGATCATCTCCTGTTTAAAGGTTCGAACTGCCTACAGGAAGAAGCTCCTCTTCATTCTTCCTTTGTAGGTTTTCAGGAAGAAAATCATTTTCCTGGCCGCAGCACAAAGAATAGCCCATTATTAAGATGGCTGAGGTCCTTTCATTGATTCATTCATTCACCATCCAACTATTCATTTATGCATACATTCATTCACAACATATTCACTAATCTCTTTATCCCATGTCTGTGGATTTAATTTGTATTGTTGTAATTTTTTATTGTTTTGTCTGAAGTAGGACAAGAAGCTCATAAACCTAATGTACAAATGCACTTACTTTTACCTCCCTTAGCCACTGAGAATAATAATAAAATCAAATTTGCCACTAAAATAAATTAGATAATTATGCTTAAATAGATACATTCAGTAAAGTTTATAAAAAAATTAGTCTGAACAGTCATAAAAGCCTTACTATTATACACTAGAAAATGTACCAGTAATGCAGTACTGATAAATGAAAATGCTTGCTAATGGAACATATTCATGCATTTTTACTAATGCCATCAGAGTAATGCTTATAACAGACTGCATTGATGATTTTCTTCTTCTAATAATGATAATAGATTTGTTTGGCTTCTTGTACCTAGTAGAACAATGTGATCCATGTGAAAAACACATTTCAGTCCAATGAAATACTGCAATAATGCATAAGACATTGTTTACAGAGTGCACAAAGAATTCATGAATAAATGTTCCACATTCACCACACTAAACCTGCTTGTGAGTCTTAATTTCTGATTCCTGATGTATATGGCACCTGACCAATTCTAAAGGCCATGAGTTAAACAAAATGAGGGCCAGATCGAGCCTTCTTTTCATAATTATACAGAAAGTCAGCATAGGGTTGAGCGATCAGCATATTATAATTGATCATAATGATCAGACTTTACAGATTTATGTTTCTAAAATCTTCCAACAAAATGACATCTCATTTAGTTCAGTTCTACTTTAAAAAAAAATATTTTTATAATATACTAAAAGGAATCTTAAGATTGGTTATTTCAACATGATACTCATTTAAGCAAAAAGTCAGCCAATGTTAGCATAGAAAACTTAAAATGTATTTTATTGTGTGGTTTTTCAAATCAATAAAAAATTATAGTTATAAACCGAACTTATAGCAGCTAGGAATATGTCGCTATCAGAATTAATTTTTTTATTTATTCATTTATGTTTTTAGACCTCGCAGTAGGACATGACTCACTATTCTTACAATTGACAATATCTAAGAAAATATAAAAAAACACAGATTTAAGTGTTTAGCAAAATATGGACAATTTCTGATACCTTCATTTGGACCCCAAACTAAATCTATCCTTCCCTTATATAAACTTGTGCTTTGAGTTCATGCTACCCGACTCATGGTCAATTGTACATTACATGAAACGACATGACATGCTTAGACACCCCAACTAATTTCAGCCAGTACTTTACAGTGATTTAGCAAAATATGCTTCCTTATGTTATTACCACTGAGCAATCCTGCACAATGAACTTGCCATAGTGAGGAACACTGCAAGGCAATTAATAAATTATTTCTTTATGTGATTAGTATGGTACATTACCCTAGGCTACATAAAAAAGTCTACAATATATCACACTCTTCAAGTTTTTTTATTCTCATTCTCTCATCTGTGTAATTAATGTCCATATTAATATCTGCACAGAGATAGAGATGGATAGACACTCAAAGCACAAAAACTCCACAACCCACCTCTATTGCCAGTGAGTCATGACCCTCAGGTACAAGCAGCACTTTAGAAATTCTGTTTTTATAAATTACATGCTGACCTCAAATCATTTTAGCTGGATTTCTTATCAGTCTGGGTTGGGTTATGCAGCAAAGCAATTAGAATGCAAATGTAGATCAATACCCAAAAGAATAAGAAGTAAGAAAATGTTATTTGGAAATGTGTAATTTGAAATTTTGTGTACTTTTCAACGTGACAGATTTGTGTTAGTGCCTAACACTTCCTCTGCTCAAGAGGAAGACTTATAAATATTTGTGTAACACAATAATAAAATCTCTACATCACTTTAAAAAGAGTATTTCCTCTGTCAGTCTGCTGGAACTACTATTTAGACTAAAAGTTAATCCAGTAATTTGATTTATTTTGTAATATTTATAATGTGTAAATTCTTTTAAAATCTCATGTTTAGCAACATGTTTAGCATCCATTTCCACAAGACATCCATTACATTCACTCAAGAACATTTGAGTCTCCAACAAGTCACATGAACAACAGGAAGTTGTATTATCAATTTTTAGTTTTAGTTTTATTAAATGTTATGCTAAAATGTTTAAGTTAAAGTTCCCAAAGCTACAAAAGCTACAACAATGTTACAAAAATATTTTCTTTTATCCAGATTGGAATAAACACTGAGAAATATTTCAGCTAATCTACACTTGCTAGCTTTTCTCCAATCAGTAGGTCTTTTTAATCGTCTTTTAATTTATTATTTAAAACATCGTTTTGTTCAGTTGTAACATTACTACTTTCTTATTTGCTTTATAGCTGACTAGAAATGAAACAACCCATTGGATCTGAGAAGGATATGGATGTCTTCCTTTAGGGTTAGACAGCCTCCTTCGGTAAAGAACATTGCTTTTCCACGCAGCTAACACTACAGCTCTGCCTGATAGCTTTGTCTGTCTTACCTGAACTATCACTCAGAACCCTGTTCCACTCAATCTTCTACTATTGTGGCAGTGGATTGAGGAGTGGTGGCTTTGTGTAGTCACACTGCTGGTTCCTGGCTTATCTTTATTTCTTTGTAATGTACTGAGCTCTCTTTGTACTGAACTCTGAAAAGTGTGCTGGTAGGTGGCTGAATGTAAGCAGTGTTTCCTGCCTGTCTAACTTCATGATCTTTTGAAGCTTGAACTTTTTTTTATAGCTGCAGATTTATTGCTGAGAGGTACAGTGTCTTATATTCCTCCAGGTTCCTTGGTTTTCTCACACCTCCCAAAATGTTTGCAGTAGGAGGGTTGACTATGCTCAACTGCCCCTTATGTGTGAATGAGTTGTTGAATCTGATGTTTTCTGAATAGTGCCCTCCACAGAATAGGTTGTGAATCCACAGCAACCCTAATCAGTGGTTGATGTCAGTGATTGGATGTAAGGTTTATAGCTTTGATTTTTTAGTGCTGCAAATATTTTACAATAAAGGGCACATTTCCATTTCCTCCTGCTGTATCCTGCTATTTCAAGCTAGCCTAAAGAGATGTACTGGAATGAAACTTGTCTTCGCACTGTATGGCTGTTTAGGCAGTTATGATGGTTACTATTTTTCTAAATAGCTCTTTTTAAATAACCACCCAAAGTGATTTTATGAATAGTTAACAAGAGAGTATTTAGGAGCATTTAACATATTATATCTAAGAAGCGTTCCTATTCTTCAGCACTCTTTTACAAAAATGCTTAAAAAGTAAAAAACTATGGCAACATTTTTTTTTTCATGACGGGGGTTATTTAGAGTGTTTAGAAGTTTTGACACAGGAACTGCAACATAATACTCTCTAGTCTTTATAATTACTTTGTTTAAAAAAAATGTGTATTTTTTTTTTTTCTTGGAATTTTTTATCAAAGATAGTAAGTCATACAAATAGTATAATATATTCAAGCAGCAACTTATAGCCATAAACAAATCTTAGTCAAAATCTTGCTGCCTCGTAATAAGCAGTTGATATTTCATAACCTACGATCATCTAGCAGCTAATTTTGATCAGTTCGAATTAGGCTTGTGCAACTGTGGTATAAAATAGCAGGTGTGTTATCATTATAGTGCTAGAGATTGCTGCAATAGAGCCAAATGCATTAAATGAGGTTGCCAGGTATTTTGCCACCTTCCCAGACCAACAA
>MU553112.1:1865610-1892369 GCA_024362625.1 Silurus asotus | reverse complement strand
CACTGTACAAATTTAAATTAAAAAGAATGCAATAATTTACAAATCTCATACACTTATATTTTATTCAAATAGAATATAGATAACATATAAAATGTTGAAAGTGAGACATTTTGAAATGTCATGCCAAATATTGGCTCATTTTAGATTTCATGAGAGCTACACATTCCAAAAAAGTTGGGACAGGAAGCAATAAGAGGCCAGAAAGGTTAAATGTACATATAAGGAACAGCTGGAAGACCAATTTGCCACTTATTAGGTCAATTGGCAACATGATTGGGTATAAAAAGAGCATCTCAGTGTGGCAGTGTCTCTCAGAGGTTGGGCAGAGGATCACCAGTTCTCCCAATGCTGCTGTGAAAAATAGTGGAGCAATATCAAAAAGGAGTTTCTCAGAGAAAAATTGCAAAGAGTTTGAAGTTATCATCATCTACAGTGCTCAATATCATCCAAAGATTCAGAGAATCTGGAACAATCTCTGTTCCGAGGCCGGAAAATAATACTGGATGCCCGTGATCTTCGGGCCCTTAGACGGCACTGCATCACATACAGGAATGCTACTGTAATGGAAATCACAACATGGGCTCAGGAATACTTCCAGAAAACATTGTCGGTGAACACAATCCACCGTGCCATTCGCCGTTGCCAGCTAAAACTCTATAGGTCAAAAAAGAAGCCATATCTAAACATGATCCAGAAGCGCAGGCATTTTCTCTGGGCCAAGGCTCATTTAAAATAGACTGTGGCAAAGTGGAAAACTGTTCTGTGCTCAGACGAATCAAAATTTTACCTTCTTTTTGGAAAACTGGGACATCATGTCATCTGGATTAAAGAAGTCAAGAACAACCCAAGTTGTTATCAGCACTCAGTTCAGAAGCTTGCATCTCTGATGGTATGGGGTTGCATGAGTGCGTGTGGCATGGGCAGCTTACACATCTGGAAAGGTACCATCAATGCTGAAAGGTATATCCAAGTTCTAGAACAACATATACTCTTATCCAGATGTCGTCTATTTCAGGGATTACAACAACACGGCTGCGTAGAAGAAGGATCCGGGTACTGAAATGGTCAGCCTGCAGTCCAGATCTTTCACCCATAAAAATCATTTGGCGCATCATAAAGAGGAAGATGCGACAAAGAAGACCAAAGACAGTTAAGCAACTAGAAGCCTGTATTAGACAAGAATGGGACAACATTCCTATTCCTAAACTTGGAGACTGTTATAAAAAGAAGAGGGGATGCCACACAGTGGTAAACATGACCTTGTCACAACTTTTTTAGATGTGTTGATGCCATGAAATTTAAAATCAACTTATTTTCCCCTTCAAAATGATACATGTTATGAGTTTAAACATTTGATATGTTACATACGTTGTATAAAATAATGAAATTGGAACTTTCACATCATTGAATTCTGTCTTTATTCACAATTTGTACAGTGCACACATATATGGGAATGGGAAACGTTGTTTTCATGCATCATATTATGCAGAGTTATGTCTCCCCACCAGACTCCAAAATGCTCCTGCCGTAGTTCAATTAAGCTTGTCCTGCTGTAACTATGCTGCTTTGCATTTTACTCACCTCCAGAATCCTAAAATCGTCTGCATTCACCTTGAAAAATTAATTAAAGCCACACCTTTTCCCTGCAGCCTAGTTCTGTCTTCAATATCGGCCATTAGGGGAAAAAAGAGGAAAGGGATACAGGGCCAGCCTTTATTAGTAAGAATAATTACTGAGACCTTAAGCAGAGAAGAGTATTATTTATTCTTACTTGATGAATTATGGGAATTTATTTCACGAAATTATTATTATGATTATTATTATTATTATTATTACTTTTATTATTATTATTAGTAGTAGTAGTAGTAGTATTATTGTACTTTTACAAGACACAGCAAATTATTTAAACCAAATATTTGTAGAAACAAACTATCCAGATGCCAAGTGTGTGTAAATATGTAATTCATGCTAAGGGAAGATTTTTTTAATTTAATTCAGTTAATTTTTATTTGTTTAGCACTTTTACCAATAAACATTGTCTCAAAGCAGCTTTACACAAATAATGCAGTAATAAAGAATGAATAAGAATATTCTTTATAAGTGAAAGTTTGTCCCTAATGAGCGAGCCGGTGGCGACTGTGGCAAGGAAAAACTCCCTGAGATGGCATACTACAGCTAAATGATGTTGAGGTGTGAAGTGATGGTGATCAGATGCAAACTGTAGTCCTGAGTCAGTGTAGCAGATTGTTGACATTAACTACAGTCTAAATCCAAATCCTCAAAGCTACTGTGTTACTCTGTTATTTCAAGGATACACAGGCCATTGATGAGAAACCATCCCCAGCTGCACAGAGTGGCCTCTAATTGAAGACAACACCATTCCGAGAAGCGCAGGAACAGTTGTCACTGGTATCTCAGGAGCATGTTAACTCGAGGGAGAGAGAGAATGTTAGAGAGAGAGCGAGAGAGAGAAAGAGAGAGAGAGAGAGAAAGAGAGAGAGAGAGAGAGAAAGAGAGAGTAGAGTGGTGACAGGGAGAGAAATATATGGATTATTAAGTATCCTTATTGTTGTATAAGACACTGTGCGGTTGGGGACTCGGGCAAGACTCACTATGGCAGCATAACTAAAAGGGAGAACCAGAAGATAACACAGACATGAGGGATCTCTGGGATAAGAGACGACCCACCACACTACCATCAACAAACCTGAGTGAATGTGTGAGAGTGAGGGAATGACAGCATACAAATATCACAGTTCAAACAATCTATAACCATGATCCCTCCAAATATTTTTCTTTTACCTAGACAAAATCTACCGAACAAAGGCTTAAATAAATATGTTTTCAGCCTCGACTTGAGCACTGAGACTGTGTCTGAGTCCCGGTTCCACTTCAAAAACGTCGACTTAATAGGGTTGGCGAGTTAACCGAGGGCGAGATAACCGGGTTCCACTGTACTTGAAAGTGAAACTTTTGAATTTTATATTGAGTTTATTTCTTTCACAAAAGTGATAAAAAAAAAAAAGCAATGAATCTTTTGTCCTTTATAGAAAAATATGATTTACAGAATAACAATAGCACTGTTTATTTTTATACTTTTTTTTTTTAATTGTATTATTATTATTATACATTTTATTATATATCATTTTTTTCCCCTAAATATTTCCCCTTCCCCTAAATATGTGTATATATACAGTATTTGTATTTTCATGCACCTGTTCTCTGTATTGTAAAGTAAATTGTACTTGTAATTACCATGTTGTTTGTTTATGGTTAATTGCTTAATAAAAAATATAAAATAAAAAAAGACTGTTGTACTTCCTGTATATCTTGAATGACAGGTGTCTTGTCCAACGATCGGAGTTCCATTCAAAACTATACTTACCTTTTCGTTTTGTCTGAATTGTCGTTGTGTTTTCGGATTTGTAAATGTGTTTTAGTGAAACAATTCAGACAAACGGGAAAAGGTAGGTATAGTTTGTGAATAGAACACTTACCATTCATTGGACAAGACACCTGTCATTCAAGATATACAGGAAGGACAACAGTTTTTTCTTGTTTGCCAATGTTTACTTCTGTTATTTTCTTATATTTAAAGGTGCACTAATCGAAATAGTTTTTTTTCTCAAAATAAACAGAGAACTTTACACATGTAAAAGAAACAAAGTTATAAGATTTCATACTTCCTGTATATCTTGAATGACAGTTGTCTCATCCAATGATCGGTAAGTTTTACATTTACAAACTGTACCTACCTTTTTCGGCTTGTCTGAATTGTCGCTGTGATTTCGGATTTGTTATTTTGTTTTTGGACTTGTTAAATTTGTTTTTGCATTTGTTATTTTCTTTTTGGATTTGTTATGTTTGCGGATTTGTTATTTTGTTTTCGGATTTGTATTTTTTTTTCCAATTTGTTAGTGTTTTCTAATTTGTTAACTTGTTTTCCAATTTATTAATGTGATTTTCACTTCTCGGCCACCGTATGGTAATGTATGAGCCACATTATCCTCAGAGGACAGACTAAGGTCAATAATCACACCAAGATATTTGACTGCTGTACGCACTGAGACAAAATACTATAAAGAGATACAACATAATTGGAAAGTTTACTTCTAGCTGCATGTGGTCCTAGTAAAAGTACTTCCATCTTATCTGAGTTGAAGAAAGAAGAAAGTTATCAAGCATCCACTGTCTAATGTCCTTTACACACTCCTCAACATTTTTGAAATGATCTTTCTCATCTGGCTTTGCTGAAATATACAACTGTGTATCATCAGCATAGCCGCGGAAACTAATACCATGTTTATTTATAATTTCACCTATAGGCAGCATATAAACGGAACACCAAACTTTACCTCAGAGAGTGTGGAGAACTCACCATTTACATTAACAAACTAATAGCGATCAGTCAGATAAGTCCTAAGCCAGGAGAGAGCTGTTCTCCTTATTCCAACAACATTCTCTAGTCTAGCAAGCAGGATAGTATGATCAGTGGTGTCAAAAGCTGCACAAGGTCGAGCAAAACAAGTAGGGACCACTTTAACTACTGCTGTCTCTGTGCTGTGATGAGGCCTAAATCTCGACTTATACATTTACCAATTTTAATTCCTAAGTAGACTTGAGCATAACTGCTGTGCTAAAACCTTTTCTAAAATCTTGGAGATAAAGGGTAGGTTTGATATATTTGCTATAGTTGGACAGATGACAAGGATCAAGGTCAGGTTTCTTAATTAGGGGGTTGTTAACTGCCAGTTAAAATGTAAGTACATAAACAGTGCTGATGGAAGAGTTTATTATTTTTTAGAGAAGTTTTAATTACTTCTGGAATTATCTGTTTTTTAGAAACTTGTATGCAAGAGGTTCAAGAACACAAGTTGATGATTTTGATGATGAAATAAAAGAAATTAAGTAATTACTTTTTTTTTTTTTTATAGAAGTAAAACTTTGTAATTGAATGTCTGTTATAATGACAGTGCTGCCTACATGCTTATTTATAAAATAGTTGCATTTATATTAATCGTCTGGATTTTTTGCCTAATGTTTTCAACTTTACTATTAGTAAAGTTCATGAAATCAGTACTACCTATTTATGGTTTGCATGTTAGTGCAGTGCTTTTAATTTCTGTTAATTTTGCTACCGTACTGAATAAAAAGCTAGGATTATGTTAGTTATTTTCTATGAGGGTGGAGAAATATGCTGATCAGCAACATTAATAGCTTTTCTATAACTCATAAAGCTCTCCTTTTATGCTAAATTAAATACTGTCAATTTGGTTTGACTCCATTTATGTTCTAATTTCCAAATGGTCTGTTTTAAGGTTTGCGTATGATCATTATACTGCAGTGGTAATTTTTCCTCCCAGATCATTTTGGTTTAAACGGGAGCTACATCATCTAGAGCAGTCCTGGGAATTTTACGGCATCCCTGTCCGGCCCACGGTATGTCAGTCATAAACACAAATGAACAAGTATATATGCTGTGCATGCAATACAACTGTGTTGCTTTTATTTAGAAAAAAAACATGCCGTATTTACATATGGTCACGCGTATCTTTTTCTGTCTGTGACAGGTGATGCTAGCCAGCTACCCCTGGCCCCCTCAAAAAAAATGTCGACTTACATAAAAAAAAGAAATGTTTTAAATGCCGCGTTTTCAACAAGACATGGACTGCTAAATATTTATTTACAGAGGTCAAAGGTAAAGCTGTGTGCTTAGTTTGTGGTACACAAGCCGCTGTGTTTAAGGATTACAATCTGAATTGCCACTACGTGACCAAACACGAGGAGAAATATAAGAGCTTATCTGACGAAGAGCACGCGAAGGATTTGAAGGTTTTGCTAGCCAAGCTGCAAACTCAACAAACGCTTCTTACAAAACTTTGCAAATTCAGATACAGAGCCTCTATAACTGATGATTACCTCTCCACTGTCCTACGCATAGCCACCACAGACATTCAGCCAGATTTCAGTGCACTTGTTCAAGCATAAAACAGACTGGATTTTTCTCACTGAACAAGTAAACTAAACTGAAAACATCAAAGCACTTATTGCTTTTTGAATGAAGTTGTTTAGTTGCTTATCTTTAACATACTGCAAAACTCCTTTTTAGTATTTGTGAATAACAAGTTAAAAATTAAAGGTTCCCTGGTGGTCTAGTGGTTAGGATGCGGCTCTCTTACTGCTGTGGCCTGTGTTTGATTCCTGGTCAGGGAACCAACCCCAGCCATAAGCGTTGCACAAGCCAGTGCACTCTAAGTGCCAGTCCCAAGCCCGGATAAATGGGGAAGGTTGCATTAGGAAGAGCATCCAGCGTAAAAACTGTGCCAAATTGAACATGCGGATCATGAATACGGATGAATTAATTTCAAGTTATCATTGGTTCAGCCCTCCAACACAGTTCAGATTTTTCATGTGGCCCCCTATAGAATTAATTGCCCAGCCCTGATCTATAGTGTAACAGAAAGTTGATTCCAGGCATTCAGTGGCCCAGTAAAATGCTGTGGGGTCAGACGGAGATCTAATTAATGTCAATAACAAATAATACAACTCGCTGTGGTAGTTAAAGTGAATGTACACTTAACAAGGTAATGTGGTGGGGTACTAATGCTATGACTGAGGCAGATTTTAAGAGAGATAGGATAATGATCTGAAATCGCTTCAGACTGGAATTATAACTATATTTTTTATATCAAATGTTAATATTAAATCAAGAGTGTGTCCACCACAATGAGTGTGTCTTTTGACATTCTGATTAATTCCTACCAAATCTAAAATGGACACAACTGCTGTTCTTAAGGAGTCTTCCTGATTAACAAAATGGATATTACCAACAAGTAATGCTTTGTCTAAAGAATTTGCTAGATTTGTGATGAAATCTGCAAATTCTATGAGAAAAATCAGAGCAGGGCCCTGGGGGTCTATAAATAATAATTAATTGAAATGACTGACTAGACTTGCTTCCAGACACTAAATATTTAATGTTGGTGTAAAGAACTTTGAATATGTTACATTTGTTTTTAGTTTTTTTGTGTGACACTTAGATTTTAATTAGCTGCACCACTGCCTGCTCTACCATTTAGACGAGGCTGGTGTATGTAACTATACCCAGGAGGACTCGCTTCATTTAATGCTACATATTCATTTGGTTTAATCCACATTTCTGTCAAACACATTACATTAAACTCCTGGTTGGTAATCATTTAATTTTTAGTCATCGCTTTTGACACGAAAGATCTAATATTTAACAATACTATCTTTAAAACAGAGGTGCTGGCTGTGCATTCAGTCTTATTTAATAGAATGGTAATCAGGTTACTGAAGCAGACTTTTTGATATTTAAATAAAAATATTTAAATTAAATAAAATATTATAATTGTATTTTTTTAATTATCATTAAAATAAATGTTATAATATCAAATAAAAGTGTATGATTTATTGTTATTATTTATTATTAAATACAAATAAAGTTTAAACATCTGTACATTTATATATTTGTTTGGTCAAACTAAATTTTTACACTGTTAAATTACCTGGTTTGTTGCATAGAAACAAAAGGAATATGCATGTCTTTTAAAAATCATAAAATAAATGTTCTAATCTATTACACAGGTGGGAAGTAATAAAGTACAAATACTTTGTTTCTGTACTTAAATAGATTTTTCTGGGATCAGTACTTTACTTAACTATTTATTTTTTATGACTTTTTACTTTTATACTTTTTACTTATCATTTATTTAAATATAAGTTATTTTTACTTTATTTTTATTTTTAAACCAGGCACGTTACTTTAGTTTTTATTTTTTCGGTAAAATGTCAATATTTTTTCTTTTTTTTCTTCTTAGCCCATAAAGCTATTTCCTGTTTGTTTTTCTTATGGTGGATGTTCAGCCTAAATACATTCATTGGGTGACAAAATGTAAAATTCCTTTTGCATTAATATATTAATATGACGTAAGGTCGACTAGAGTACATGTCGGAGTGCAAACTTGTTTACTTGAACTTCAGTAAAAAGTTTTAGCCAGTACGTTGAGTCTTTTAAAACATGAGTATCTTTACTTTTACACAAGTGAAGGGAGTGTGTACTTTTGCCATCTCTGATCTATTGACAGACACTGTAAAGCCTTATACCACAATAATATTCAATTCTTGATTCTGATTTATCAGAAATGTTGATTAATTTTTAATAACAGCTTATTCTGTTAATTAATGACAGTAGTGCTAGTTCTAAAGTAAACCACAGGTTTATATACTGTATGCATATACATGTCCTTACTATAGACAGGGATGCTAAGTTAGAAATCTTAGACAATTTTTTTTCCTTGATATAGTGAAACTTTTTGCATGAAGATTAAGAATTTCAGGACTTTCCAGTATTAGAGCTTTATGTTATAATATAACTTTTATAATTTCGAAAACATCAAGTCTTCAGAATGGAGAGCAGTGTATTTTATTAATAACAAAATGTTTTTTTTATTTTTTAATTGTTTAATTGTCTTTAAGTAATATTTTCATTTTATTATGGAATTGTTAGCATAAACACTTTGCTTTATGCTGTTGAATTGTTAACTAATTATTAAATTCTTTAAAACTCTAGTTAGTAAAGAAGCACATCCACCATTAATCCACATGTACTCAAATAATTTTTTTTCCGGTTTTATTGGTTGTTCATTCATTTGTTGACCATTATGATATTTCATTGTAGAAATAAACATACACAGGATAAAATGCTAGTGTTCTATATTTTTATTTAAGTGCCTATTATCTCCTTAGCAGCCTCTCCAGTCACTCCTCTTTCATGATCATCTCCTGTTGTGTAATATCTAACTCTGTACATCATCCTACAGTTTTCCCATTCCACTGACTGTCCCTAAAATCAAGGGTCATTTTTATTCACTTGAATAATGAAAGTTTTTAAGGCCAATCTTGGTGATAGATATATGAGTTTATAGGAGCTGACAAGGGACATTACACTAGCAGCATTAGAACTGGCAGACTGTCAAACAGCACACTGGACAATGATCAAGAAGCTAAGGAGGAGAATACAGAGGAGATCTGTGTTCTGGGGCCTAAAACAGTGGACCGGTTTAGCATAACATCTAGCCAGTCACATTGTGCTGGGACAGAATGGAAGCATTATCTTGGCTTATAAGATAGAGACGCAACCCAGGAAAATGCTTTTTTGACTGGACAAATGACTGATAAGGGGACTTACTGGTCTTGTGAAATTGACAGAGTGGTTCCTGCGCAGTCAAAGTCAAATGCATGGCATTTTTATTTGCTGTAAGTCATCAAAAATACTGACATTGGTCAATATAAATATTCAACATTCAAAAAATCCTTAACAAACAAGCATCCCATTGCTATCTATTTACAATGAATATAATAAACAATAAAGCTTCACATACTGCATATTGAACTGAGGTCCCCTGGTGGTCTAGTGGTTAAGATGCAGCGCTCTCACAGCTGCGGCCCGGGTTCGATTCCCGGTCAGGGAACCATCCCCAGCCACTCTCAGTGCCGGTCCCAAGCCCGGATAAATTGGGGAGGGTTGCGTTAGGAAGGGCAACCAGCTCAGTGCCAAATCAAACGTGCAGAGGATACGCTGTGGCAACCCCTAACGGGAGAAGCCGAAAGAAAGAAAGTATGTATTCTGCATATTGAAGTGCAGCTAATTGAATCTTTCAAACATTCTCTTTTCAGGATGTTTTCTTTGGTCTGCTGTGATCACTTTCATAACCCAGGTTATTAGTGATTCATTGCTAATGGTGGTACAGACCAGCTCTTATTTCCATTTGGATTGTTTTGCAGAACTGGACAAGATCATTACCTTCATTAAACTCTATGTCACTTGGAAAACAAGAAATAAAGATGGTGCCCCAGTCAAATACTCCAAATTACACTTTTCCAAGAGAGTAGCCACTAAATGAAAACAGATCCTTGTTAGAATACTCAGAATTATCAGGTTTTCTACTCAGTGATGCCCTTCATGAAATAAATAAACGAGAAAATGAATGAAAGTGAGCATATGCATTTTGCCAATATATGCTAATCTCTAGTGGCATATTCAGGGTGATTTTTATTATGGAATTTTAAATGCTGGCAGAGTCTGTGGAAAAGGATATGTGTTAAAAGATGCTAGCATGATGATGAATGAATGAAGGATTGCTATCTTCTTACTTTATCCTTTGATCTCCCAATAACTTAATAAAATCTATGGAAAAATGGGTTCTTCTAATTAACTTTGAAAAAAAAGCCCTTTTACATATTGTGAAACCCACTCTAGGCACAGTACAAAAGCCTTGCTAATTTGCTGAGCTAATTTTATTTAATTACAGTGGAAGACAAATCTGCTCATTTTGCTGTCGTTCTTCCTCCTACAATTTCTTTATTTCTCTGCCCTCTTATTTATGACACCGTGCTAATTCGCAAAATAATTTAATGATGCAGAAATTAACCTGGCCAGATAGTCGTTTCTCTGCTAACTTTTCATTCGATTGTCTTAATAATTAAGAAGTATCAACACCCAAGAGCTGTTGATTTCGAACTCTGATGCCAGCAACTCTGCTCTGAATTAAAAATAGGGGATGACAATCAAATTACAAGTGATTACAATCAGGTAATCACATTGTCGGCATGTCCATTTGCTCCTTTGTGCTGGAAATGTAATTGAAGCAGGGCTCATTACAATAGCAAGGCTCGCAATCTCATTGAACAAAAGGAGACACACATTCCATTAGTCTGTTGCTTTATCTTGCTCTGTTCTGAGACCAGACCTGGAAGTGAGGTGGGAGCTCAGTGGATAAGACTTCTGATCAGAAAGTATTGTACTTTAATCCCAGCATCAACAAGCTTCCACTAGTGGACGACTGCTTAGTATAAATGAGATCGTCTCTGGGTTATGTTTGTAACCCTCTCGCCCTGAGGCAACGAGATGCTGTGTCACACTGAAAATGCTTTCGTGTTGTCCATGCTCTGAATCACATGTGTAATCCGGCCAACGGAGAGAGCAGGAAGCATAAAACACACATGCGGTGGAGCCGATGCTAGCGTCTAAAAGAAGAAGCAAGCCTGGCAGGGATGCAGGGAGTGTGGCTTGAAGACGCAGCGTCTCATTCCCTCAGGGATCTAGGGTTACATACATAGCCTAGAGACATTCCCTTTCAGGAACTAGAGCTGCGTCGCAACACTTTGGGAATGAAAGTTCAATCATGCCACACTGACCAGTCTCTGCCTAGTGTGTAAGAGCACAGCCAGAGTGCAGGACAGAGGACCCAGGAGTGTCTCTAAGGTCAAGGTTATAGAACCTGATGAAGCTAACAGCATTTCAAATGTCCTGGAGTGGGACTCCAGAGGACCAGGCCGTAGAGGCCGCCACACTTGGTGGAGTGAACCTCGACCCCGAAGGGAGCGGGGAGACCAGAGAACTCATAAGAGGAAGATATAGCATACTGAGAGTCTGCTTGTTGGCAGGAAACCCTTTTTTATGTAAAATAAAATAAAATAAAATAAAATAAAATAAAATAAAATAAATAAAACTGCTGCTACGACTTCCTCCACAGTTCTGTCTTTTGGGTTTGAGAGAGCCTCCAGCACAATGGCCAAGTCCCACACATGCACTCTGGGTCATGTCCCAGGCCTCTGTCTCCTTCCTGCAGGAACTCCAGCACTGAACTAACCGGGCAGTTAATTGGGTCCACTTGGTGGGCTTGAGCCACGCAGAGATCAGGTGCTATTTAGCGGCATACAACCTCCTCGTATAGGGAGCTCTGGGTTAGAGAATGTCTTCAGGGTGCCCTCTGCCTGGGTAAGATGATACCTCCTGGGAGGAATTTTCCAAGGAGGTTTATCGAGAAGGGCCATGAGGTCCACGAACCATGGTCTACCCAGCCACCGAACTCCCAGGAGCAGCACAATAGTAAGAAAGGCGTACAGGCGCAGCCTCTGCCATGTTTGCACCACTGTGTCCAGCTCCAAGGGGGCTTAGTAAATGAGGGAGAACCAGAAGGTTCAGTGCAATGTCTCTTAAATCATAAACAAATCCATCTGTGCTCTGTAAATCCTAAACCGTATCTGCTTCACCACCACAGGGTGAAGCCTCCAATCCCCAGGCCTGAACCCTTGCCTTGAGAGGGCATCTGCTCCCTGATTTATGTACCCAGGGATGTAAGCAGACTTCAATGAGAGCAGTCTTCCTTGTGGGGGGATCCTCCCCAGGAGGATCTGCCATGCCAGCCTGTATAGGGGCCTAAATGATGATTGGTATAAGAAACCACTAATGTGTTGTTCGTACGGACCAGCACATGGTGATACTTTAGGTCAAGTCGAAAGTGTTCAGGGCCAGAAGCACAGCCAGCATCTCCAGGCAATTTATGTGCCAAGTGAGATGGAGCTCTCCACCTCATGAGGGAAGCATTCATCGTTAGCATTATGCCATGACAAGGAGCATCCAGAACTGGGCCTTGAGAAAGGAATGCAGCTTCTTTCCACACATCTAAGGCTCGAAGCGCTCGCCGCGAGACCTTGATGGTGCAGAGTTGGTTGCCCTTGCGGAAGAACCCTCTATGAGCCACCACTGGAGGGGTCTTATATGCAGGAGGCCAAATGGTATCACATTGGACGCTGCTGCCATGAGCCCACGCAGCCTCTGGAACTGCTTCAAAGTGAATGACTGCCTCATTTGAAAAATATAAGCTTTACTGTTTATCATTTAAAGTTAATATTGCTCAAAAACATGATGTTATAGATGATGAAGTTCCTTGAATATATATATTTCCTGCATTGAACATTTTATCATTTGAAATATATCCAGCATAAAACATGTGGCAAATCAAATATGCGGATCACATATCAGAAATTCATACCGGATCGGTCGAGGCCCGGGTTACCAAACACCGCCACAGGTGTTGTTATCCAACAGGGTACCAGTAGAAATTGGGCTACTGTTGGCCAAAGGCAGAGAAGGAGGGTAGAAAGACATGTACAAAGACAGCAGGGAAAGGAGAAGTAGAGAAGGGTGGAGGTTATGGTTTTTAGTTCAAAGTTTGGTTCTATAATTGGTAAAGGGGGATAGTTAGCTGATGATGGAGAGGAGAAAGGTATATATGTTGTGTGTTCAGAAGACCAAGTGGAAAGGGAGTAAGGAAAGGAACATTGGAGGTGGGTTTAAAGTGTTCTTTCATGGTGTGGAGGGAAAGAGAAATTGTGTAGTGGTTATTCTTAGTTTAGTAAGAGTGCCTAGGAAGAATGTAATGGAGGTGAAGAGAGTTTTTGATGAGGTTATGAACGTGAAGCTCAAAGTTAAAAAGGTGATGATAAATGTCATCAGTGCCTATGCTTCACATGTGGGTTGTGAGATGGAGGAGAAGGAAAAATTCTTAAATGAGTTAGATGAAGTGGTAGAAGGTGTACCCAGGAATGAACAATTGGTGATTGGGGCAGACTTTAATGGGCATGTAGGTGAAGGGAAGAGAGGTCGACTGTAATGTGAGATTCAGGGAAAAGGTCAGACAGGGGCTCGGTGGTGGTAAAGAGGTGCTGAATGACAGGGCAACTACTGCAGAAGTGATAAGGGAGACAGCGAGAAAATACTTGGTGTGACAATTGGAAATAGAAAGGAAGACAAAGAGACATGGTGGTGGAATGAGGAAGCGCAGGAGAGCATAACGAGAAAGAGGTTGGCAAAACAGAATTGGAATCAAAAGAATGGTGAGAAAAGTAGGCAGGAGTACAAGGAGATGCAGCAGCAGGTAAAGATGGATGTGGCGACAGCCAAGGAAAAGGCATATGAGAAGCTGTATGTGGAGTTGTACACTGAGGAAGGAGAAACGGATTTGAACCAATTGGCCAGGCAGAGGGAGTGACCTGGGACGGATGTGCTACAATTTAGAGCAATAAGGATGGAAATGGGTTGATTAATGAGGAGAGTGAGTAGTGGAAAAAAGTAGTGGAATCCAGGCTAAGAGAAGAGCCGATCCTTTAAGTGGTCCAACCCGCACCTTGAACCAGTCTGTCATTCCTCCTGCACACTTAACTTCACACTGTCCTCATACATGTCCTGCACCACCCTCACATATTTCTCTGACACACCTCACTTCCTTATACAATACCACAACTCCTCTCTCGGCACCCTGCCGTATGTCATTGGGTCCTACCAACTTTCCACTCTTCATCCTCTTAATCTCACTTCATCCTTACTAATTCTATCCCATTTCTGCTTCAACATCGTCACATCATCCAACATTCTCTCTCTCATTTTCCTCGTTTATAAACTGCTAAAAATACTCCCTCCATCTTCTCAACACATTCACTAGTCAACACATTTCCATCTCCATCTTTATTTCCTAGCCTTTTCCTTGGCTTTTGCCACATCACTCTTTACCTGCTGCTGCTCCTGCCGCTCCTGGTTGTACTCCTGCCTACTTTTCTTGTCTTCATTTCTTCTTTTCTATTTCCAGATGTCACACCAAGTACCATTCTAGCTGTTTCTCTTGTCACTTCTGCAGCAGTTGCCCAATCATCCAGCACCACTTCACCACCACCGAGCCCCAGTCTGACTTCTTCCCTGAACCTCACACTACAGTCTCCCTCCTTTAGTTTCCAACAGCTTACTCTTCTTTCTGTCCTCACTCTACTCCTCTTATCTGTCCAAATCAACCAGGATTTGCAGTAGTGGATGCGTTTTTGAACGTTTCTATTTTTTTATAATAATGTAAGTACTGCATTTTTTTTTATGTTGTTGTTGTGTACTGATTAAAGAAATTCAGCAAATACATTCATTATACATTTTCCATTGAAAAACAGTGATCTAAAATCAATGCTTGTGGCTTAGACCTTAAGAATGATTTTTAGTTTGTCATTTTTACTTATGTCCCTTTTCATTTACTCTATTGTTAAACATTAACACCTGAAAACAATGGGATATTGGTCACCCAGGTGTGGCTCTGATGGCTAAGAGGTTAAGGGTGAGCATCCTGAACCTGAGCCTCATTAGCGAGTGGTTTAAGCAGCGTAGATCTTAATGGACACAACAACCCCATCCCTCTTGGGAACCATGAAGTACCGGCTGTAGAACGCAGGATCCATCTAAAGGAGGGACAACCTCGATTGCCTCCTTCCTTATGAGAGGCTGCCAGGAAGTCTCTTAAGGGAGTCTCTCGAGACTGGTCTCTGGCCTGTCCAGAGTGGCTGAAGCAATGCCCTGCAGCCATTGGTGCCTCCTGAGAGGTGGCAGGTCTCCTCTATCTGCTACAGGATTGGGCAGAAGTAGAGGGAGACACCTGCTTGAGGTGGACGTGCCCTGAAGCACATACCGTGGCAGGGTTAACCTGACCTCCTAGTGGCCCTGAGGAGGGACTGGCACCATATAATGAGGTGTACACCCCCCTCAAACTAAGACCCTCTAATTGGCATGGTCTCTGCACCAAAGACAGCCTGCTCGAGAGGACGAGCCTAAGGTCCATCGGCTCCCCAGGTTTGGGCGTGGATCGTCACCTGGAACCCCTGCCTCGGGAGGGGGTTCAAGTGAAAATGCTCTGTTTTTTGGGCTTTGTGTAAGCAGCCCCTGTAAGTAACAAAGGGTTTAGGGCTGAAATGCAGCCCCTCATCCATCTCCAACAGCTGGGCAGCTTGGTATGCCTGCACACAGCCATAGTGTGGAGGCAACCCGCAGCCTGACCCGCTGCGGCATAAGCCTTGTCTACCAGAGACAAAGTCGATTGCAGAGCCAGACCTCTAGGGACTATGCTGCACCCTGGGAAAGCTAGCCAGCCAGCGTCTCTTCAATCCGAGGCATTACTCCATAACCGCTCTTTTTCATCCCCACTACGTTCGCATACAGCGAGACATATGGGCTGTCCCTAACTGCATGTGCATTTTATGCTTCCTGGTCGTGACGTCACTTTGCCGGTGATGTTGCGTCTATCTGTTGGCCGGATCACACACGTGATTCAGAGCGTGGACAAAATTAAAGCGTTTTCAAAGTGTTGCGACACAGCTTGAATTCCTAAAAGGGAACTTTGTAAGCCGCTCTGGATAAGTTCTGTTTCAAATCTGTCAAATGGCATAAGTGTAAATGTAGAACTAAAATGCATCAAAATCATGTCAAAGCTCCTGTTATATATTGTTAAATATGTGGCCAAATATATGAAAACCTGAAGTCAAAACAGAAACCTGTCAGCTTTGAGTATGTTACAATCACTTCTGGAAACAAGCCTTCAAGATTTCTCAGTTTTTAAAATGCACTAAGCACTTAATCACTGTGTGCTGACAAGTGTCCATTACAGACAAAAGCCACTGTCCTAATTCTCCTCTGTAATGGTTATTACACAAATCACTGCTGCCAATCTGTCTCTGGCATTAAAAGAAATTAACCCCCATCACCACCTCCACCACCACTCTTACATTCTCTGTTTTATAAGGTAATTTATTTATAAATTACCTTATAAATTTGTTCCCATTTTTCTTTTTGTTCTTTTTTTTACTATTTATTGTCAAGTTTTCTGTAGAAAATCCAAAAATTTAACTTTTACAAGTTTTTTTATTATATTTTAAAAATACAACAAATACAACATTTAAAAGCCAAAAGAGTTCAAATTGTCTGTTAATTCTAATCTAAATGAGCTTCTACAGAAAAATCACACCTGTGTGAATAATATGGGATGAAAAAATCACATCTGGGAAGGAACTGAATGATGTTAAATATATACATAAATAAATAATTCATATGACAAAATCCTGTAGATATAAGTGAATAAAAAAAAGTAATGAAAATCACCACATTAAAACAAATCAAATAAATAAATCAGGTAAAAGATATGCGTTAAATATAGTGTGGTGTCTCAAAACGTGACTATTCACCCACAAAGTTTATATGAATGTTTAATAAGGGAGAGCTTTTTAAATATTGAGTTATTCCAATTTAACCCGTGATAATACATCAACCAAACAGCACCAAATATTTAAAAAAGAAAACATTTCACACTTCATTGGCAGAGAAATTGTGTCTATTCAAACTGAAATACAATGGAGGCAAAGCACAACCAAAGCACAGCCTTAAAATTTACAGTTTTATGAGGAGAGTTCTGAGCCATTAAACTTTCTCCACACTTTAAGCCTCAGCACTCATCTATGATTTCCACATTCATTTGAATTCATTAGGGGACACTTTGGAATGGTGCTAGCTTATCTGAATGTACCATGTCAAGTAAAAGGCTCATTGCCAAGTTTACATATATTGCAACCCTAAATTAAGGGCTGTACAATCTTTTTAAAACAGCATACACTTGTTGGTACATCTTACTGTACTTTCTTTCAGCTTCTCCCATTAGGGGTCGCCACAGCGGATCACCGCATGTTTGATTTGGCACATGTTTTTACGCTGGATGCCCTTCCTAACACAAACCTCCCCATTTATCCGGGCTTGGGACCGGCACTAAGAGTGGCTGGGGTTGGTTTCCTGACCAGGGATTGAGAGCGCCGCATCCTAACCACTAGACCACCAGGGACCCATCTTACTGTAAAAGGATAAAATACACATGCAGAAAAATCCAACAGCAGGAATCTGACATTGAGAGGACTGATAAGAATGGCTTTATTACTGTCTCACTTTCTTATTTACAGATGCCTGGTAGAAAAGCTATCAGTGGTGCTGATCTATTGCTAGAGGCAAAGTGCAGGTTCTGAGAAGTCAGTATTAGATTTGGGCTGATAGGATGTATCTCTCTTGCCTGGATACAGCATTGCACTAATGAGCTGGAGGCGGAAATGGTTTCAGTAAGCTGATGGATGATTTGGGAGAGAGGACGACTGAGCTGTGGAGTCGTTTACTGGAATGCAGTTTCAGTTGTTTGTTTGAATATCACTAGATGGCAGTGTTCACACTTCTCCTGAAAAAAAAAAACTCAGGGGAACTTTGCCCTACCATTACAAAGCACCAGTTGAATACCATAGCTCATGGATTTTGCATCTGTTTCTTCTTAGCAATATTGTATAAAATTTCACAGAAATGATAATTCCTTGTAGTGGGTCACAGGTTTGATCCAGAACCTGGATTATGGAATATCTGGAGTTTTTCATCTTATTTTCATTGTTCCCTTTTTTCCCAGCATTTCTAGTTTCCTTCCATCTCCCAAAGCATACCAGCAGGTGCACTCACTACAATAAATTGCCCCCAGGTTTGAATAGATGTGTGAATGTTTGTGTCTGTGTGTGCTGCTCATGCTCAATGTTCCCAGGATAGGGTTCAGATCCTCTACCCTAACCAGAAAAAATGGTTATTAAAGGTAAATTAATGATAACGCACGACTTTAATTACCTAGTTAAGGACCTTGCATCTTAGAATATTTGCTGTATTTGTAAGTGTTCATCTCACGTGACATTAATTTAAGTGAAAGTGAACCATGAGCCAAATATGTGGATCTCACTCCAAAAACATGCACGTTTTTCCTTTCTAATTACTTGCACTGAAAACATCGTTCTTTGTGTACAGTGCATCCAAGGCATTTGAACCAAATAGGGAAAGATTATGCTTTGCTTAATCAAAACCAAGCTGCTACTGAGTAGTGCTTCTCCCATCTACATTTGCAATGCTGTTTGCCTGCTGTTGAGTGCTTTTAATGTCAATGAGCTTTGAACCAATTTCTTTTTCTGTAGAATTTTTTAATTAGCCAAAATGACATAGGAACCCCTAAGAATTCAGATCTGGATTATGCAGTTCTTTAATGTGTTGCTGCTCGGATACCCCCCCAACAGCACCACCAACTGATCTCTCACACACACACACACACACACACACACATACACACACACACACACACACACATTAACATTACCATTAACGAGATCATATTTAGTGGGGCAACATGGGCATAATGCCATTAAACTGACATGATTTCAACTATATGCCAGCCTTTTTTTATTATGTTGTCCTGTCTGAATGAATATCAGTGAGTATTTTTCGTTTGTAGGCAAAATTGCATCAAACATATTTAATAGTTAGAAGGGTTACATACCACCCTAACTGTGGAAAAACCTTCTTGGTTTGTGCCAGACAGCAAGCAACAACATGTCTTCAGAGGTCAGCCTTACAATAGATCAAGAAAGACTGGCCCAACTAACCAGCTCAAATGGGTAAAACACTTAGATGCTTGAAATTGGCAAGCAGTGCAAAATGAAGGACAAGCTGTTTTCTGAACAAAGGATTAATTCAGCTGCTTGGAAAAGCATTATCATACCTTGCAGAGACACTTGGCTAAGCATTGGCATGAAATCACATGGCTCTGCTTAATAGTCACGGGACATTGCTGTGTAATTAGGTGTAACTCTGCCCATTTTTTACCCGGCCGTTTTCCTGTAATGGGGTATCAAATCAATTTTCCTTTTCTTGTTACCTCCCTTTATTTTCTTCCTCTATTATTAATGGGTGGTCAGAAATTTCATCACTTTCAAAGAGGCTGAAAAAATCATATCTATAGAATATAATTTGGTATTAAAAATCACTTTGCATAATAATGATTTATTTTAATCCACCTGAATCATATTCAATTGAGAGATATGTTTGCACATAGCTCAGCATTTTTTTTTCTGAGTAGAGCCAGTCTCTTAAGCTTCAGCATACAGAGAATTTTCACACACATACTGTCCCTGGGTGGGACACAGTGTCATTGCAGAGCACCTTTTCACACATTCACAAACTTATAGTTCAATTGCTGTGCAACTAAAAGCCAATACCCACCTACTGGAATGTTTCTTAGAGTAGGGGAAGAAAACAGAGAGGAGACACCCACACAGTCATGAGGAGAACATGCTAAACTGTACATAGACAGTAAATCAATCTCTGACTTATACCAGGGATCTATATAAGTATCACATATATGAATATATAAGTAAACATTTATATAAATAATATAATATAATAATATATTATAAATAATATTTATGCAGCTATCGTAGTACATCAGTATGACATTTATAGATTCCTTATTTCTGACACTAATTATTTCAAAATAATTATACAAATGTATTTTTTCTCTCTAGGTATGGATGTCTCCATGTGTCTATCTATGTGAGCTCAATTCAATTGCAGACTCACTTTAAGACTGCTATAACTCAGTCCTCGCTCTGGGACACATAATGGTATAAATGCTCCTTTTGCGTGATGTTGTCTTGTAGACTTATAAGCGAGGGATGGGTGAATCCTATTATGCATCGCCTCGTAAAGTAAATGCTATCCATTATTTCCATGATTCAGACGCTGGACATGATAGTGGATGGAGCATTGCTCTTATCAGATGCAGGATAATTAGAAACTCAGTGGTGTGTTTAATCGGGCAAATGAAAAATGCTACCACTTACCGTGTTACTGCTCATCATCCGGCACACATGTCTTCCTGTGCACTGTACCATCCTCCCATTCTGTTTTTCGCTTCCCACAATCTGCTGGCATACCCCTGTCTGCTCTGTTTATTCAGAGAGTGAAACCCTGGATGGTTGAAACAACAGGCAATGATGATTAGAGCAAACACTGTTTTGATAAATTTAGCAAATCCACTATATTATACAAGAGCGGCTTTATTACTGTTAATTCACTACAGGTATTACGTATAGTGTTTTTGTTTTTCCCAGTAATGTTTTTTTTATCCTAAAAATACAATTCATACTTTGTTTTGTAAAGAGTTTATTCTTTTTTTAGGCATAGCCCTATTTTTTTTGGAAATATCATAACATTCTATTGCCTAGTTTTCGTTAAAGGAGAATAGACTTTCTTGGAAACACAACAATCCCTAATAAGCTGAAAAAAAATATGATTCAGTGTGAACAGAGGAAAAAAAAGCTTTGTTTTTTACATGATAACATGCAAAGTAGACCAACCAGGTATAACATTTTAACATTATGACCGGTGAGTGAATAACACTGATTATCTCTTCATCATGGCAACTGCTATTGGGTGGGATATATTAGGCATCAGGTGAACATCTTGTCCTGAATCTTGATGTGTTAGAAGCAGGAAAATTGAGCAAGTGTAAGGATTTGAGCAAGTGTGATGAGGGCTAAATTGTGATGGCTAGAAGACTGAGCATCTCCAAAACTCTTGTGGGGTGTTCTCAAAAAGTGATACAAGGAAACACGTGGGGAGCGAAGGATGGGCAGTGTGGTCAGATCAAACAGACGAGCTTCTGTAGCTTAAATTGCTAAAGAAGTTAATGCTGTTAGTGGTGGACAAGTCAGGACTGTTTTTGCAGCAAAAGAGGGGCCAACATAATATTATGCAGGTGGTCATAATGTTATGCCTGGTTGGTGTAATAGGATTGTATTACTGTAATTAATGTAAATATAAACTAAAAACTCACAGTGCATATTATAAATACTTTACTGGTTTAAGGTGCTCACAAAACAAACAAAAAAATGTTTAAATAACATTTACTTTATTAACATTTGCATGCTATACTGTGGATGTGGGGTTTTGAACTTAATTTGCATTTGCAGAACTTTAAACTGATGTAGTTGTGAACTTTCCATATTTCTGTTTATGCAGCTGGCTGTGGCATCAGCCACTAGGTAAGATGAATAAATCTCGAAATCCTACAAGCTAGAAAATCCTTCTTATTTATTTAAGTAATAGACATTCTGACTGAAGAGATGCCTCAAAGCATGTGAGAGACATAAAATGTTCAATCCTGATCACCTATTATCCTCGATATTGAAAAAGAGTTTGCTCAGCTGTATCAGGTCTCTCTCTGGGCCTCTTCAATGGGAAGTGAATTCCGACTAATTGGTGTCTTTAGTTTGGCTGCTACTTGTGTCTACAAAATTAAATCCACTGAGATTAGTAAAACACTGATACTTAGCCAAGAAAAGACTAATACCACATGTGAACTCTGTTTCTTCATTATTGTCTAAGTAAAGGCTTTAACATTTTCCTTTCCACATTATACACGGAGGCAAAGGGTCAGACTGGCTCATTTCACCATGGAAGGAAAAGTGAGAGCTATACAAATTTCCACAAACATTTAAAACATAAGTTCTTGAAACTTAAGCCCTCAATTTTCTAATAATAGTTATTTGTAAGAACATTTTGTAATATTGTAAATACTTTTCCTGCATGTATTTGGACAGTGTGAATGAAACATGGAAATCACACAAGTATGGGGAGAAGTTGCCATGTAAATTAACCAGTGGAAAAATTGACCTTTGGTTATAGGGAAAGCGACACTCCATACAGAGATATACTCTATTCTGAGGGACACTTCATACAGAAAGTGTGGAGTATCTTCCCATATGGGGTATACTTCATACAGAGGGAAACTCCATACAGAGCAATACTGTATGCTCAAAAAAATTATAATTATGACTGTAAACGGTTTTTACCCAAGTATTCTTGAGAGCATTCAGAGAGTTCCCAAGTTAAATTTTTTCTCATCAAATATCAAGAAAGCATGAAGCAGAGTGTAAGAACAGTTTGTTTAGTTTTGTGAAAATCTAAGATATCTGTGTGTGCATGCATGTGTGTGCCGAGTCAGTGTGAGGGCATGTGCATGAGGATGGCCTACTAGGCTATACTGTGTCAAAATTCAGGTTGGTCTCATTACTGAGGTAATTCCTTCAGCACATTCCTTGAATAATGGGAGATGATGGTAATGATGTTTTAATGGCCTGCACAGTGCCCAGTGGCAAGATTCTAATACCACGATTTGCCGCCGCCTCTTGGTGAGAGGAAAGATTAATAGAAAACGAAGATCCATTATATCAATGCAAGAAATCAAATCAGACCACAGTACCAATCTCAGATTTCCTCTCTCTTTCTTTCCGCCACTAGCTTGTGTTCGCTTTATTCTTTTTTCTTCCTTTGAGACATCTGTGCACCCATACTTTGTTCTCCTCAATGATGTGTCTTTTTTTCCAGACTGGATCTTTATTCTTTTCTTTTCTGACTGGATTAGTTATATTTTATATATATATATATTATATATTTATATATATTTGGCATTTATGGGAAAAGACAGAGCTAAGAAAATAAGATATTTGGTAATGCTCAGGACAAATTGTAATTTGTGCGAACAAAAGCAGATGAGCAACATGATTATATTTAAATTGTAGTGTTAGAGGATAACTAGAGATAGCCCGATGGAGTTTTGACGCATCTTGTAGCAATTTAACCAACTCTGATGTTATCAGAAGGAAATAAATTGAACTTATACAGCATAGTATGAGCATGTCAAACAGAAAAGAAGAGCAAAGATGTTTTTATGGCATCATTACCAGGGATTTGAAATTCACCATGGTAAAAATTCAAAAACTCAGGAATATTGTAATAAATAAACAAATAAATAAATAAATAAAATCAATAAGTCAAATGCATTAAAAGGCTGAGATTATATTAACTGGGGGAGAGAGTATATTTTCTGTGATGCTTTTAATAAAACTAAAATAAGATGCATTGCTTAACTCTATTGTAAAGCTTTAATTTTTTTCCATGAAATATAATTGACATTATGCTTTTATAAAATAGATCAACTGTTTTATGGTCACATTGTTACATGCACTCTGTCTGAACTTTCCAAAATACCCTATTCTCCGACTTAATACCATGATTAGGAATCAGGTAATTACACACAATGATTATCTCAATCAAATGGGTTAGGGGTGGAATCCTATATATTTGCTGTGTAGTGCAATTAAATGATTCAATTTAATTATCCCCTTCTACAGTCTAAGGTTCAAATATAATTGATAATCTTGCCTCTGTGTAGATAAGAATGTTAAAGAACTTGTAAATTATTCTACTGCCTCTGAGGACACTTAAAAAATTCTAAAGACAACACTGACAATTCTGGCTTTTACTTCAGTCTCTACTGAAACTGCAAATGCCTTGTCACTAGGTTTAGCATCTATTTTCTGACAGGTCCAGTGCATGTACACGAATATATACAAATGTCTGAAGAAAAAAAAGAAAAAATCCAATTTAGGACAATAGTTTTAATAGTTTAATTTGAATTATATTTGATTGTAGTGCTAGCTAAGAAAAAGGTCTCTTTATTTTCTTCTTTTTAATAGACCTACTAATAATGTTTTTTTAATTTGTTTGTCTAGAATTCATTAAAACGGCCCCTATTCTAAAGAACAATTTTATGTTATCAAGAAATTCGTAAACCATACTACAGTTTCTGTAGTAGACCCCAGTCATTTCCACAAAGCCTTCTATACCTACCAAGTAAAGTTCAACACAAATACAATAAACCCAATTTATTATCCAGTCTGATTATCTTGATCATTGTTGTATCATGAATGATCTGCTCAACATATTGGAGAGCATTCTGCAAGCTAGGTGTCACTGTTATAGTGGCAGCAATTAACAAGTTGCTGTAAGTGAATTAGATTTTTTTGCTTTGACACATATGCCTAATGTATATAGCTTAGCAGGCTTTGCTACTGAATAATTCAAGCCATGGCATGACCACTCATTACAGACATGTCATTATCTCTCCTCAGTGTCCTCACCTGCAACGGCATTATCATAATAATCAATTTCACTGGGCTGCTGCAATAGGGAAGCTGAGGGCTGTACACAAATGCACAAGAGGATGTCTGTGCATGGTAATATGTTTGTAAAGATAAATGAGGAAAGAAGTAGAGTTGTCTGTGATATGTTAAAAAATTTTACAATTGCTATCAAACCTTATGTTTACAGACATGCACTTTATAGACATATAATTTACTTCACAATAGTAATGAGGTTATAATGTAGTCTATTTACAAAATGTAACGACTGACATATTATTCAAATCAATCAGTTACTCAAACAATTAAACAAATTAAACAGTTAGTTCAACATTATATAACTCTATCCAACGTCTAAACCAGATATCCCATGGAACTTTCTAGCAATATTCTCTCCAATGTGTCTGAGTAAGCAACAAACTATTTGTCACAACAATGTCTTTCCCAAATCAAAGAACATATTTAATGATGACAACTATTATTAGATTTACTTTACTTTTTTATGTCAGCTACATTTCAGAAAGATAAAAATAGGTTGAGCTTGATACACTTCAAGAATCTACTATAAAGCGCACTTGGGGCACACTTCTGGGGTCATATAAGTAGCATTCATTTATAGCACTGAGGCTGCCAGGTATAATGTCCACACATAAGAGATGTGTTTTAAAATACTCGGGTAAAAGTTGAAGTACTGACTATACTTTTTTATTTAAGGTAAAGTAAAGAAGTTTGAGCGCTGACATTTACTTAAGTAAAAAGTAAACTGTAAAAAAGGACCTATTTCAGTGTCACGCTGGTAACTGGACCTCACATCAAGTCAAGTCAAGTCACGTCATATTAATATTAGGGCTGTCAATCAATTCAAATATTGAATCACGATTGTCATGAGTTAACTGACGATTAATCAAACCTTAATCGCATATTTTTATCTGTTCTAAATGTACCTTAAATTAATACTTTCCAATATTTTTATACTCTAATCAACATGGGCGTGGACAAATATTGATGCCTAACACAAATGTATGTTTGTTTTTTGTAAAACCAAACTCAACATAGAGTATAAAGACAAGATATTATTTTAAATATTTTGAAGTAAATATAATTAAGTTTTCAATTACGTAAATTATCAGGACACCAAAAGGAACCTTTATTATGTTTCCACAAGGACGGTTAATGAGGTGATGCTGGAGAAACTTTACCTCTTATAACTTTCATATGGCTTATATAAACAGAATTCGTTTATTTCTATACATATATTCATGTCTGTGAGGTAAGTATTTACTGAGATTCAGGTTGTTTTATTTAAGTGTCTGTGAAGAGAGATGACAGAGGCAGAGACAGCAGAGAGCCCCCACTGTCTGTTTGCTTTGCAAAAGCAAAGCGTTTTGTTGTTATGAGTGTATACAAATAAAAGTAGACCCTTTACAGATTAGAATGATGTATTGCTCTTAAAAAATTATGTGGCACCCAGTGCGTTTGTTGACCCCAGAGGATAAATTGTGTTCATCATGGCAGATTTTGGTGCTGATTTGGAACTTGCTACATAAGTAAAACAAATGTTTAGTGATAAATTTATTATTATTATTTTTTTTTTGAGTAAAGAAAGGATGTTGTGAATAACTCTTTTATATATTTATTTATTTATATTTTCTTTTATAAAAATGGTCAAACAGAAATGCACGCTTCATTAATCGCTCGTTAATAAAACCAGTGCCGTTAAAATGAATTAGCATTTTGACAGCCTGAATTTATATATTAATACAAAACTAATTTCAAATTGTGTTACCTAATGAACGTATCCAGTCTGAACAACCACCATATAGAACACAAGCAGAGAAAAGATGATGATCAGAAATGTTTCTGTTCTCAGTAATGTTTACATCGCTGACTCCCTCTGTCTCATCGCAATTAACCCTATACTTCTTGTTACCTTCTGCCAAGCTCATTGTAAACTTCATAAACTAGTCTACATCTAAAAATAAGCAGTGAAGTAAATTACTGTACCAGAAAAATCTACTTATGTACAGTAACAAAGTATTTGTACTTTGTTACCTCTCACCTCTGCCACACATCATGGTATACAACATACTGTACTACAGAAATATGTGAACTTCTCCATGACAAGGCTGAGGAAAAGAAGAAAAGATTTCTAACTTGGAAAACCCATAGTACGGAGAAAAAAAAAAAAAAAAAACATGCCCATGGATATGTATTTTTGCATTAATTTAGGACACATTTTTTGTTTTTTGTAATAATGTTTTTGTATT
>MU553112.1:1831468-1865283 GCA_024362625.1 Silurus asotus | reverse complement strand
ATATATATTTTTTTTTTTTATTTTTTTTGCAGTCTTCTTTAAAATTATTTTACGAAATATCTGAAACATTTGTAACAGTTATTCAAATTCAGCCTAACCTTGGCCAAAAAACTGAGAAATCATTGTCAAATTGTAAGTCAAGTTTGCACGTATGAAGCTGCCAATGTTCTATTTTCAAATCAGATTCATTTGCCGAATATGAAGAGTTGGCTTCAGTTGCTTAAAGACCACTCAGAAGTGAGAAGACTGTCATCCATCTATCCTTGTTTGGCTGTGCTAAATGACACAGAGTGGCATCAGCTAAGCACATAATCCTTGCTTGTTATAATTAAAGCACAAATATGCTTTTACCAGCTTTGACCCGATCATAGAGATTCTACTAATTACCTCATTATAAAACTACCCCTTCATAAAAAAAATAACATTTTAATTGTGTTAATTTCAGACTTATTGACATAACAATAGCACTTATAACAGTATAGCAAAAGTACAATTCATTAAAAAGTTAATTTTGTTTTATTTTTAAAGTCACTGTCATATTATGTTGTTTGATAATTAATACTGGACAGAACTGTGACTCCCTTCATCTTTTACTCTCCATGGCATCTGGAAGATAAACATGCTGAAAAGCATAATTAAGTTAATGTTAAAAATTTGTGTGCTTGAAACCAGTGAACTAGCAATCATAAAAATTCTCTAAGAAAAAAATGAAACAAATAAATATGAGGAGCATGATAAATAAAACATCACCCCTTTAGTGGTTCTCTTTCTCTCTCTCTTTCTCTCTCTCTCTCCACATCCCCTCTGCTCTCAGGCATTTTCGCATTAAATGGAGTTTGACTTTATTAGCATCTATAAAGTGTGGTTTGATTCAATGGTTAAAAAGCCAGATCTCATTAAAACCATATGACCGTGATGGGTGATAGTGAACCACAGATCATAGAGCACCTTTGCTCTATTAAATCTTACTATCCTTCTGAAATGTAGTCCTCAGAGTCCAAACGATCATCCCACATCCTTGTTTTCTATTCTATTTTATTGTATTATATTTCTATTAGACAAAAAAAAAAAAAACATAAAGAAAAAGCCAGACTGTAGATCTGTACCAATGATGGTGACATGACATGTGACAATGCAATGGCTTGTGGAAAACATACAGTATATAGACAAAAGTATTCATATATAGTATTCATTTATTTGTTCGGTTTATTCATCCATTTACATTCATATCATTTGGCAGACACCCTTATCTACAGTGACTTACCACTGAGCAGTTAAGGGTTAATGTCCTTGCTTAAAAGGCCCAGCAGTGGCAATTTGGTTGTGCTGGGATTTGAATTAGTGACCTTCCAATACAGAGTCCAATGACTTATATGCACAGGGTGTTATTGAATGTGGTAGCATAACATTTTTTCTTCATTTGAACTGGAAGACACAAACCTATTCTAACATGACAATGCCCCAGTTCACAAAGCCAGATTCACAAAGATATGGTTTACATGAGTTGGATTTCTTACCGACAAAGTCGGTAAGAAAGTCGAAGTGATTTCGATAAAGTCACACTGCAACAACAACGAAAAAAAAGAATTCTTCAAAGAATTCTTTTCTTCTTTTTCTGTTCTCTTTTTTCCTTCATGTTCCCCCTTTTTAGCATAACATCACTGGGAGACTTATAGAGAGCATTGTGATCAGGGTAAACAGGATACCAATGATAAGCATGCAACCCACAGATTTTCCTTTTTATTATCCAACCTGACCTGTTTCTATCAGTTTGTTTTTCTCGTGCAGGATCTTATGCACACTTCACTTCTTTTCTTTGCTGATCCAGTCGGGTTTATGCACAGACAATTAAAAGGACAGTGGCTTTTATCAAAGAGAGGACATTTCCATATTTAAAACACTGTTATGGTATTTTTCTCTATCTCTTACTAAGCACAGCCCTTATCACAACTGTTTAATTGTAGTTCATTAACAAACCTGCTGTTGTGTTTTGCATATTTTTGACATCTGAAAATGTGTAATACCTTGTATTACTATAAAAACTGAAATCTCCTGGTGTGTTGCTTTTTGGCAGCCAGTAGGAAGTCTCCCTGAGGATCCCGATGCTTCATTCTCTCTTCTTCCTCTTTTATAAAATACGTCTTCTTCTGTACTACACAACAAATTGAAGAAGCATAACATATTTGTTATTAGTCATGGCTTAGCACATGCAGTTTGGCCAAAGGTATGTGGACACCTTCCTTGAATCGTTTACACCAAGTTGAAAACACATTTCGCTCCAATGAAAGTAAGAAGCCCAAGCATGACAATGTGTACAAAGTAAGCTCCAAAAAAAGCATTGGAAAATGTGTGGGATAATTTGAATCCTGCACACCATGTCCAATATTAGAGTCTTTTCTCAGTAATGCTCTTCTGGGTGAACAGGCACAGATTACCATATCTAGTGTAAAGCCTTCTCAGAACTGTAAAGGCTGTTATAACTGATAGTCAATGTTAATGCCTATATATTTTGAATTGGAAAGTAAATGTATGATGGTCAGCTGTATGATGGTTAGCTGCAAAAACCTGTGACGAAAAAAATATATATTTCACATAAGATTGGATGTATATTGGCTACTGTTTAATATTTATAATGACATCATTATAAATGTGTTGTTTATTAGCGGATAAACTATTATTTTTACTATTACAGAAGTACTATTAATAAAATTGTTGATGAATTTAAGTTACATTTAAGTGATCTAGTATACAACCTTTCTAAAGCACATGTCTAGAAAACATGTTTAAAATATGTGTACATTTCCAACAGCAATTCCTACAGTAGTACCATGTCAAATGTGTTGCTGGTTGATTGCATGTCTTTTAGACGCTATGCCGTTGTAAGTGCTCACTTAGAGTGTGCAATAAATTTAACCACTTTATTGAGCATTTATGTTTATCTGAAGGTTTTATAGAATTCTATGACATAATCCAAATGAGCAGCACGAGGATCATGGTATATAACATCTGGCACAATATAAACTCACTGTCATGTAATCCAGGACCTGGTGGGTGTAGATTTTATTTAAAGGACTGATACAAATATCAAACAACTAACCCAAACCCTGAAATAAGACCCCTAAACATAAACACCGGATATACTACAAAACAGTAAAACTATAGGCAAGGAAGTGGAAAAACACAACACAACACATACACCATGCAAAGACAAAAGACGTCCAAAAATCAGACATTATACATGCTAAATAGTGATAACACAGGTTTCCTGCTCATTAATGTGTGGCAGGTCATGCAACCTATGCTGATGGGTAATGTAGACATTGTTATAATTTTAGCATAACCATGACATACTTATATTTTGGTTTCCCCAGAAGTGAATTGACATGAAAATTAGAAGTGAAATTATAACAAAAAATTATCTAAAATTCAGCACTGCTAGTGTTGGTAATTATAAAACATAAGAAGAATGTAATATCTGCTCAAGGCCCTAAATGAAAGCAGCGTTGCATGGCCTAATTTAATAATTCTTTATATGTGTCAAAAAGGCTTGCTGTTAACAAGGCACAATGCACTGTGGAGTACCACATAAAGAAGGTACCACTGCTCTGATTCGTATTCTACCTTAATGACTTTTGGCAGGTAGTGGCCTCTCCCTTGGACAACAGATATGAGCTGGCTTAGAATACTGGCATGCAAGGCTCTACCGAGGAGGATAAACACTCCTGCAAATCGCCGTTTTCAGCACAATAAGCTTTTCAACTCTTATTGCTGTTCTTTAAAAGATACTTTTGTGATAATGAATGGAAATATGTGTTAGATTACCCCCATTACCCAAACGACTATTCCAACTGCACGTTAGGGTGTCCATGAAATCATTTATCTAGTTTCAATTCCCATTTCTTGTCCATATCCTATGTAGTTAGCAAAATTGTTTTGCTTTTACAACCAGCTTTCATGAAGATAGATTTTAGTAATCGCTGTGTCAAGCAAAAAATTAATATCCAGCCAGACTCTTTCTGAGAGACCTATATATTCAGAAAGTACCACGCATGTGTTGGGCACAGTGTACACGCTTCTTCTACACTTAGGATGACGTACTCTCCACTCACAAGACACTTTTCGCCACAAGCACTTTGCTAATGAGCCATTATTGTCCGTAGAGAGCTGGGGTACAGTCCAGAAGGCAGGAGTGTATGGTGGTGGGTCAGGTGGATACAGGTTTTCCCCATTAAATAGTGTCACAATCCATGTCTTTATCAACACCGGCTCTACTAACAGCATGAATAATCAGCACACAGGGCAACTTTTTCCCCAATGGGCATACGGTGGGCATCATGCCCATCTAATTAACGCACTAATGGAGTGGGCAGCATGCCTGCTGTTAAGATTAGTAACCTCCAGCACCTCTTGGGAGTGGAACCATGTACTTTTTGTGGAGTAAAAACATTCCTTTTTTTTTTTTTACACCACAGTCTATAAGCAGCAAATTGCTTCAACCTTGCAACACTGAAATAGATGAATCTAACAAAAACTGGAAGCAAATGTCGTCAAATTAGCAAAGTCACATTTTAAATGATCTCATAACTTTTTTTTTTCCATTTTTAGACATAGTACTGAGGATGATTTAAGATGACCTCATGTGGGTCATGCATCTATATTAGGAAGGGGTTTTGCAGTAAGTAAATTATTTGGACTTTCTAAAAATGAATGTTGTACTTAATAGAATATCAGCAACACTTCAAATAAGCACTACATTTATAATGCACTGCAGATGTTTAAGGCATTTTAGCTTTTACATAAAACCTGCCCTGTTTTTTATTTTATTTTTTAGCATTATAATGGATTATACACAGGATCTGATTATATGAACTATATAAATAAACTATATGATTATATGATTACTTGGTAATATATAAAATCTACACAAAATCCTAACACATAGTCAGTAGGTGGACTGCTATGCTAAATTACCCTTATGTCTGAGTGGTGTGCCTTGTGCTCCACAATGGACTGGTATTCCATTCGGGGGGTGTATTCTTATCTCCCTTCTAGTGTTTTTAAGATACAAATTTAAATTTAAAGTGATCATAAACAGATCAATAAAATAATATGCACACTACATATGTGCTATTATTTTCTCTTATCTTAATAGTGGTTGCCTAAAATGCAAATATATGCAAAGTTCCTAAGAAAACACCCACTGTCAAAATACATTTTGTTTACTCTAACTGAACCCAATTAATTTACCTTCCTTTTGTTGTAATTTAACTTAGGATCTTCTTTTCCTTGGAGACATTCAGCCAGCAGCCAAAACAAGCAGTACAATCAGTCACGTCATGTACTTGTTGTCATACGGCATCATCAGTGTAGAGCTAACCCGTGTAGCACACCAAGCATCTGCTCTGGTATGACAGTAAATGATTAATGTTTTCCTTTCTGGGGTGTGAGTGACACTGGGGCATGCATCACCAGAAAATCAATGCCGGTCCTCTGAAGGCTCACAGATGAGTGAAGCTCTGAGGATTGCTTTAGCATTGATTCAATTCCTTTGCTTGTCTTTCCTATGAAGTGTCTACATTTTTTTTTAGATAGTTTAGCAAAGAGTCGAAAGAACGTTCTAAATATTTCAAGCAAAATAGCTTTGAAATAATGCTGCAAGCTGGACCTGCTTAAACCTTTCTTGAATATATGACAATTGTACTTCTTTTTCTCTAAACAAACAGATATAATCAAGACATGCAGTGATTGTTGGTCATGATACTAAATGGGAGGGCTAAAGAAAATTCTACCACCTATCAGTAATGCAATTCATTCTGGTGGAAATGTTTAGCAAAGGGACTCAGGCATAAAATTATTATTTTTTTTAATTAAGAATGTTCTTATTGAAAGACAAGAAGACAGCACCATTTGTGAATACAATTGTTCCTTCTTTTTTTTTTTTTAATTTGTAATCATTCTGGTGCACTTCTGAAAAATATGCATGATAAACAGAAAAGCTCCGCTTGAAAAGTTCTTGAGTACTAGAAAATAATCCAACCCTTTTCATATTCAATATACTCACAACTGTATTTCACGTGCATTTTCGTAATGACTGCTGTTGATGTGTTATGGATGTCATTGAAGCATACTTACATCAATTAGTGACTAAAATTCAATTAAGTGACTAAATGGAATAAAATAGAATTACTGATTGTGATTGTAGCATCTGATATAGAAAGAAAACAGCCCCAGGCTCTAGTTTATTTCATTCTGTGTATAGTCTATAGTCAAATATAATCCACTTGTAGTGGGCTGTATAGTGAATTGTAGGACATAAGCTTGTTAAGTGCATGTCCTTTTATTTATATTCAAGGCAGAATTAGAAATCTTTTTTTTCTTCTTCTTTTGGCTGCTCACATTAGGGGTTTGCCCTACGGATCATCCATCTCCATACTACTCTGTCTTCTACATCTGCCTCTTTCAAACCAACTACCTGCATGTCTTCCTTCACCACATCTATAAACCTCCTAGGCAGAATAAGAAATACACAGAGCAAAGTAAGCAAGGATTCATCATAAAAGGACAAAAACACAGAAAGGTGTAAATAGACAAAGTACTCAAGTGGACACAAGAAGGTAATAAGCCAGTGATTGAACAAACAGGAGATGAAGACAGGTGGAGACATGATGCTAAAAGAAACAAGAAATAACACACACATTCGATTCATGATGCTAAAAAGTGACACCACTGCACAATATTTGTGAAACAGAATGTAAGATAATGAGCATAATAAGATAAGTTGTCATTTGCTGGATTTTTTTATTTTTTTGACATGAGGTCGGGACAGTCAAGCTCATTTAAACCAAGCATTTATACATGCTCAGGTTAATCTTGCACAACTGCATGGAATTAGTATATATCTTTATATATAGTGGGACAATGTGAAGCTATTTACTGTATAAATATTAAGTTAGTCTAGATTAGTTAAAAGCCTGATTCATTTAATATGGCTTGAATAATAAAATAGTTTTTAAAAGCTGGCTTGAATTGGTTGACCTGAGCAGTTGAAATGTGTAGGTATAAAAATATTGACGTAAATTAAAATGAAGTGCCATTAATAAAATCAACTCATATGATAAACTGCTTGGATGAACTAAGATTTTGCTATCATTTGTCATCAGTTAAAACTTCACAACCTAATACAGATTCTTCTTTTTCTTTCAGCTTCTCCCATTAGGGGTCACCACAGCGGATCATCCATCTCCATACTCTCTACATCTGCCTCTTTCGAACCAACTACCTGCATGTCTTAATACAGATACATATGAATAAAATAATTCTCACTCTCTCCAGCTTCCTTCTTACAGAATGCCTTGCTCAAGTTTCATGCTATAACTATGACACAGGAGTTTCTCATCATTAAGCATCCCGGCATGTGGCTTTGATAAACTAAACATCTCTAAAGCTTGTCGACTCTGTGAAAAACCAAAGGCACTTTGATAAACACACATCTTTAGCCTGGATTATACCAGAACACTACACAGCCTGCCCAGTTGCTCTGCTTCTTTGAATGTCCCTCACCAGTGCTCCTGCTTCTTACTTTATATAAAAGCTTTTAGAATTTCTGTCTAGAAAGTTAAGCATAGAAAGATGGAGAAATTGTTTTTGGGTGAAGAAGAGGGTTTTGCCATGGAAACTGTATGCAAGTGGCTCTTTCAGCTAGATTTCATGAACATTTCATGCTTATTTATGAATGCATTGTCATGAATAAAGCGATTGTCATGGATATTTATGGACTGATAGTCATGAGTAAAGTATCCCACTCATATCTCACATTCATTTTGCTATGGTTTGGTGGGAAGAGCAAGGACGTGTAGACTACATATTAATTGATATGTGAACTGGATATCAGTCATTCAAAACAATGCAGTTAGTTTAATAAAATATAAAGTTTACTTTCATATATTATTTGTATAAAGTCCTTGTTCAATTAATGAGTATAACAACAAACTGTATATGAAAACACAAGCTAAAACTGTCAAAACAGCACAAAAAACAAATAGTGAATATTATATACAGAAACTTATACTGCATTTAGTCTATAATTTCCTAAAAAATAACATACACTGAAAATGCCTATTTCTATGCATGTAAACCCTATTTATATTCAAGACAAGTTCATTACAGGATGATAGCAGAATATGTAGAAATTGGCAGAGAAATAGAATGAAAAGCAGAAAGATACTGAGTGTAGAATGAGTGTGTGTGTGTGAGAGAGAGAGAGAGAGAAAGAGAGAGAAAGAGAGAGAAAGAGAGAGAAGGAAATATTTGAAAAAGATTTCTGATGCAGCTAATCCCAGAGAGCAGACAAGAGAGGCGAGGTAGGGGATGACAGAAACGATGTAATGAGAGTCCTTTTTTTCTGTTTCTCTTTTCCTCTTTCTCGCTCACTCTCTCTCACTCCTTCCATTCAGCTCTTTCTCAGTCATGCCCTGCTGGATGGAGGGCCAATCAACTGGAAAAAGAGAAACAGACTTCTAACAAAGTACTGAGCGCATACTTAGCCCTGCTCGTAGCTTTTCAGAGCAGTTCAGAGACGGAAAGAAAGTGATTGTGAAAACATTTCATAAATATTTCCAAATGAATTTTCACTGTTACATCTTACCAAAGTGAGTACTCAAAAAAATAGTGTGGCACAGCCAATAAACTGGCAACTCTAGCTTTCCAGATAACTATTTTGGCTTTGTTATAAGGCCAGGGTTATTCAATCACATACAGTTATGTCAATTATTTAACTGTAAGATATTTATTAGACCAGAAACTTGTCACAGTGCTATAAGAATTACAGACTCTAATAGTGTACTGATGGTATTTTGAAATGCAAACATATTGTCGATTGGACAGACCTCAAACTCTAATAAAATTAGATGCTTTATTGGCTCATAGTCTGTAATAATAGTCAATAGTGGTACTGTGAAATGCCACTACAAAAAAAACAAAAACAGATTTTATTCATAGTTGTAAATAATAATAATCATTTTAATAAAATGATAACTGTTGCGGCCATTCAGTCAAGCTAGCTGTTTATCCAGATTTAAAATAGTGCCAGGGTCATTAAGTGCATTCAGAAGTAGTACCACTGCATTGCAGGACAGCATTGTTTTAAATGTTGTATGACGCTAGGTTTATACTGAGGCAATGTTTTATCTGCAGCCTCCCAAACCCAAAACCAATAGTTATTTAACGGCTTCACCGTCAGCCCTAAAAAATAACATTCAAGAAATTGTCATGCCATTAGCCAGGTAATAATTATAATGTTTAATTAAGTGATTGTCCACTATTTTAGTAGTAAATAAATACTTTCCAAATTTGAATAATAGCTTGATGACTTCCTTTATTGTTAATTGTTGATTTTATTTTAAAATAATTATTTTACATTAAATCCTTTCCCTTTTTTACATAAAAAAAGCAAATGCTTGTGTACAAATATGAAAAGCAATGCATGTAGTAGTGTAAGGCTGTGCCAGATTCTCTCTATATAAAATTATACATTTGGTTTTACATAGACCACAAAAGTAATTAGACAGTAAAAGAGGCAGGGTTTAAACAAATTGTTTTAAGAGTAAGCATTAATTTTTACATGGGTCGTAGGGAATTTAGACTTTATTGTACAAACTCTGCCTATGAATGCATCTACTTTTGGCAGCCATTATTTGAATAATATTCCGTGTAGATATGTGAAATTAGAAGACAGCACAGGAAAACTCTTTGGTCTGTGGCACTTCTAATAAGCAGAAAGCAGTACGTGATTCTGGGTTGAAAAAAATCTTTTACATTTATGTAAGACAGAATTGTGGGTTTAGTGTAGTGTTATAACAGTGGCTTTAATTGGCTATTAAGTTGCTCTTAAGCAGTGTGAAAAGGCCACTGAACTTCAGAAAAAGCAGACAGTAACATATATGGAACTCATTTTGTGTGAATATCTGGTGAATTGTCATGCGGCTTTATAAGAAAAATTGGCTGGTAGGTTGTTCTTGGAGAAATTGCAACAATTTTTCTGCAGACTTTGGCCAAATTATTCACTTCTGTATCTGTTTGTAATCCAAAACAGCCTTGATTAGTTTTGAGTGATAGTAATAGTAATAGCTTAAATTAATTGTAGTAATATTTTAGTAGTAGCAGTGATTGTTTTTGTAAAATTAATGTTTGAAAAATGGTGGCATCCCAATGTATTGTAAAATCCTAGACAGATATCCTAAAAATCCCACATCATAAAAGAATTCGATGTTCATGACTTGAGATCAGCCGTCTTAGAATGAATAATGTGACATGCTTACCAGATTAAATGTCATTACAGCCAAAGACAGCCAACAGCCTGTTCTGACAGCGTGGGAAATTATTTGATTGAAATCTCAGCTGCTATGGCACTCTAGCCACCACTAGAAGGACAGCATAAGATGACTTTAATTACAGTGGTAGTAATGTGTTTTTCCTATATCATAAATAGTTGTGATTATGCTACAGATTGCATGGCTGTACTTCTGTAAATTACATTCTTTACGTAGCATGCCTATTGAGAAATCATTCAAATGTATAGTTTTGTATTATGATCTATTGCAGTTAACCAGAAAAATACATGTGAATTGAAGAAATATGAAACAATTTTAGCTCAGCTTGACAAACATTTACTTAATTATGTCAAATGTCAAAATGTTTTGTTCAGTGCACCATCAAGGTAAACTCTAATAGATCTTACATGCAGCTTTAATTTGTACTTTTATTGACTTGAACTGCCTTCTGAAGTGTTTGTTCACAACCTGTGGTGTGCCAGTTCAGAATAACAACATGGATGCAATTCAGCTTGAATGCAAATAGTTTTTTTTTATTTATTTATAAAAAATAATTATAATGTAATAACAACAATAATAATAATAATAATAATAATAATAAATTGACAAGTGTCATGGTTTCCCTCATTTTCTCACTGCCTATCTCTATTTTTCCCTCCCTCTCTCTCCCTCTCTCTCTCTCTCTCTCTCTCTCTCTCTTCCTCTCTCTCTCTCTCTGAGATGTGCATATATAGTTGGGAAATGGGCCTTGCTGGCTGACAGACTTTGAATACTTTTACACTTATTTCATTCCTCTATTGAAGTGAAATGCAGCAAGTTGATCCAGTCACTTAGGTTTCAGAGAACAGCAAAAATATCATTTTATCCCATTATTTTGCAGCCATGCATCATAGGCTAAGCAGTCATGTACAAATGCTAGTCCTTGATGTGCATTCGGGGATTAAAGATTATCGTGTCCGGGTCATAATCGATTCTAACAGTGCCCATGCTAGTGTGTGTGTGTGTGTGTTTCTGCTTTCTCCTAGAAGCATGGCATATAATTTATTTAGCCAGTCCTGCCCCTGATGCCTACATTTCGTGAAGTGTCATTTGGTGTGTGTGAGCAGGAAATGTGGAGGCCTTGGCTGTGAAAAAGTTAATAGCAAGGCTGTAGTAAGGAGGGGGGAGTGACTGAGCAAGAAAAAGGGAGAGGTTTAGACTCATCATGCAGCATGGATGAATGGGTAAATGGTGTGAGGCAATTCTCCACGGCTGTGTGTCTAATGCCTTAAGAGCAAGTCTAATGCGCTTGCACATTGCTGCTTCTGTTTCCTGCCAGAACACAGGTGCCAGGAACAGGCTGTTGAAAGCAGGAGCAAGAAGCAAAAAAAAAAAAAAAAAGAAGGGGGGGGGGGATGAATAGTGAAGGAGAGGAAATTAACAATCGCAGACAGACAAGGGAGGGTGGTCATTACTTATCATTACACTTTGGTCTGTTTCTCTACTCTTAATATATATGTTAAGGTTTACACCTTCTGGGCATCTTTGTTGAAGATTGCCTCCCGAATTATGTAACACTCAACAGACACCCCCCTTCTGTTGTTACATCTCAATCTGTTTTCAATGGATGCAGATGAATAATTTACATAGGGGATAATTTATCTTCTGTGAAAGCCTCTTTAGCTAAGACAAGATTGGAATAAGCAACTAGGATGTGGTGGGAAGGCATGGTGCAAAGCCTATATTTCCGATACCAAAATATAAAAATAGAACTATAAGCACGAGAACACCAATTTAGTGTTTCTATTGTGGAGGTTTATTGATTCACTTACAGATCTCAAATAGGCACAACCAAGGAAGCTGTTTTGGGTCCAAACTAGGTGAGGGGAACCAGGAGTAGGTTGTAGTCCAATAACATGCAAAATAGCATATAGAAATAAATACATTTTTAGAGGACTTGTCAAATTTCTGTGGATTCCAGGCCTCCACAGCCACAATCTTTCCCCAAAATGCTGCCATGAAGGTAGAAGCAAACATTTGCTTTGAATGTCTTTGTATGCTACAGTTTTAAGATTTCACTGCACTAAAACTAAGATTCCAAGCACAACAATGCACCTGTTCACAAAGCAAGATCTATGAATCCATGGTTTGGCAAGGTTGAAGTAAAGAACTTGAATGATAGCACAAGCTCTAACCTAATCCCCTAAGACACCTTTGAGATGAAATAGGATGAAAACATTAAAAAAACTTTCTGTCAGGGTGTGTGAATCAGTGGAACGACATAAATGCAGTCTTTAATGAGAGCAAGAAGCAGAGCAGAAATTTCTGAAACTTCTGAAACTTCAAAAGCTGAGCACAGAATAAACAATAAACAGATTCAAAACTGGAGAAAGAGCACAGTCAAAGAGCTGGCAAGCACTGCAATATAGGCAGAGCAAAAAAAAAAAGAAAAAGAAAAGGCCAAAAATCCAAAACAAAGCAGGGCAGAGCAGGGATCAGGATCAGGATCAGGATCAGGAACGGTGGCAAGAGCAAAATAGGCGGAGCAAAAAACAAAACCAAACACTAAAAATACAAAACGAGGCAGATCAGGAACAGGATCGGGATTAGGAATGGCAAGAATACTCTTAGGGATAATCTCGGTTTCAGACAGAGCAGGGACTCAGGGATTTAGGAAGCCGGTGGGATAATCTGGGTTTCAAACAGAGCAAAATAGGCAGAGCAAAAAACAAAAGTAAAAAAATCCAAAACGAGACATATCAGGAACAGGATCACGATCAGGAACAAGAACAGGATCGGGACCAGGAGTGTCAAGAATACTCTCAGGGATTTAGAAAGCCAGTGAGAAAATCTGGTCCAGAGTAAAAGTCCTTGCTAGCATAGTGTCATGGAAAAAAATTGGAAGCACGCACCGAGGTCCCGGAAGTGCGTGCTGCAAACCGGAAATGAGTGCTGAGAGCCTAGAAAACCCTGACATTTCCACAGAATAGATGATATAAAAACAGCAAAAGAGCACTATATCTGAAAAATAGATGTTAAAAAAAACTCTAATTGTGATTTAATAGTTAATTAGTTCTTAATATTTAGAATATAATGATATTTATATTGTTTTTAACACACAATTTAGTATTTGTCATATTTTACACATTTCCCTTGTTGCTAAGAACTTTTACATTCACTGAAATTTTCACACAGGCCTTTTTTCTGATATGTACAGGCTCTCTGGCTGTTATACTAAGATTACATGACGAATGCCATTGCAAACTTTTGATTTTCTTTTTCTGAAGATATTTTTTCTGAAAAAAAAATACATGAAACTGATACATCTTATTTACTGTAGCAACAAATACAAAAGTGTTTTAGGTTTGATTTGATTTTTGTGTCCATGCAGTCCTGAAACAGGTAGAACTCTATGCCAACAGTGTAGATGAGGATGAAACTGCTGCCAACAAGCATAGTCCTTTTTGTTACTAATTTTTATGCAATAAATACCCTTAAAATATACTTTGCCATGTGGATTAGTGCCAGAATGTAATCAGCTCATCTGGTGGTAGCAAGAATCTGTGCAATACATCCTACAAGCATTATTGCATTCTGTGCAAGAATTTCCCACCGGTGCATTTACAGATAGACCGATGTATGATTTTGTACAAAAATCTTTCATTGGCACATATTAATGAACATGGTCATGTAAATAAAATTTCTGCTATAAAAAAAAATTATTAAAAAATTCAATTGACGATGTTTGATCCTGACCCTATTTGGCTCATTTCCAAATTTAAGTGACTAAGGTACACAAATCAGGTCTGTATCACAGCAAGGCAGTGATACACATTGGATGTGGCCAGAATGTGGCTAAACTTTCAGCCGCTAATTTATTTAGCCTGATCATTGTTTGTTTATGGGATACATACACTATATGGACAAAAGTTTGTAGACACCTGACTATTCAATTTCTGTGTTCTTTTTAAAGATCTAATTCTACATTTATACCTTATTTATAAAGATGTTCCACTACATTTTGCTCTATTTTAAGAGCTCTTTGGCAGGGCACTGAAGATCTTTTACTCCATCCCTTTTACCCCATTGGCATTTCTCTGCTGAAACAGGTTTTTGTCTCATTATTCAAGTGAGGGGAAAATGAAATGCTATTGCATCCAAAGACATCCTATACAATTATTTTCTTTGAACTATGTGGTAACAGTTAGGAGAAGAACCACATATGGCCATAAGTCAGGTGTATCAGTAATTTTGTTCATATAGTGTTTGTTTCCTTCTTAAACAGACCTTCTAAAAAGCATAGCAGGTCTTTTTATCGACATAATAATAATCTGTGAGCGTTCATTATCATGCGCTTTTTCGTTCTTCTCGCTGTTCGGAATCTTGTATTGGCAATTGAAAAACAGCTTCCTGTATTGGGCTCTTACATCATACACATCTGTAAATCTGGTTATGACAGTATTGATCTGTTTACACTATTACAAGGAATCCACTCAACTGATTCCCCTATGACCAATATTTTGTAATTATTTGTGACATTCATAGGTTACAGCTGGCTAATGGAACAAAACCCTTCATCTTGTAAAGATACAAGAAGATTGTTTATTGACTTCCAATAATCCTTATAAGTCGTCTGTTATATACTTTATTTTCTTTCAAAGATTACTGATATTTTTAGAATTTTATCCAATGTTTTAAACACCTTACCTACTGCACTATAGGTGCCAACAAAATCCACCACAAATTGCACCACAAAAGCAATTGAAATCACCAGTAAGACAGCTATTTGCTCCAGTACATCTTGGGTTTGTCGCACTTCTAATAAATAGATAGCAGCAAAGGATTGTGGGTTTGAAAGCATCACAAGGACAAGGCTGGGAATTCAGTAAGACGTTCTGCTCAGTTCACCTCATCTCTGTGCAAAGCAATGACATTTCCGAGTGATGCTGGCACAAATGCTGGTCCCACTCTAGAGCACATGTTTTATTGATCAGTCTGAACCCGGTTGTTCTCTTCACAAACACTTACACACACTCACTCGCACACACACACACACACACACACACACACACACACACACACACACACACACACACACACACACACTTATGCAAGACTGGATTTAATGTAATGGTTGTAACAGTGATTGTAATTCTTCAAGTGGCTATTAAGCTGCGTGAAAAACTCATACAGCTTCAGAGCAGATCATATCATTAGCATTTTCATAGCTTCTCACAGGCACTAATAGCTTTGATAATAGCATGTGCTAAAGTTTCTCTGAAGTCTTTATTTAAGTCTGAATACGCAAAAACTTCACGTGTCACTTCAAGCATCATCGTTATATAAGTTTGTCTTAATTGTTACACATCTGCTTTGCTTATACAAACAATATGAATGTAAGGTGAAATAACGAGTCCACGACTGAACTGCCATCTAACTTTAAAAATGTTTTTTCCATTACATAATTTCCAAACTCATTTACAACATTTGGGAGTTGTTCTTATCTAGTCCGACTTATATTTATTACATTTATACACTAAGCAGTTAAGGGTTAAGGGCCTCAGTCAACAGCCTGGTAGTAGCAGCTTGGTGGTGCAGCAAATTGAACTTTCCAATCAGAAGTCTTACATCTTAACCACTGAGCTACCACTTCTACACTGAATCTAGGAAAACATACACTTGGAAAATATCTGAAATGTTTAGAAGGGGTGAAAATGTTACAAGGTTTAGTGAACGATGTGGAAGACTCAAATGAATAGAAAATGATTATTTAAATTGTTTTGTTTTTTAATAACAGATGATAAAATAATGTTTCAAGTATGAGTTGTTACATGTATTTATACGTTTAGAATTTTTGAGTCATGCTAACATTTCAAGGTGAAGTGTAAGTTCAGTAAATGGGCAAATCAAACATCCTGGCCTTAACAGTAGGGTATAAGTCAAATGAAAACTTGAAAATGTGAAAACCTTGGTTCTAGTATTCTTTATTGTAGATAAGTGTAGCAGAAATTCATTATGAAAAATGACCACAGGTTGTTGTGATCAGACACAATCATGGAATACTGGAATCATGGAAATTAGGATTATATATAATTATACTGTATTTAAGTGTAATGAATTGACCTGCACTGCACACAATCACAGATAAGGGCAAACTGCATACCCAGTAAATGACTAAAATGAAAACCAGTGTTTTTTGTTCATGCATTCATTTTATTCATTTTATTTAATTTAAATCATTAATAATTCAGGAATCAGGGCAACAGTTAGAACTTTCAAAAGGTTGGAATTTAACCAGTGTACACATTGCTGCAGCTTTCTATGGCTATGGATAAGTTGAATGTGTTGCTATATAGTATGGAGATGTGTTTTTAGCTAGAAACCACAAGAACAAAACAAAGAATTGTGCATACATACATTTCTTTACATGAAGTGAACCTTGATTAATAGCCCCAAATAAAAGCAATATCCTCCACTAACTTTCTATTAACTTTCTATTGTTTATTTTGAAATATGTATTAGTCAAGTTATCAATAAATACAGTGTATGTGTATGTTACATCATAGTTCCTTTATCAGAAAGGTTTTGAAACTGAATACCTTCCTTCATCATATAATACACTCAATGGTATCTATTTTCTGTATCTAGGAACATTTAGTGTCCTTTATGGTAAAGAAAAAAGAAAATAGCTTTTTTATACTTTGGTTTCATACCAGCAACCCTGGACACAGATACCCTTGGTGTTGGATGTGATAATAGCTAACCTGCACACGGATGTATTTCTGGGCATTCAGCCAGCCATCTGAAGTATAAGATGTGTGACTCTAACATTAGATTAAACACTATGCTGTATTTTCCTCACTCCAGATCTGACTCCAGTTCAGCCTGTCCCATACACGTTTTTGCTGTATTCCAGCCTGCAACATAAAAAAATCTACCGACATTTTAAACACTTAACACTATCTCATCTGGGTTGCAACGAATGTCCATTCACTGCAGATAAACGATGTTGCGGGGTACAGTGATGGTGATCAGAAGCAAACTGTAGTCCCTAGTCAGTGTAACAGACTGTTGACATTAACTAAAGTCCAAATCCATCTCTAAAGTTTCCGTTCTTACTCCGGAATTTCATTGAACCACCCCAGGTGTTGATGAGAAACTGTCCCCAGCTGCACATAGTGGCCTCCAAACGATGAGGACACTATCCAGAGGTAGACCTGGACGAAGTGGGAAGATCCGCAGAGGAAAGAGGGGCAGGAACAGTGGTCACTGGAACCTCAGGAGCATGTTTAACTAGACCAAGAGAGAGAGAGAGAGAGAGAGAGAGAGAGAGAGAGAGAGAGAGAGAGAGAGAGAGAGAGAGAGAGAGAGAGTGAGAGAGAGAGAGAGGAGGGGTGTCAGGAAGAGAAGGATATGGATTATTATGTTATTAAGGCACCTCCCAGGGTGGATGGGCGAACTTTTGAGCTTGGCTCCTCGAATAGGACTGGCTGAGGAGATATGTCTTAAGGCCCAATTCAGTTGCTTTTATAGCTTCCTGGTCGTGATGTCACCCTGCTGGTGACACAGCGCCTTCCATTGAACTCATTACACATGTGATTCAGAGCTTGGACAATGCGGAAGTGTTCCCAAAGCGTTGCTGATGCAACTCGAGTTCCTGAAGGGGAACCTCTTCTTCGCTTAGAGATAGAAAGCATATAATCTTGACCTTTACATCTGAGTAAGACTTCTGCAAGCATTGGAAGAAGCCTATGGAGTAGAAGCAGAAGTTTGTCAAGCATGGATTCAACATTCACAGCATTAGTTTTATTCCTACGATGTATGCCTCTTAAGAATATAGGCTGTGATGTTGATGAGAGTAAAAATATTTAATAAAAATAATCTCAAAGAACTCATTGTTATACAGCTTGTTGCTATAAATCTCATCATTAAATAACCTCATAATAAACATGTAGTATTTTAATTAATAACCTGTGTATCTACAACTGAATATTATTATAAAACCAACAAAGAAAACACTTTTTTTATGTTAGCATTTCATTTGTAGGGAATAAATTTGTAGAATCAAACACAGTGCTCCATTATGCAGGAAAAATGTAACTGTTTGGCCAAGATAAGATTGTATTTAGAGGGCAGTGTGAATTGTTTTGAGAGCAATTACATTCTGTAAGTCAATCATCAATTTTATTTCACTATAAAGACCGAAATCAAGTGCACTTCAGCATACAAGCAAAAAAAAAAAAGGGTTACAAAAGGGGTGTCGGTTAAGACTACAGTCAACCATTCCAGATTTGTTTAATTATTAGTTTAAAAATAAAATATTAAAACATTTGCAAATGGAAGAGTTTGTATATGACATGCTTGGCAGCATTTAAAAAATCTGCTAGATGTTAGTGTCACAGAAATGGATCTAAGAAGACAATAAAAATGTATTCATTTTGGTTCAGATAGACTGCACTTCTAAGTGTGAAAAAAATGTGAATTGTGTGAAAATAATTATGAGGTGAAAATCCCGAAAAAATAAATGTAACTTTTGATTTATTTATTTAAATTTTAGAATTTTACTTTTTGATTTAATTGATTTAAATTTGGTTTCATTTTTGTATTTAGGTTGCTAAATTGCTACAAATCTAAAAATGCAAACTGCTATAGATTTGAGTTTGTTGGTCTCGGAAAAGAATGCACAAATATTTGGAAAAAGTGGGCTGTAAAAGTATGAATTTCTGCCAGTGTTGGGCTCAAGTGAGAAATGAATGGCAGAAGTTTGACATGTGTGTTCACAGAATACATTTTCAGTCACAGAAAAAGAAAATAATTCACAGTTTGTTCCACACCGAGTGCCTATTTGAAAAGTTTTGAAAAAAGTAAACTTGGTACCTGCAAAATGCTAGCTAGCAAAGTAAAAACAAAAAGTGATAATAATAATAATAATAATAATAATAATAATAATAATAAAAATAATAATAATAATAATAATAATAATAATAATAATAATTTTAAAATATCATACTTTTAATTTTAATAAGAATAAAAATAATACAAATTTATATTTAGAGGCTTTAATAGAGTGCCAATTTGTAATTTTCTCTAGTTGGTCTTCTTCTTCTTCTTTTGGCTTCTCTATTAGGTCTAAATTGACTTTATCCACAAGACCTTGAATGCATTTTATTGCACATTTGTAAGATATTGCTAATTAGCTAACCCACCAATTTAGCAATAACAGAAATATAACCTTCACTGGTTAATCCTTTTTTCTGATGAAACCTAAAATATATATTTAAAAAAAAAATAATTGAAGGCTATTAAAAGGAGTTTGATGCTGGAGCACAGAGCTATTATGGCACACAAAATACACTATAGTCTAGTTCTTAAATGCTTCTAAAGTGTTCATCAAGTTCACTACACACTAAAACACTTGTATTTTTATTGGAAAGTCATTGAAGGATTGTAAACGTTATAATAAATAAAATAAAACTGATTCTAGGACTGTGATATTTGATCATTTATCTGCACTGGAATATGACAACAAGAACGGATGTAGCTATGATTTCATGGAATATAAGTAAATGAATTTAATTATGCAGATGATTTATATCATACATTTCTTTCGCCGTGTTGGTTCTGCTCGACCTGACCATTGTGAATGTAGAATGATTTCAATTTTGTTTGGTCACCTGCTATTCCTTAAACCTGCATTCCTAGACTGTTTAATCTATTATAAACAAACTCATTATCAATAATGTCTTAATTAAATTGCTTATTAACTTAATCACACACTCTCTCTTTCTGTTAGATGTAAAGAAGTCCTGTTGTCAGTGTCAATTACTCCCACAGCCTGAGTAAAGATTTTTCCATTCAATCAAGCATCTCAGCTGTCCCATCTCTCACTCATTAATGAATGGATCAATAGACCACTCATCTATCTGTGCTTTACTGATAAGGAAAAGGGCAGTCGGTCCTGTCTGACATTACTGCAGAACAAATAACTCATTCTTCAGCAAACCAAACAACTCTGTCCAGTTCAAGTTCAAGTTTATTTCTATAGCATTTTTCACAATAGACATTGTCTCAAAGCAGCTTTACAGAATTTAAGAATGAAAATGAATGATGTGTATTTATCCCTGATGAGTGCCAAGGAAAAACTCGCTAGATGTTATAAGGAAGAAACCTTGAGAGGAACCAGACTTAAAAGGGGAACCCATCCTCATTTGGGTAATATTAAGGGTGTGATTATAAATCTTAAACAAATACAAAACACTGGAAAATGAGAACCATAATGAGTACCGAAGTGTGTGATTATAAGTAAATTCCTTTCTACAGTCTTCTACAGTCAGTTTACATTGTAGAACCAGGAGCTTATAAAATAATAAATATTTGAGATCATCGTAGATCCAACACCAGCTCCTCCATGCCAGACCCTTTAAAAATTCTAAAAGGTTTAATGCCAAACGCTACATGAAGTGGGATCTAAATGGTGCTGGTACATCTCTAGATAGCTCGGGATGTTTGTGGGGTCGGCATCTACTTCTTTGATGGTCTGTAATCTTCATGAGGTGGGACACAACTGAAGCTGGTGCAACCTCTGGATTCCTCGGGATGGGTAGAAAATGAAAAGCAGTGGAGAAGTTTTAGCATAGCGCTGTTCATAATATTAACAAGCACAAGTTAATAATGTGTATTTGGTGTCATGTCAGTCCCTTTTCAGAACTCGAGCTGCAGCGTCTCATTTCCTAAGGAAACTAAGGTTCCATACGTAACCTAGAGACAATGTACTGGAGCACAAGGTTATAATATGTGATGTGTTATGTGTGGGCTTTAGACAAAAATATATTCTTTGAATCGACGCTTAATCTGGGAAAATGTGTGTCTGATCCCCAACCACTGTCAGGACTGGATAAATACATAGGAGCCAAACCATTTAGTTCTTTGTAGGTAAGTAGCAATAGTTTGTAGTCGATTCGAAACTTAACAGGTAGCCAGGGATGATACAATTGGGGTTATATGGTCATATTTTCTCGACCTTGTGAGAACTCTGGCTGATGTATTCTGCAGTTTCTGTGCTATAATGAGGCCTGAAACCTGACTGAAACTCTTCAACGCTATGGTTTTCTTGTAAGAAGGAACATAACTGGGCAGATGGTATCGCGTTTAAAATCTTAGACATTAACGAAAGTTTTGAAATGGATCTGTAATTTGATTGCTTGTTTGGATCCAAATTAGGGGCTTAATAACTGCCAACTTGAGGTGTTTAGGGACGTGACCTAAAGACAGTGAGGATCACTAATATTTAGAAGAGTTATGTAACAATTCTTTTATCAGTTTACTTAGAATAGGGTCCAACAGACGTTGTTGATTTGCTTTTGGTAATAACGTCGTACAGCTCTTCCTGTCCTACACTTGTAAAACATTGTAGTTGTAATATTGAAGCTTTAGGTTAGACTTGATCACAAGATGCTGTCAGAGGTCACACCTCCACAGTGAAGAATTTCATAAAGTCCTCACTACTAAACTGTGATGCGACATTCTTTTCAGGTATCTAATTTGTAGTTAATTTTGTGTAATATATCCACTGTAATCAAAAGAAACCTGGGATTGTTTTGGTTGTTTTCTATGAGTTTGCTCAGGTGCTCAGCCCTAGCAGTGTTTAGCGCCTGTCTGTAGCTGAGCATAATGTCTTTATACGCAATTCTAAAAACCTCTAATTTAGTTTTTCTCAATTTTCTTTCCAGATCCCGGGCTGCTCTCTTAAAAGCATTATATTATACCATGGTGCAGGTATTTTTTCTCTAACATTTTTTATTCAGATGTGGGCAACGGTGTATAATCTGCTAGCAAGGATAGAGTATGTTGTTAGCCATTTTGTCATTAGCATTTAGTTTATTGAGAAGTTGAGACAGATCAGGCAGGATACTTATGAATCTGTCCTTAGTGGTCAGAACAATAATCCTGCCAAGTTGATAACGTGGTGAAACATGGCTAATCCGATTATCATCACTCTAAGGTGAAATATCTATATCAGTGACGTCTGCTCTGTGGTATATTAAGTCTAGTGTGTGACTAAAATGATGAGTTGGTGTAGTGATGTTTTGTTTGACCTCAAAAGAGTTTAGTAAGTCCACAAATGATAGTCCCAGTCAACTAGTGGCTGCTTGTCACCTTTAACTGCAATGACAGAATATGTCACAGTCAGCTTTGTGCTGCTTTCCCAATATGAGTTATGGAATCTTCTAGCTGTTCTTATCATTTCTGACTACCCCTCTTACCCAGTCATTTTTTTTGAGAGCTTCCTCTAGTTAGAGTCATATTTGTGTAATGGATTTAATATAACACCTTGTTGAATGTACATATTTTATATATTCAAACTATGATCATTTTCATGATACTGTTCATTTAGCTAGGTTCAAGCTGTGGGGCCTGTTTTTATATTGAAGTGATAACCTCTGTTGAATTTCCCATAGAGGTTCCATTACTAACAAACAATGGGGATATACTGTGTTACAAAATGTATATTATTATTTATGTAAACTATTCATTTGCTTGTACACAGTAACATAAAAACTAATAAAGTCTTTTTTTTAAGAATTAATAAAATAATGTTTAATGTTTTAAATAAACAATAGAAAATATTCTGTATGATTTTATCACTGTTAAATGTGCCACATTTCAGACAAATTTGTCCATGCCAAGTGCCATAATTGCCATATAAATATATATAAATATATAAATATATAGATAGATAGATAGATAGATAGATAGATAGATAGATAGATAGATAGATAGATAGATAGATAGATAGATAACAAAAAATAAAAAAATAAAACAGTAAATACAATACAATGGCCTACTGTACAATAGTAATTGTAAAGATATATACGTGACCGACTTCTATTTTAGGACTGTTTCATATCTAAAATTGTGTCCATATTTATGCAATGATGGTTCCTTGTATTCAAAGCAGGGTTCTTTCTTAATGCTCAATCAAATTCTTAAAATCAGTCTTAACAAGTGTTTCACTTATATTTTCAGCTTAGACTGTGGCCTTAAAAATTATGATACTTGTAACTAATTATCAGGTCTATCAGTGCTTTATTGCATTCCAGTCTATTTCCACCCTAATACAGAGTTCAAATTGACATATCATAGTTATATCAAAACATCAGACTTAATGCTCCCCACTTGAGCTAATATTGGACATGATGAATTGCTTTTAAGAAAGAATTGCATGCAACTGAACCCCCATTCTCTGTTTATGGAGTCCTGCATGACTGACTGACTAAATACAGCATGCAATTTATTAAATCCTTACCATGACTCTTAAAAATCAAAATATTTTTTTTATTGGAGAAGCATTCCAAGAGTGCTTATATCTATTTAACAGCAATTGGACATTTAATTGTGTTTGTCAGTGTGCATCCAATTTAACTTTCTACTTTGAAACCCGTTACTACAGTTACTAGCATTTGCAATAGCATCAGCAGACAATGCAACATCAGGAATACAACTTTAGACTTAGAGCACCAACGTTTGTCAGATAGAGAAGAAAAGGTACAGAAACATGTTTAAAAAGTGCAATAAAGTATATTTTTCTGCAAAAGGAACGACAAATAAAATAGCATGGCTTTGATTATCTACAAAACTTAGCTTGCAGTCTATGGCCAAGTTACAGCTGTCTACTAGTCAGGGCTTACTATAGCTGCACTTTTGCTGGTGTATTATTTTTTAAACAATGAAAAGCTGTGAACAACTACAATCTGAAGTTAGTAACGTATTAAATTTAGCATAATATCTGTCTTAGGAGACTGGCTTCTAATCCTTGTCGTAAATATACTGTACAGGTTATCTGAGGACTCCATGCCTAGCCTAGCATTGAAAGAAAATGTGTCTGGGAGGAGGAGGGGTAATTTCTCTCACTTCAAAATAGATGACTGAGGGAAAAAAGGGAATTTTAGCAAGGTGGGTGAAACAAAGTAATGATTAAAATTGTTCATGTTTTAGGATGTATCATTGTTAATTTTCTTCACCACATGAGCAGAACTTTATTATCTGTATATCTATTATCTGAATTTTAGCACAGATAAAAATCAATAGTTACCAAAAAAAAATTATGTTTACTTCAAACCCATCAACCGGAGCTACAAACAGCAGCTGAGAGCAATATTGATTATTTTGAACTATTGGCTTTTTTTGTACTGTAGTTGTAGATTTTAACCAGAATCAACAGATAAATCGGTCATTCAATGTATTTTTTATAATTTACAAAATTTCATGGCATTCCAAACATCACTTTTTTTCTTTTCTTTTTTTTTTTTTTTAAGATAACCTATACTAATTTAGATTATTGCTTTTTTTAATGCTGAATTTGGTTACCATTTTGGTCCAGGTACAATGTGATCTGAGCTGGAGTTAAAAAATAGTGCAGGTTACTGATAGATTGATCAAACACGTCTGCTGAGATGTTCTGAATAAAGCCTTTGCCTGTGCCTTTCTAAAATTCTTTTGAGAATATCTTTTTAAAGAAAAAGAAAAAATATCTTTCTGGAGATCTTTTGGCTAGTCAGTTATTTTAGTTATTTCCTTACAGTAATGTTTTATCACGCTGTTTTGCTTGTTCTTATCTTACTTTGCAGCGATCCATGTCTCAAATCACAAATTTTCTTCAAATACCAAGATAGGACAGAACATAATGAAACTTTGAGAATCAGTCACTGAAAATATATGACTACTTTTTTACTATTTTAGCATCATCTTGTATGGATTGTACTCCAATTTCTCCCTAGATGGAGTGTGTGTGTGTGTGTGTGTGTGTGTGTGTGTGTGTGTGTGTGTGTGTGTGTGTGTGTGTGTGTGTGTGTTTGTGCCTTAACCATTTTGGGCCTTAACCACTAAGCTACTAAGGTACCACCTTAACTGTTCAGTGTCCCATAGACATGGTAAGCACAATTTAGAATTTTATTTTTATATAAGTACTATATTTTTACTCCTGCCAAATCATAATCTGTAAAAACACTTCTACTACAAGAAAGAGTCAGAATATGAGCTTATAACTGAGAAAGCTACTTCAAAAATTAAATTTTTCTCTATACAAGCTATTAATGATTACACAGTCGCCTGATTTGATAATTCATCTAAAAATACTTGGTGCTTAACAGTATATTTCACACCTAATCATCCTCTCGGCCAGTCACTCAAATAAAAATGGATGTTGACTATATATAAACGTATAAAACTAATAAAAGCCCCAGTATTATGAAAATAGCTCAACAACTAAATATTAATTTTATTTAAATATTTGATCATTTGTTAATATTTATTGCTGAGTCATGGTAAGCCATGTTGTCCATTAGTATCACAAAAGACTAGGTTACACATCTGATCTACATTTTACTTCTCTTCCACAGCATAACACTCAGTGTTTAAACTGTTTTTTAAAGCATCTAAGGATGTCCCCAGCACCCAGTCCATTAATAGCTTTTTGACTGTTGACAAGACACTACAAAAGTACTCTCCATTTGTCATGGGACTAACTGTGAAGATTTCAACTCCTGTCACTCATTTGTCCCCTTATACCAAATGTTTTTTTTTTTTACTTTTTGACATTGTAAAGAAATATCACTCAGCACACACTATCATTACTCTTCACTGTTTAGGCTCAAAAATAGAAACAATAACTCTTAGTTTTACAAAAGTTGATTCTGTGCTCAAATTAATTATACTGCTTCCTGTAAAAGACAATTGTATAACAAATGGCACACAAGAAAATATAGCCTCAATGGTTGTGCAGCATAGTCAAAGCATGATCACATGACCAGCTCCATTCTAGTCTGTGAAAAGGTCAGTCTATAATGTCTTAAATGGTAGAGTGAAAGTTAGGGTGTCTTGCTCTTGCATAAAAGTAAATGGAAAATGTCTGCAAAGTTAATTTAACATTTGTCAGGGTCCAGGCCTCAGCTCCCTTGGTAGACATCTCAGTGTGACCGTTTCAGTCTCATTAAGTGCTTTTTTATGAGAAATGACTTGCTTTGGCTGGATAAGTGACTCCAGTCATAACATTATGAGTTTGATTAAGAATTGCTGGGTGAACATCACATGGTAATGGAATTCGGGAGAAAATCGCTTGTAACAAATCGGCCAATACATCATGCAGGCTAGGCTAATTAGATGCTATTATGTAAACTAGCCATGTGCAAAAGAAATCATTACACTTTAGATGGCGGCCCCCTTTATCTAAATTTTCAGTGCGTGGTTCTTTTAAGTTGTCACTAAATCCATTAGTTGTTTCTGACTCAAGTTTGGGGATAGATCATGAAAGTTAATCCCAAAGATATCTGAAAATAAGTAATTACCTTAGTTATAATAATAATAATAATAATAATAATAATAATAATAATAATAATAATAATAATAATTACCCCACTGCACTTCAGGGTCTTGCTAAAGAAGTAGGGCCTTAGGCTTTGTTTAATAACAGCCGTTCAAAAAGCCAGGAGCAGTTCATTCTACCACCTCATTGGCACCACAGAGAAGTGTCTTGATGTATGTCCTGACTATATTTTAAAGAATAGTAGGTTTGTTGCAGCTTTAGTGGGCAAGCATTTGGGCTTTAAATCTGATGCAGACAGCTACAGGAAGCCAGTGGAGGGTAACCAGCAACTGTGTGGTTGGGGAAAACTTGGAAAGGTTGAATACAAGTCTTGCAGCTGCATTTAAGATCAAGGGATGGATGGCATGAAAAGGCAGGCCCATAAGTAGCAAGTTACACATCTCCTGGGTGGACTCTATTGATAAAAATGACTGGAAAACTTGGCCTGTAAAAGAGAAACCTGCATGGCTGTGTCAGTTTAGTGATGGGAGGTGAGAAGGATAGACATTTGTCTACAACTAGCCCAAGGTTGTTGCACCCTGTCAGATGGTGTGTTCTGAGAGTAGTTGTCCAAAGAGATCACAAGATCTTGACATGGAGATGCCTCTTAAGGGATATACAACAGCTCATCTTGCCATGTAAGTCATGTTAGCCAAGATTTCTGTCAGACCTCCATGGCAAGACTTCAGTGTCTGGGAGACACATTTATGCACCCAACATATTTTTATTTAAGGTGCACTATATCCACATGTTGATGTCAAAGCAACATAATAACAATCAAAAGGTGCACCACAGTGGCAAAGAAAGGTACAGTTTTTTTTTATTTATTTGTTTGTTTGCTCTAAAAAGAATGTGTTTTGCAGTTTTGTTGCTGATGCAACTCTATTGCATCTGCCAAAATGGGTTTTTGTTTTCTTGCAAACGAAAATCATTCACCTTTTTCGAACAGCATGTAATATAGACACATTACCTATTTAATCACTTTATCCATGTCCAGTTTATTTCATATTCAATCTTTGTGCCTCTCTAAGTAAATTAATTTTTCATATTTATGGTTATTTACAATCATTTTGCATCATAGAATAAAACCATATTAATTCTGTTACACAAGCTGGAAAATCAGATCTCTCACAGTTTACTAATGAGTTGTGATTACAGTGGAATCTCCAAAATCTCATTTGTATGATGAGGCCAAGGCCAGACTTCTAAATCATTCTTCAAAGCAAAGCCATGGTGAGAACTAATGCTTTCATGAATCATTCAGTCTTCCTACTAAATGAATTCGTAAAAGTCGGTCATTGTCTTGAATGTATTGTCAGTTGATGCTCCATCAGCTTGGAAGCAACAGAGACAGACAATATAAACCATCTTGGCAGTGTATCATTGTGCTGTATGGTTATAATGCCTTGGGCAAATCCGCTATTAAATCAATCTATTTCAGCAGTCTCAAAGACTGAAGAAGCTGTGAGCCCACTTGACAATCAGGAGTGGAGAGGGTTACATTCTCTTTCGTCAAAACAGAACATCACAATTTCTACTCCATCAACAACTTTAGGAAACAAATGTCTAGTATTCCCAAGGCAGCTATCCACTTCACACTTTGTGCCACAGGTGGATGAAAGATTTTGTATTGTTTGTTGTGTCCGGGTATGTTTTTTATTTATATATTTTTTTCCAGCTGAAAGAAAGAAATGTGTTTTTGAGACACATGAGAGCCCTTAGATGCAATATAAAGAGGTGGATAGAGGGGAAAGGACTGATAAATGGCCATGAAATGTTGGTACGGCTTGGAGATTTGTTCAGGCAGCTTGTTGAAGCAGACTTTGCACTGTGGTGAAAAAGGCTCTCACATGAGGCAGGTTGCAAATAGTAGAGTTTCTATCGAGACCACTGAATGTTATCTTCTGATTTGTTCTCTCTATCCTAACAAAGAAAAGGTAAAATGAAAGAGGGATGTCATTTTCATTCACTTTTTATCTAGCAATTTTCCCTGAAAGCACACAATTTTGGGCTCCCAATCTTTCGTATTCGAGCCTAATAACTGACACTATGAGCACTGATAGGAGAAAAATTGCATTGCATTTCATCCAGAAAAAGCCTTCGCATTACAGATGTGTAGAATACAGCAGTCATGTTATGATACACAAATCCCTGTCACTATTCTCAAAAGAAAAAAAAATCCCATTTTATTAAAATTTCTTTCAAGAAACAATTTGTATTGTGCATTTATAGCCAAGGATGATAGTGCCATTGTGATAATCACACATCCATACAAATCAGCACTCAGTAATATAATGCAAACAGTTACATAATGTTTTTGCTCGTCAGTGCTCCTACAGCTTTTTAAGCATTTATGCTTAATTGGAATTTAACATGATTACACCAGCGTAGATCACTGATGGATAATGCAAACAAGGTGGGTATACTTAACATACTGTACATTAAGAACATTTTAATTATGGAAATTTAAATGAATATTATTGCTTACATTTCATCACTCCGAATTCATTTAACAGTTTCCCCCTTTAGGGAAACATTTACTCTTAACATCAGAGGCAGGAAATATAAATCTTGCTAAAAATATCAGGTTTAATTACAATACAGACAGAAATCTTATTATATGATATTCATGAGGCTGCCATAGCAATAACTGTAACTACTATAGTCTCCTTTTCCTCCTCTTTTCTCTAATTCTATTTCTCAGTGTTATTTCCTGACTCCTTTCCCCAGATGACTGATAACTCAATTTGATCATGTATCTTAAGTGATGGACACATCTATAGTTAATGTCCTTCTGACTGTCCAGACATTTGGCCTAGCAGAGCCCTGCTGTGTCATGTCTTATTAATATCCTCTACTCTGCTGTGCCCCTTGTACAAAGATTAGAAGGTAATTAACCTTTAAAGTAGGAGACTGGACAGACATTAACTATTTACAGCACAGCAGGACTTGCTGGTCTTCTTATACTTTATATACTTTTATTTTCTACCTCTCTTTCTCCCTCTTTAATTTGAAACACAGTTTACATTAATACCTTAGAAAATGACACTGCATTAAGTAAATTATACAGATATTATTTACAGATAACCCTTAGTTCATGTGATGCACATTGCTTAATCAAGTACACTTTCTAACAGAACTACACCAGAACTTGCCTCAATGCAATAATCACTTCAACCTCTGTAAAAATTTACTTCTTATTAGTGCTACATAATTTGCATGTATGAAGTGAGAAAAATGTCAAATATACAGCAGTAGAACAGATAATGCAATGCAAAATTACTTGTTCCCTACACACTTCAACTTTTCAGTCATGTATATATGCATATATATGAATATACAAGTATTTATTGGGTGCTGAAGTGATTTGCACCAAAAGACTTACTATGTACCATATTTGGACATCGAACATGCTTTAAATATTTTTTCTGAATATTATGTTTTCCTTCTAACTCATTATTGCATAACAAAGCAAAACACATACCTTAAAGAAAAAAAATAAAGGCAAACATAAAAATTACATAATTAATCATTTTCTAAAAAGTGTCACTAGAAATGTCAGGTTAGTTACATTCTTACATAATAACAATTCGATTCGGACCTTGCAAATAAGCAACATGATATAGACATAAGCAAATCATTGTGACATTCAGATTTGTATCTTAAAACATATTAGCAGTACATCTATATAAACAGATTCAAGGCAGTCATGAACTTGACTAGCTATAATGAAGGGCAAGACTTTATAATAATTATTATTATATGAATAATTTTAACCTCTATCCATGTTTAAGATTTATATCAGGATACAAGGGGGATTTTCCTCATAGCCTGTCTTAGTTTTGCCACTTATGTGGCATTTCTCTAACATGTGTGTACAGGGAGTGCAGAATTATTAGGCAAATGATATTAATGAGTTTTTTGTGTTCATTGAGAACATGGTTGTTGTTCAAATTAAATCCTCAAATAAAATTAATCCTCAAAAATACAACTTGCCTAATAATTCTGCACTCCCTGTAAAGACCTACCTTTTTTGCAAGTACTTAATTTAGTAACACACACACACACACACACACACAAAGGTTTCCTTACACTATATTATATTTCTGCATTTATTTTGTTTTTATGTTTTTGTAGTCTCTGACTTAATGAACCAGTATCAAAATGTATTTATTGACAGAGTCTTCAAAACACTTCTGTAAGGGCATGTGCCAAATAACAAGAAAAGTAAATGTTAAAACTGCCTATCAACCGTTCTAGATTCTAGATGCTAAAATCCTGGGTCATCTGACAATTCTGATAAGTAAATAAATAAATACATAAATAAATAAATAAACAAACTCTAGCATATTTAAATGTAATTCCTACTCACACCAATTGTGTTGGATATCTACAATGAATACCAGCTTTAAAGCAACTTGAACACATACCCAAACTTCCCACATATGCACTACAGGTCATAATCTAAGGACCTTAGCAAGTGCTCACAATAACCATAACCTTAGTTACCTCCTGCTTCAATCTTAGTTTTTCCTGAAAATCTTTACTTTCTTTTTTTTTAGCAACCTTGAATGTGAGGAAAATTGCTATTAAAATGCATAAGCATGTGTTTATTTTTTGTTATTTTTTTTAATGAATCCTCATTCAAAATTCAGACATGCAAACTGGTGGTCGTTGCTCATCATCCTCTCTCCCGTCTGAATACAGAGGTACGATTATTTGCCCTTCAAATCAAGGCATTGCTCTATTGAATGTCATTTTCATTTTGATGACATGTATAGTGTTCACATATTTTACCATCCAATACATGGACTTGACACATGCATTACATTTACAGCATGTAAACTTTGTTGAGACCTTTTCAAGCACCCGTCGTTTGACCCACAGCGGGGCCAATCATGCAGCATTCGTCTCATCTACACATGAGCGCACACACACACACACACACACACACACACACACACACACACACACATCTACACACACACATTTTCCTTGCGGAGCATATTATGTGAGTGAGTCCATACAGAGACTGCAGGCCACATCTTGTGTACGTGGCTGTATGGCTAAGAAGCATCATGTTTCATTCATACACTAGCAGCCTTACATTCTCACCTTTTTACAGCCTCTACTGGTGCAGACAGTGAAGCTGCGACAAAGCGGAAGGATAATAATGGAGATTCTCAGTGAAAGATAGGAACTGCACGCTGCATGAACAGCCAAATAGAAACCTGAAGAGGAAGCTAAAAAAGGGAAGGGCATTCTGAAACAGACACACAGTAAGAATATTTTCTTTTTGATCAAATCTATAAAAAAAAAAAAGCCTGGGAAATTAATACAACAAAGGGATTTTCGATTTCATTTATATAACCCTTGGGAAAAAAAGAAAAAAGAAAAAACTTCAAACAAAATCTATAGTTCCTTTTTTATATACACTGACCCTCTCTTCTCTTTCTCTCTGTCGGGGCATAAATGATTACAGCTGCCCTGACGAGTGACCTTCAAAATGCATCGACACACCTACTTTTTGATCTTGATCAATTTCACTTCACATGGGGTGTTACTTCTTAATTACAGTAATAAGGTAATTAATAACAACACTTAGAAGGTCATAACCTCTTGTCATGGGATGGTCATTTAACAAGCAGTGTACAACATAAAATACTTAGACACAGTAATGTGTATCTCATCTCTGTTCATTCCCAAAGCTTGTTCTTCCTTTCCGCCCCCCAGGGCTGAATGACAGAGTGCCCTTGCTGGGTAATTATATTAGGTTTGGTGATGCGAGGTCATAAAACTTAAAGTAGTCTACCTGGAAATTGGCTTTCAGCTGGGCTGTGTGTCTTGCTGTCATGTCGGAGAGCGTTCTCTTCCAGGGGTCCGTGAGCCTCGTAAATATCACCATCATGCAAAATAAATAGAAAGCAAAAACAAATAGCCCTAAATCACTCGCTTTACTAGCGTGATGCCAGGTTACGCATAGTTATTTACTGTTTTTTTGTCAGACTGCATGGTCAAAGTGATAATGTACACTTTATTGTCGTCATAAAACCTTTCACCAACCCACATAATCTCCAGCATCCCTGCTCCGAGAGACAAGTCTGAATCAATGACTAAAAAAATCCTTTTTCATCTCTAATAAGACTATCGGGACAATCACTTTTGAGAATTTGACATGCATTTGTACAACTACTCATTCTCTCTTCTGTTCTGGCTCTTTTCTTCTGATGCAGATTCTGAGCGGGTCCAGTTAGCTCTCCACTTTCTGGATGTTCTGCACAATTTAGAGGAAAATGTAATTAACCTGATCAATAGGGTATGTGACAAAACGGAGATCCGTTATGGGTATAGTGTCTCCTTCAATTGCAAATATGTTTGGGGAACACACTACTAATTTTACCGTTTGCTCCTCCTGTATTATACAAATTCTATGTTAATAGGGTACAGTGCCACAAGCAAGATGGTCTGTCTTTTTTATTACTTACCATTTATTCATGTTTTTATGTAATCCCTCCACCAGGCTTTGTGTCTCCAAGGAGGGAAAAAGTGCCAATAAAGGTGCAGAAAATCTGCGCTTCCTGTCAGTCATTCACTTTTGGTAGAGTGCTTTGTGCAAAAAGAAAACAATTACAAAATAACACTTGCTACTCTCTGGCATCTCTCTGGTGTCCTCCTCTCAGACACCCCTAACACACACTCACACACACACACACACACCTTGCATTTTCTTCTTCCGTTTAGCCCAAATGCATGCAAACTTCTTTACATTCCCCTATGTTTATTTACCATACAGAACACCTTAACCAGAGGCACCCCATAACAGCATAATCTTATGACATTATAATATCTGTAAAAAATTAATGATCTGTTTAAAATACAACTGGGCCCTATTCTTACTAAACCTTTTTTTTTTCCAGAAAGCTGTGCCAGAGAATTTGAATAAAGGCAAGAAGTGGTTTTTGAGTTACAGCATAGCAATATTTGGGAACTGAGGGCAGAGTCAGAGAAAGTGAGTAGTAAGAATCATACACCTGTGCTTTTTTTAAGTGAAAAGTGTTCTCAATTTCAGTGAGTGGAGAAAGGAATAAAAGGTCAAGATACAAGACATTTGAAAAATACATATATATATATATATATATATATATATA
>MU553112.1:1814138-1831441 GCA_024362625.1 Silurus asotus | reverse complement strand
AAAAAAAAGCCTCCAATTTCTCCAAATAGATCCGAAAGTTACATAACCCAAATTACACCAGCCAACTTACTACATTTTTGGCACAAATTAGTTTATTGTGACCTTTAGACAAGGTCTATAGCAAGGTCATTAAATGCATTTGTCTGGTTGAATTCTGTTTGAATTGTATGGGGTAAAAAACGTTTTTTTTTTTGTTTTTTTTTTTAAACAGCTTAAGTCCTGCCCTTGCAAGAAGTATTATCTCTTATAGTGCCTCCTCCCAGCTCTTCTATGTGCACAATATTTTTAATTCATTTTCAGTAATAAACATAATTCTTGAAAAAAAAAAAAGATAATCATCTCACGTGCTGCAAATAGCTGTTGATTTGTGGCACAGGGCAGCACAGTGGATCAGTGGGCAACATTGCCACCTCACAGCTTCTATGGAATCTCCCCCGAAAATGCTCATACCAGTAGGTCAAGTGGAAATTCAAAATTACTCCTAGGTGTGAATTACTGTGTGAAGGTACTGTATGTGTGTTTGTGCATGCATCCAAGGTGTATTCCTGACTCAGCCTCTGTGTTCCTTGGATACGCTCTGGCTGCATCACAACCCTCATTACAGAATGAATGAATGTATTAGTCTGTCTGTAAATAATCCTATGGTCTAAATAGTGATGTGTGTAATTTCTTTATTTAATGTCTCACTCCAAATGTGGATATATTTATAATACATTTTTATTAATTAAATCGTGTCTATTCTAATTTTCAGCCTGTATAATTCTTTGCACACATGTGGAGTAGACAATTTCATCGCTTAAAGGGGAGTCCCTAGAATTGTGTTATGGTATTCAGGGACTGGACTGTTAATTAAATTTACAAAATTTACTCTCTTTTGTAAATTAGTCACCACTGATTTCATTATTATGTGCCAAGACAATTCCTGTGTTGCACCCCATACGCAAAGCTTCAGCATGATGCCCGTTTTTGTATGACAGACCATCTAATGGCTTGTGGAAACAGATCTGCAGTACTGTATATACTGTATACAGTATGTATATGTGATCTCTATTGGACACCAAGCTCAGAGGACAGCACAGAAACCACATTGTTATCATATCAGCAAACACAGCACTAAAGTTTGGATTTAGATTCCCACTCAGGTGGCAGAGTTTTGCTGTTAAATATAAGATAACTAATATGATGTAAAGCCCAGTATGATAATAAGCTGTATGTATGAGACAATAATGTCCTTTTGCTCCATTTTCTTTTTATCTACTGTGTGCTGACAATTAAATGTGAAGAGAAGATAATGAAGAGGCAAGTAGCCATTAAATCATAGTTCTACAATTTTTTTTATACACATTTAATTTGTATACTATATAGTTTTATGTATATAATAGTAATAAAATAACACCAATAAATTTTGTTTATACAGTGAGAGGTCATTTGTAAATTGTTCAAGGTGTTGTAATCAGGCATTTAAAAATAAGTTTTAAATTACAACATTATTAATTAAGTTATTTAATTGTATTGTAATTTATTAAAATTGTCTTCATACCAATTTTTGTGTTGTTACAATCCAAAACATACATTACATGTTGCTGACATATGGCTGACAAAATATCCAAACATAGCTGGACTTAATATTGCTTTTCACCCAAGCTCATGTTGAGCAACAAAACAAGTGCCAGAATCACTCATAAAGCCTCTGTTTTCAAGACCTTGCATGTGTGGGCCATTTCTTATATTGCATCTTTTATATTGAGTCTGTGGTTAAGTCTTAATGCCGATGTGCTCCATCTCTGCATTGAGTCCTCATTACATGCACAAGGCCCTTAGTCCATAGTGCACTTTCTGCACTTCTTTAATCCTCAGCTGGCAGAGCATTCCAATGAACTTGTACAATGTCAAAAATGCAGTTTTTGGAGGAACCACACATACTGTATCGCTTCCATCTCTCTTCCTTTGGAGCAAAAGGTTATCAAAACAACCCCCCTCCCTGTAATACTCCTCTCCCACTGAGTCTCAATGGGTGTCAGTCTGCTCTAATAGGAGTTAATTATCTCAAAGTACCATCTTACATGGTTAGACTGCCTGTTAATCCATGCTACGGTGACCTTATGCCAAGGTTGTGCAATTCACTGTCAGTCCGATTAAATACATCACCATGAGGATAACCAAACTCCTCACATAGAATAAAACACAAGTATAATAGATTATTGAACTATTTGAGGGCTGCATGACATGTAAGCACATCACCTACTTTTATTCATATGGAGGATCCTGTAGAATATTGTATATGCACAATAAACCTCTTTCACACTGCATCTTAGTCCTCACAGTGCTAACAAACGGTGTTATTGTATAGACAAGCTGAGGAGAGGCATAGAGTGTGTGCAGCTGTGCTACTTTCAGTGTTATATCTGATAACTGTGTAAATGCAAGTGGGGAAAGCAACATGCAATTACACTATAATAGGCTTTAATGTGTTTTCTACTGATAGCAAACAATTACCTGTGCTTTTAGCACCATCACGTTATGTAAGTCTGTATTTAAAAAGTTAATCATGTTAATATTAATACAAATAATATCATTATTATTATGATTATTATTGAAAAAACAATTATATGTCAAAATCATCTCTTTAACTCCTATTAAATTTCTGACCCATGATATTTTCTGTCCTTTCTAGCTTTGAAAAAAGTGCAAGCTTTTATTTATTTATTTATTTATTGTTTGTTTGTTTGTTTGTTTGTTTTTTTAAATGTTTTTAAGACTTCCTGTTCCTGTCTACCAGGCCACTTTCCTTCAAAATTATTTAATCACACAGTATATTGGTAGTATTGTGTGTGTGTGTGTGTGTGTGTGTGTGTGTGTGTGTGTGTGTGTGTGAACTGTTGTTTATTCAGGTTGTAATCTAAATTTTTGTACATAATCCCTGTGTGGGAGGAATTAAAGCCATTAAAGACTCTCCTCATTGCCACTATTAAAAATGCTGTGTCTTCTTGGTCATTGTCTTAAAGAGATACCCCGATTCAATTTTTTTCATTAACTATCTGGGCAAATCTGAAGCTAAGGGCTTCTGTATTCCCCGATTCAACTGCAAGAGACTTTCCAAGAGGTTTGGCAGTTATTTAAAAAAAAAGAAAAAGAAAAAAGATTGCTGACACATCTGTGATATCCAGGAGTCGACAGGGTTGAGTACCCAGGTCTTCAGCAGTGCAGTCTGCTACCTGAGCAGGAAGCAGCAGCAGTACTCATACTAATAAGGTACAGGCCAGAGTCATCTAGCCAGAGGATTTATGATCCAGCTTGGAGGTCATCCAATCATTTATACATGCTCTGCAGGAAACATTAGATGAGCCCCAAACATCATTGCACAGGGTTATCTAAGGCTTATTCATCCAGGCATTGGATTCTGAAGTTCCTACTTAAAAGTGATAAAATATAGGTAATTGAGGCCATGTCATAGGTTTCTTTCCAACTTGTAACCTGGATTAATGAAATTTAATCATGGAATAGGGCCATGTGTTGCTTGACTATTTAAAGTCTACTACTTTATTTATTTATCTTTGCCCACTCACCATAGATTTATGTCTGAATATTTTTTAATTGAAATTCATGCAGTGTAAGTGTGAAGCAATGGGTCGATTTACAGTCTCAGGGACATCTCACACGTTTGACAGCATGGCAAGGCAGGCCAGCTGAGTCCATCTCAAACCTGGGAATGAGGCTCGATGGCTGTTGTATGGGTGTGAAGGCCTTTTTTTGTATTGGGTTTCATTTTCCACTTCACAAAGCATAGGCTTCACACCCCAAAGGTGATACAAAGGAAAACTGTGATGTACATGTAAATCCTGCTAGTACCCTGGTGCAAGTGCTGGCTTAATCATCTTTATACTGTCCATCCACAGGGGAGCCTTTTACCTCCAATATGTTTTCATGAATATTTTATCACCCTGTTTATATTCTAATTATTACTTACATTTAACCATTTTATCCATAGTAAAAAAAAAAAAACTTGCCTTGATATAGCAGACAATAATAAGCTAAATGACTTCCTAATCAGTAATTAATACAATACGTATCCATATTATCATATTAACATATGCACACTGGCAATTCTAAAAACTATATAATGATGTAAAAAAAATTCATGCTTTACTGAATAAGATGTTTTTGTAAGAATTACATCACATATGCTAAACAGTAAATAATTGACTTTTTCCTGCATTTAATTCCTTTAGTTTTCTATGCCATGTGTTGGTTCCATGGATGGTTAATTAATTAGCTGAAATGAGGCAGGTAATTACTCTATACAAGTAGCAAGGCAGAAAACAACGCCCCCACATGTACTTAAAGCTACTTTGTTATTAGCTGTGAAGCATGCCAGACATGATGCTGAATTATCTCCACAATATCCTATCAAATCTTTTACTTAAAAACACTTTTGCTAACCTGCTAACCTCATTCATTAAATAGCTATCTTTAAAAACTGATTTGTCTAAAGTCTTTTCAAATATCAATATACATTGCATCCACTAAACTATTTCAAATCAGTTTAGTACACAATGCTCAATTCTGATTGGTCAGAAAGTGTTGGGTAATTTTCTAAAGCGACTGCTTTTTTTTTAGATGCACTCATTTTAATACATTACCTTCTTTATAGTATCAGCTTAGACTGAATTTCTCATTACCATTTTCTGTGAAAGGATCTTATTTAAAATTAACCAGTGGTGGATGAACTACACAAAGCATGTGATTAAGTAGAAATACAGTAGGTAAAATATTACTCCAGCAAAAGTGCCCCTTTTAAACTTTTACTTGAGTAAAAAAGTATTTGCTTTCAAATGTACTTGTGTCCAAGCACTATGATTGATTATGGCTATAATGACATCATTTTGTATAATAATACTCTTTTTGAATGTACTCAATTTATGTAAAAAGACTCTGTTACTCCATGTTACTCCAAGCACACAAATCTATTAATAGAATAATATTAATGAGTTAAACACTGATTGCTATCTAATATATTATCATGAGCCCAAAATTGTATTTATACCGACTTCAAAAGAATTGTGCAAATAAGGCCAAAGGTGTTGTGGAAACTTACAGTCAGGAGTGACTCTATTTCTTTCATCATTTATTCCCTTCAAAATGTTCTGCTTGCTGTTAAACAGTGAATTGTATGTTGGTGCTAAATAGATACCACTAAACAGCAATAGCAGTTCTAGCTTGAATGAATGAACCCCTGCCATGACTCAACATCTCCCACATTGTTTAGTTTCAGCTCCTTTCTGCTTCAGCTACTGTCACTGGATGAGTAAGACATATTCTCAGATCAATTTACAAATTTACATTTCTGAAAGTTTACTTTAATGTATAAATAGCACCCTAAATGCATTTATAGCACAATTTAATTCACATTATTGTGTACAATTTATCAAACTACAAATCAATAGATGCTATTTTAACTACAATCCAACTACAACCCTGATTCCAAAAAATGTTTTATTCACAAATTGTGAAAAAAAACAGAATGCAATGAAGTGGAAGTTTCAAATTTCAATATTAAATTCAGAATAGCACAAAGATGACATATCAAATGTTTAAACCTAAGGGAAAAATAAGTCGATTTATAATTTCATGGCATCAAAAACATTTTAAAAGTTGTGACAAGGCCATATTTACCAATATGTGGCATCTCCTCTTTTTTTTTATAACAGTCTGCAAATGTCTGGGGACTGAGGAGACAAGTTGCACAAGTTGAGGAATAGGAATGTCAGCCCATTCTTGTCTAATACAGGCTTCTAGTTGCTCAACTTTCTTAGGTCTTCTTTGTCTCATCTTCCCCTTTATGATGTGCCAAAGGTTTTCTATGGGGTGAAAGATCTTGACTGCAGGCTGGCAGTACCTGGATCCTTCTTCAATGCAGCCATGATGAAATTGATGCAGTATGTGGTCTGGCATTGTCTTGTTGGAAAATGCAAGGTCTTCCCTGAAAGAGACGACGTCTGGATGGGAGCATATGGTTTTCTAGAAATAGAATATACCTTTCAGCATTTATTAATTTATGAGATTTGTAAATTATTGCATTCCTTTTATATTCATAATTTGTACAGTGTCCCAACCTTTTTTGGAATCGGGTTTGTAGTCTAGTTACTGTAGGTTGTAATTGTTTTGTTGCCACACACTTTATGATTAAATACATACTATAAATTATAATGTTATGCAGCTGAAAGAAATATTGTTGCTATATGCATAAAAGCATAGCAGGCAACAGCATAACCGAAGTGATATACAGTTATTAACCTATTTCATTAAATGCATTAGCCTTTACTCTCCTCATAAGGAGATGAGTGATAGAGCTGCATACACACCTTTATCTTTTGCACGTTTACATCCTACCTCCCTCTTCTTTTTTCTGAATTGAGCTCCTTAAGGGTTTAGACCTATTTTTGTCATCCATAATTTACATTTGGATTCAGTTCGCTTTAATGATACCCCACCCCTCCTTTCTGAGTGAATAAGTGAGGGAACATCTCTGAGTGGTGGGTGCGCACTCCGACCAGCTTTATTCACTGTCACATTATATAATAATTGACGTGGCCATGCAAATAGGCGGAAAAAAAAAAAATCTAAAAAAAACAAAATGTAGTTGAGTAAAAAGAAATATAAATGACTTGAAAATGTAATCAATTGAAACAAAAAAGTTTCCCAAATAGAAATTACACCTACAGATACGTGGAAATACTTGAGAACAGTAACGAATTACATTTACTTTATTACTGTCCACCACTGAAATTAAAAAAGGTAGAAGCTGTACATTTATTACATTGGAATGTCCGTAAAATTGTCTGTACAACTGTGTGCCTATAGGATTCTCTGTAAAACTTCTCTCTTTTTATGATTATTACCTTTGAGAGAAATGCTGTTCAAAAGATACTGTATTTAGACAAAGAGAAAGCAGTGCTAACTGTAACTAACTAAGGATACTAAACCCAAAGCTATCTGCTGTGTAAGGATCTAAGGAACTGGATCAAAACGTTGGAAACATGTCTTAAAACCTATGGGACATCTTGTGAGAAATATGTTACAGCACCACTGAGGAAGGCCTTGAAACATTAAATGTTTATATGAATGCAGCTGTGCAAAACATATAACTTAATTGATTTTCAGAAACTGTCAAATTATTATTATAGTATTAAAAGATTCTTCACACTCATTAAGATTAAGGAGTAGAGGCGATAAGCGGAGGAGGAGGGAAAACTTGTTTTCACTACTGTACACTACATATCCCTAAACATTTTTTTTTACTTTTTGTTCTTTGCTTTTCTTAATGAAAATTTTGGTTTCTGACTCTTTTAATTTTGGTTTCTGACCCTTCCCGAGCAGCTGGGGCAATGCCCTGCAGCTGAGAGGCGGTGGGTCTCCTCCATCCGCTGCAATCTTTCAGGCGGAGTTGGAGGGAGACACCTGCTGAAGGGAGGCCATTTCCTGAAGCACATCTTGTGGCATGGCTAACGGTCTGGCCTCCTGGTGGTACTGAGGAGGGACAGACACCGTGCAATGAAGTGCACACCGTCCTTCCAGATGTAAGGCCCTGTAGCTGTCAGGACCTACGCACTGCGGCCCGTTTCTCCGAGGAGAGGACGACCCTCACCAGGGCCCCCTGGCCCTTCCCGCAGGGTCCGGGTGGCAACGCTCTCTTTTTGGGCCTATGCCACCCGGCCGTGCCTGGCTGAGGCTGGGCCCGCCGAGCAGCCCTGTGAGAGCGGCTGGGAGGTACCACTGAAACGACACTGTGGTCTCCAGCGATTGCTCTTACCTAAAGTGTTGCCAGAACAGGCCAGGAGGGGCCACTGCGGCGTTCAGAAGGAAAGCCCTGTCCCTGTGGGGAAGCTCCGCTTACAGGGTGAGCCACAGAAGCCCTTCTGTGGCTACTAGGGCTGCAGTTTTTTTTTATTTACTGAATGGCATGTGTTGCAATCTAACGTATGTTGTAGGAAACCTGTAGCAAGGAATGCCCGAAGTGTAACATACAGAATACACCATGGCAAAGGAATTATAGGTGGTAACCAATAAGGGTTTAGCAGTTTTGACAGCACTGTAAATGAACTAGATCCAAAGTGGGCATGGGCATGGGCGCTAAATAAAGGTGTAAATCTTTTATTAAAACAAATGATTGGGAATGTGTTTGTAGTTTATGCCCTGTCCACTTCACCAAGCAATACATTATTAAATACACAACCCTTTTGTTAAATATCTAAACACTGCATTCATGTTGAAGCCTGTCTGCAAAGGGATTTAGTCTTTGATTTTGTTTGAACACATTCCCACTGCCTTCTTAATCATTGTGTGTCACAAACATGACTGCAATGTTGCATGCATCTCTCCTGATATGCTCTGCTTATTTACTTAGGAAAAAAACATTTGCTACTACTAAACAAGCCCCGTGACAAGTCCTTTGTATTACGTTTTATAAATTCTTGAAGGATAAAAACCTGTTTCCAGCTTTGAGATGTGTGCGGATGATACGTGTGATCAAGGGAAAACAAAATCCACTGTGATGCTTAGATGAAAGCAACAGATCTAGGTCTTCAGCAAAAGACAAACAGGGAAATGGAGAAGGAAGAGCGAGCACTAGATTAGGTTTGTTTTTCAATCATCTATTCGTCTCCAAACATATTGATTAAAAATCCCATAACCCTCTTTGGCTCACACCGATCCCCGTTCATCCGTACCCCTCCCATCCCCATCACCTGTCTATCCTTAAGAGAAATAACTCCTAAGCTCTCCCTCTTTCTATGACTATTAAAGACTCTCTGACAGAAAATCCTTCATCTTGACCTCATAGTTGAGCCTTTAATTCTTATGATAGCTATCAATCATTTGCGATGAGGACCAAAAAAAATCTGTATTATATTTCCTGAGCATGACTGACTGAGCAAGATATGGCTTTAAAATACATCATTCTTTGGAGATGCTATTCATTGCCTTGTAGATTGGATTATGCATTAGCCAAATCCGTGTTTGGCAGATAATTTGGCGAGCACCCATTGTAAACGCATGTTAAAACATTATTGCCTCTTAAACATTTTAATAAGGTGAGCAGTTAGACAGTTAAATATGACCCTTTCTTCTAAAATCAGTAAACCACTATCATAACTGTCTGTTTATCATGTCTCTGTATAGCTGGTTTCCAAATAATAAAACATTAAAACAAATAATAAATAAAACTTTAAGTGTCTGCTATGGTTAAGGTGATTTGACACTTTGTATCCATCTATTACTACATTTTATATGGAAGTAAAGCGAAGAAAAAATATATTTTATGCACGCAAGACTTTCACAACAACCTGTGTGCAGACGAAATATAATCACTGAAATATAAGCATTAAAAAAAATTTCTTTTTAATTCTTTTTTTATCACTCATGCTTTAAAAAACATAATTTACCACAAGCCATTATAGGTTTATGATTATTATTTAGTTTTAGAGAATTTATATATTCAAACACATTCCTCTTAATACAACATTTGAAACATTACCAGTAAAAATATCTGAAGATTATAGAAAAAAGGAAAAGTTAACTCATTTTTTATGATTGTGAATAGTTAATTGATTGATTGATTGATTAATAGACTGATTGACTGATTGATTGACTGATTGCTTTACAGTATTTGTTATTACATTTAAAAATCACTGTCTGTAATGTCCTTGTGTCACATGTAAACCTAAAAGCTTAAACAAAAAGAAGTTGTGAAAGAGTAGCAAATCAACTGTTGTAAGTGAACCAAGGTAAATCAGTGAGGAAGAAGCCTATGATGGTTACTGCAATATTATTGTTTCACAAAACACAAAAATAGAAATGTGAATAGCTTATGAAAAATCTTCCATAACCACAGTAAAAAAAAGTCCAGTTACTGATTTATTTGTTTGTTTGTCATTATTACATGTCAATAATGTACTTGTGTCACATGAAAGTTATTTTAGCTTTGGAAATTAGCAAGCACAACAGGCTAATTAGTGTCATGCTTGCTAATTGTCAGTGCTCAAATAACCCCAGAGCATGTAAGAGTAAAATGAAGCTACATTTCAACAAAGAAACCTTTAAAAAATGTATTTCAATTATCACTTTTGTATTTATTCATTATTTATTATCATTATGCATATATGATAGTTGCAAATTGAAACACTTCCTACGCTCTTCACTGTTAAATAATCTACTGCCATTTTTCACGTTATTACTGGTAATTATAGTGAATGATTAAAGAATGCACTGAGGATGCAAATGGTAGAAAGGGCTGTATCAGCAAGGGATACTCATCACATCAAAAAACTGTAGACCACACTGTTTTTGTGACTTCAATTTATGTGTGTACTTCTTTTAAGCAAACACACACACACACACACACACACACACACACACACACACACACACACACACACACACACACACACACAACCCGTGGAATATTAACCTCATTAGATGTATTTGCATTTGAGTTAGGAGGGAATTAAAGGCGCAGCAGGGCAGGATTAAGAAACCACAGAGGAGGGCTGGAATACTGATGGCCACACCAGCAGACTACTTTTTCTCAATGAATCACTGCAGCTGCCGCAGAACCACTGCAACCCAAAAACAGAAGGCATAAACCTTTTGTGTGCACTGCACCATTTAAAGACCAACAGTGATATTTTCCTTTACTGTGCACATTTTTGAGTTTGTAATAAAAAGGAAACCGCAATACCCTATATAAAACACTCATTATAAAAAATATTAATAATTAGAGACACTAGTCTGACACTTACTACTGCAACTAAAAACATACCAAAAAGATCTCACTGAGATTTTATACCAAAAGGACTGCTACTCAAACCATAAAGACTGTATTGAGGTCATTCCAGGACTCCAAATAACAAACCATTCACAGTCTACATAATACTATTTGGCTATATAATAAAATCTATAGAAGACTAATGATTCATGAGTTGTTTTTTGATTATGTCATATCAGGGAATTCTACCACTTTGTCAACTCTGGCTTGCTCATTAGTCAACAAGATTTACCTCTGGATTTCTGTAAAGCTCTTTTGTGACATTATCTACTGTAAAATGTGCAACTGGAGGCTTCTGTCACCAAGACAAATTTCTTGTAAGTGCAAACATACTTTGCAATAAAGCGCTTTCTGATTCTGATATCTGTAAGGCTTTGGCAGATTATATCTCTCAGGTAGAATGGTATTAGACATAAAGGAACGATGCTTTCAGACTGTTCATAGCGAAAGGGATGGTAGCTTATTGGTTAAGGCTTTGGCCTTTGGATCCGAAGGTCATGAGTTCAAATTCTAGCCACACCAAGCTGACATTCCTGGGCCCCAGAGCAAGGCCCTTAAACCCATAGCTGTTTGGATATATGAATTAAATAAAATGTAAATTGTTCTGAATAAGGATGACTGCCAAATACCATAAATGTAAAGGGACAGTACTATATGTATTGTGAATTATGAAAACATGATATTTGATTATTATCAACCAGTGCCGCATCCCTGCTGAGACCATTTTTAAACAGGTAGTGTATGAATTAAAGTGGAAGTGGACTATAAATAGAATATATAAAAAAGAAACATCCTTTGTGTTTGTTAGACATGTGAACAAAGAAAGTATATGTATGTATATATACTGCGATTTTTATTTTTTATTCTCATTAAACATTTTAGCCAAAAATTATAGCTATAATATGTTGATTGATGGTTAAAGTGCACATGCTGCTTCTCCACCTTCCACTTGAGAATGCCTCACAGGTGCTCACTAGGGTTCAGGTCTGGAGACATACTTCGCCACTTCATAACCTTTATCTTCAGCTTACTCAGCAAGGCAGTGTGTTTGTTGTCCTTATATTTTTGAAAAATTGCCTTCTAATTGCATTCTACCCAGTTTCTGAAAAGAGGGCATCATGTTCGGGTTCAGAATGTCACAGTACATGTTGGAATCCAACATGTTTCCCTCAATAAACTGCAGCTCCCCAGTACCAGCATCACTCATGCAGCCCCAGACCAAAATGCCACCACCACCATGCTTGCAAGACACGCAATTTTCTAGGTGTTCCTCACCAGGGCGTCACCACACATGCTGGACACCAAATGAGCGAAATAAGTTTATGAGACCACAGGACATGGTTCCAGTAATTCTTGCTCTAAGACAAGTTGTCTTTAGCAAACTGTTTGTGGGATTTCTTGTGAACCAGCTTCAGAAGAGGCTTTCTTCTGGAACAACGGCCATTCAAACTGACTTGTTGCAGTGTGCGGCTTATGGTCTGAGAACTGACAGGCGGACCATCTTTTTCCGCAACCTCTAAAGCAATGCTGCCAGCACTCTTGTGTCTGTTTTATTGTGTCTGCACGAGGACTCAACTACATTGACTGACCCTTACGAGGCCTGTCTTGGAAAAACTCAGTTTCAGGGTGTGGCCGATCTTCTTATAGCTCCCGACCATCTTTGTGGAGAGCAACATTTCAAATTCTCAAATCCTTGCCATGAGGTGGCATGTTAAACATCCAGTGGTCAGTATGAGAGAAAAACAAAACACATTTTAATTGCCGTAAAACGTGATACACAAATTTGTATGGTCCTCTCACGTAAACAATAACATGAACATGATGAATAGGACATGTGGCTTTGCATGTTTAAGATATACAGCTGTTATCACTTAGGGTGTACTGACCATTTTTATTATAAATATAAATAAATAAATATATAAAACAGGATGAAATTAAAACACACATTTATTCGCAATGTAATTTCTTTACTCAGATATAAAATGAATCAATAAACTCAATAGAAAAAAAAAATATGAATCTCTTCATATTCAGGTTCCTTGGTGTCTCGTCACCCTCCGGGGTGCTCAGGAGCGAGATCCTTTCGGCACACACGAGAAAAGGAGCTAGGTGCTTCGGGGAATGTCGAGGTTTGACAGCCACCGAAGGGGGCGTGGCAGGGGGATTCCTGACAGATCAACAGATCATTAGTCTGTGTTTATGTTTTTTCCCTGCCTTGTTTAAAAACTACCACATAATTTAAAAGCAAAAGGCTGTAGTTTTTTATTAATTTGATATTTAATTATAAATCACTGCATCAATTATGTGTTGTGGTGAAAAAGCTTTATTTCAAGAAGTATATGCTTTAGCAAAAAAGATTTATGGTTTATGCACAGTGGTTACAAAATGACTCTACAATTATACCTAAGTGAAAGTATAGATAATGTGTCAAAATCCTCTGCAGTTATAAGTGGCAGTATCTGCCAAAAATGTACTCAAGTGAAAAGGTAAATGTTGCTACTTAAAAAAAAATGGTCAGGCATTTAAATTAAACATTTTAACATTTAACTGATGAAATTAAGTTACTGCCATATTTTTTAGGTGAAGGTTTGTTTGACTTATCTAAAAACTTTTTTTTTTTTTGTAATCTAAAACCCAAAATTGTGACCAAACTATATTCATCTGAAGTCTAAATGTTATGCAAATAATTAATAATTAAGATGTTTCCTGTTAGCTTCCTGTTAACCTAATGACTTAATGCTAGTCCAGCTTGGCACTGATCAACATAAATAAATATTAAATTATTAAATTAATGGTCAACATAAATAAATAAACAAATTATCAATTTATTAATTAACACATTTATAAATTAATAAATCTTCTTCAATCATGTAAATAATCAAGTAAATCACTCTCAAATGCAAATCTTTCTTTTTTTTTTTCAACATCAGTAAAATTGAGTAGATGGTACACTAAAAAAACTGGATGCTATAAACGGAACCCACTTGAGAGTTATCGAGTAGTAAAGAAAGGTTGTTTTACAATTTATACATTTCACTTTAAAATATTTTTTCTTGGAAACATAATTAAGTACACATACAATTTCAATATGATTTAGGTAAATCTTAAAAACAAAAAAAATTAACGCAAAAAAAAAAAATGAATAACTGAAAACTTAGTTGAAAATACAACTTAGATGTATTTATGTGTCCATCTAATCTAAAGATTATTTTCCAAGTAGATATTTTCAAAGTTTTAGATACAACACTAAAGCCTCCAGAACATGAGCTCATTTTCTAATGGAATTTAAGTGTAATATTGTCTAAAAGCTTTACAAAAAAAAGGTGTTAAAGATAAAATTTATGTGTCTGTGTAATCTAAAGACTAGTATTAATAGCAGATATATCCAAAACTTTAGCTGTAACATTAAAGCTTTTAGGACATGAAGCAATTCTCTAATGGAAGTTTAGTGTAATATTGTGTGAATCCTTTACAAAAAAAGTTGTAAGAAAATATTGTGTGCTAAGACAGCAAATCAACTGCTGTAGGTGAACCAAAGTAAACTGCTAAACAGAAGTTCATGATAAGTACTGTAATATTATTATTATTTTTTAAACACACAAAAAAACACAAATGTCTTTATTTTCTCGATGTGAATAGCTTTTAAATCTCAGTAATACCAGTAAAAATCTCAGTTATGAAAAGTCACCAGTAATTTAGCATCTGTTTTTATACCTTTGATGCTGGTTAGTTTTATATATTTGCATTGAGGCCTGTGACTTTCTACATTTAAGGGGTTCAATCCAGTAACTTGGATTGTTTAATTATTTGCCTGCCACTAAGTAGATTGGCAATCAAAATGTATTTCTTCTTTCCTTTAGCTCTAAACAGCATCCGGTGGTATCTTGGAGCAATTTCTATCTCGCAACACAGCTTGGCACAGCTCATTAAAAAAACCCAAACCTAGAACATTTTGCTGGCTGAGTTTGTGCGTCATTATCTAATCACAAACACTACCCAAAAAAGTAGGAGGAGTTATCTGGTCGTGAATAGGTCTTATGTTATGTGTATGTTGGTGTATGGTCTCATGTTATTGTGAATGTTGGTATATGATTGTGTTAAAGGCGTTAAAGGATGAAATATCATTGTCAAGAATTTAAAGGATCCCAACAAATGTAGTTTTTGATTATTGACTGTGAAGCAGTAAAGCAGGACTTGAAGTAAAGCAAGATCAATTTTAAAAAGCAAGACAAATGTCAAGCCATGAGCACGCAGAGTAAACTAGGCAAAGTAAAATAGGATAATGTCAAAAAAAGGGCAGAGAATCAACAAACAAAATGTATTACACTGAACAGAATGATTAGTGAAGTCAGAGACTCATAGAATTACTGTTAAAAATTTTTGAGCGTCTTTTTGTATTTGTGTGTTTGTGTGAGATGGGAGACAGGTGTATGTAAGAAGTCTGAGAGGTCTAAAGGGATTCTGAGGGCTTGAGTAAAAGGCAGCCATTTTTATAGGTCACAGTGTGTTCTGGGATTGCATTGACCTGACAAAAAAAAGCATGAATCAGAGCATGTATGTTTTATTGGCAGTGTGTGGGTACGAAAATATATGTATGCCGACACTTAATTCTTACTGTAGGTAATACCAGTGCCGGGCCGAGCATTTGGTACCTGGGCCTTTAGCGGGGAGTTACTCGACTTAATCCACCTCTTAATACCACCACTATCACTTTGCAATTATAGAAAACATCAATATTATACAAAAACGCAATATAACATGTCATTAAAGAGAGTCATTTCGCATATAGAGGGTAAATACCATTTTTCTAAAGCAAGCTCCAAACCTCTACACTACAACCACAACTGTGCCACCTACAACATCTGGAGCAGTACAGAATCAATATTTGTCTAATAATATAACAAAAATGTAAATAAATACAATCTACCCACCAGAGATGCAGACTCATAATTTGCACAGCATCTCAGTGGCTGTAAGCCAGTGGTACCGCTCATATCAACTGGTCTGAAAGTGGCAAACAAACCCTTTGCCAGGCGAAGACAAGATAGCTAGCTTCAGGGTTGGCTGACCTCTCCTCACAATGTCTAGCTTTTCTTGAAAATTGATTTTAAAGTTTGTCTGAATCCAAATCAATTTCTTTTCCTCCGTAGGCATAAAAAAGTCTAACTGAGATGCATCAATTTGTGCAGAGCGCTATAGACATTTTTGCCAGTTAATCTTGGCTGTAACAGTTTCCCCTCTGACCAACCAATCAGAGGACGGAAAAATGCTGACGCTATTCTGGGCCAGCTAGCTGCCCTGTGAGGTGAATTTGAAATGTGATTGGTTAAGAAACAGACTTATCGCTAATGTTCTAAGGTAAAAAAAAAAGGCCAGCAGTACTGACTTTGAAGGCCCTGGGCAGATTAGATTGACATGGCAGCACATAGAGGCTGAAATCTGATCGGACAAAAAATCTAACATCCACATACACATACTGGAAGCAGTGGAGCCAAGAGAACGCTATGAAATGAGAATAAACTGTTGGGAATAAATTAATAAAATTTCATGGAACAAATATTATAACTTATGTTGTAAATGTAGGTCAGTGTTCTGATAGTGTTTAGGCCAGCAGAGAAGGCTTTGCTAGCCCTGAAGCCCACAAATGCGTAATACTATGCAGTTTCACTTCATCTTTTGTCAAATTACTGAGAAGGTTAAGTGCACAAAAGGTTCTACACTTACATGCACTACACTATGTACAGCTCACCTCACCATTAGCCTACGCTCTGTATAATGGGCAAACAAAATTGATTTTGATCCTAAATTTAAATTAGGTTTTTGTTTGGATGACAGAAAAGAAATCTCAAGCTAAATACTTAGAAGAAAATATGACTGTGGGTAAATGATTAAAAATTGATATGAAACATTGGATAAAGCTGTGATGTTTTCCCTTTAAGCTGCCAAAAAAAGAACTTTTGATAAGTGAAAGGGACGTTGGCACAGTCACTTCACTACTGAACAATTTTTGTGCTGGGAGACAGGTGACTTAACTATTTTTAGGTCTCAGCTTGCACAGTACTTGGCCAGAAACAATAAGCAAACCTAACACAGGTATATAAGGTACAACATTATTTCATGTAGTGATGTAGATGGCAACAAACTACAATATCACACGTAATTTTACAATATATTAATTGGGGATTAGGAATAGTGTGTTGAGATGAAAGGACAGGGTCAATTTCGGTTCTCTAATCCCTGCTCCCTAAATGACTGATATGCCTAATTGAATATAATCCACAATGTGACCTTTAAAAGCAATTAGTCAAGTTTGGTACGCCACACCACACAATGGTACACAGTTCTGTTCAAGTTCAAGTTTTCTTATCCTTTAACTGGCTCAATTTAAAGATTTTGTCTGCGAGAAGATTTTATGCTACATGTTTTAATCCATTTATGTATGTATTTTATGTATGGATATATGTAGATATTATTATTATTA
>MU553112.1:1726251-1809523 GCA_024362625.1 Silurus asotus | reverse complement strand
AAAAAAAATAAAAATACATTATTTATAATAATAATATTAATAATAATGAAAAGAAGAAGATTTTTGCAGCTCATCTGCTTGTTTTTCAAATATTATGTGATGTAAAACCTAAGCCAGTCTTTATGCATCTATCTATCTATCTATCCATCTATCCATCTATCTATCTATCTATCTATCTATCTATCTATCTATCTATAATCACTTTAAAATTCTGATTTTAAAATGTAAATAAACTTTAAGCTTGTTTTTTCTCTTTCACAATTTGAATCTTTCCTTCAGTGACCCGACCCTTTAAGGGAACAGAGAACAAACTTTGAGGATCACTGAATAGTCAGAAGCTTGTTTTAATCAGAAGGAGATATAAAGTGGTCATTGCTTTCTGTCTTCTGCTTCCTGCCTCGCTAAAGCTCTTTTTATCTCGCTCACATTTTCTGTTTTTCTCATCTCTTTCTCTCTCTCTCTCTCTCTCTCTCTCTCTCTCTCTCTCTCTCTCTCTCTCTCTCACACACACACACACACACACACACACACACACACACACTCTCTCTCTCTCTCTCTCTCTCTCTCTCTCTCTCTCTCTCTCTCTCTCACACACACACACACACACACACACACACACACACACACACACACACTCTCTCTCTCTCTCACTCTCTCTCTCTCTCGCTCTCTCAGCTGTAGAGTGACTCATCAGCGAGGCATCCAGCGAGATGTTGAATAATGTATGGGCCAGCACACGATGCACACAATGCAATCACACACATGCGAGTCTATGCACATGCTCACGTTGGATGCTCTGACTGATTCTGTACAGCCTGTTCTATTTATTACCAGCCAGAGGTTCTCACTCAGCTGTGCTAAAGTCCCTTGATTCCCACTTAACCTTTGCTTCTCTCGCTCATGTAGATTCTTATAAGCTACACATAGGAACTCCTGTACACTCTCTAAGTAACTCTACTTGTTTTCTTAACATATATGTATATGTGTGTGTATATATATATATGTATATATATATATATATAATCTCACAAAAGTGAATACACCCCTCACATTTCAACAAGTATTTATTATATAATTATTATATATTTTCAAGAGACAATACTTCAGAAATTAAACTTTGATATATTTTATTTACTCTAAAAATAACTTAACATACAGTCATCATTGTCAAAATAGCTGCCAACAAAAGTGAGTACACCCTAAGTGAACATGTCCAAAGTGTCAATTTTGTATGCTTTTGTGTGAGCACCATTGACAGAGCTGCACATGTTGTAGCTGGAAACCTCTTTCACTCCTCCATAATGACATCACAGAGCTGCTGAATGTTAAACACATGGTGCATCTCCACCTTCCGCTTGAAGATGCCCCACAGGTCCTCAGTAGGGTTCAGGTCCTGTGACAACTGCCTTGGTGAAGGTGATGGAGTGGACAAATATGTCTACTCCATCACCTTCACCAAGGCAGTTGTCATTTTGCCTGTGTGTTTGGGGTCATTAGCATGTTTGAAAACTGACGTTCTGTCCAGTTTCTGAAGGGAGGGCATTACGTTCTGCTTCATAATGTCACAGTACATGTTAAATTCATGTCTTTCTCAAAGAAACACAGCTCCCCAGTGCCAGCAGCACTCATGCAGCCCCAGACCGTGATGCTAGCACCACCATGCTTGACTGAAGGCAAGACACAATTTTCTTGGTCCTCTTAACCAGGGCATAACCACACATGCTGAGCTAAACAAGTTTAACCTTAGTCTCATTAGACCGCAGAACATGGTTCCAGTAATTCATGTTCTTGGACAGGGTGTCTTTAGTAGACTGTTTGTGGGCTTTCTTGTGAGACAGCTTCAGAAGAGGCTTCCTTCTGAGACCCCGGCCATGCAAACAGACTTGTTGCAGTGTCAGGTGTCTGGTCTGAGAAGTAACAAGCGGACCTTTCAGCTCTACAACCTTTAAAGCAAAGCTTCAGCACTCATGCATCTGTTTAGAAGCCAGCTTCTGCCCCTGACGCACAGCACGAAGACTCAACGTCTTTAATGGACCCTTGCGAGGCCTGTTCTGAGTGGAAACCATCTGGAAAAACCTCTGTATGACCCTGGCCACTGCACTGTAACTCAGTTTCAGGGTGTTACCCATCTTCTTATTGCCTCGGCCATCTTTGTGGAGTTTGTTCTCAAATCCTCAGAGAGTCTTTACCATGAGGTGCCATGTTGAACATTCAGTGGTCAGTATGAGAGAATTTAACTCAAATAACCAACTTCTAACTGCTCTAAAACAACATACACAAATTTGCATGGTCCTATCAACAGACAAAAACATGAACATGATAAATATGACACATATTGTTTATTTGTTTTTTTTTTTTTAAGACTTTTCTCAACTTCTCAATATTTAAGATATTAAAATATAAATATGGATAGATTCCCAATACAGTTGCAGGCAAGGAATTATACTGGCTTGGTGGTTTATAGTATTGACTTCTGCATATTTCTCATGTCTATGTTGTTTTCTCTGCATTCTCTGGTGTCATCCTACCACCTAAAAAATAGTGGTAGGTGGATTCGTGATTCTAAATTGTCCCAGTGTCAGCATGGATCCACGTGAGGTACAAAGACACCCTGGGTAGAAATCCACTGCATCAGAGGGCCTTGCACACACACACACACAAACACACACACACACACACACACACACACACACAATGATTTCAAGACGCTAAATAAACTTTTTGAGGTGGGAAAGCGCACAGGTTGCGTGACGGAAGAACCAGGGCCCCCTTAAAATTTCGGCTATGTGTTTCGAATGATTTGTATCCTACATTTTATGAGTAAACCGATACGAATATTTTGGCGAATGACAATTCCTATTCGGGAATGTTCGTATCACCAGGTTTCACTGTATCACTATATATAGGTGCATCTTAATAAATTAGAATATCATAAAAAAGTGTATTTATTTTAGTAATTCAATACAAAAAGTCTTCTTCTTCTTCTTTCTGCTTCTATTAGTGGTCGCCACAGTGGATCTCCCATCTCCAAACCCCCTGTCCTAAATCTGCCTTTTTCAAACCAGTTACTTGCATGTCTTCCCTTACCACATTCATTAAACTCCATCTTGGTCTTCCTCTTTTCCGTTTTTTCTGGTGGCTTCATCCTCAGCATTCTCCTACCGATTTACCCCATGTCCCTTTTTTTGCACATTTCCAAACCATCTCAATCTCGCCTCCCTCACCTTGTCTTCAAAACGTCCTACATGCGCTGTCCCTCTTATAAACTTATGTCTAGTCCTGTCCATCCTCATCAGTCCCCAAAAAAACATTAACAGCTTCAGCTCTGCTATCTTTAGCTCCACCTCCTGTCTTTTACTCAGTGCCACCTTCCATCTCATTTACACACTTGTACTCTTACTTTAATTGCACTTCTCTCCAGCACGTACCTCCACCTCTCCAGGCTCTTGTCCACTTGCTCCTTACTCTAACCACAAATCACAGTATCATCCGCAAACATCAGAGTCAATGGAGACTCCTGTTTGACCTCATCCGTCAACCTTTCCCTCACCCCTGCAAACCAGAAAGGGCTCAAAGCCGATCCTTGATGCAGTCCCACCTCCACCTTGAACCAACCTTCTGATCTTCTCTATACTTTTCCATCAACATTCTTAAAGCAAATAACGCATCTGTGGTGCTCTTCCTCAGCAAGAAACCATACTGCTGATTACAGATGGTCACCTCTTCTCTCAGTCTGGCTTCCACTACTCTTTCCATGAAATAATTGTGTGACTGATCAACTTAATTCCCCTATAGTTACTGCAGGTCTGCATGTCTCCCTTATTTTATAGATTGGTACCAGCACATACCTTTTCCATTCCTTAGGCATCCTCTCACCTTCCAAAATCATGTTGAACAACTCCACTGCCATCTCTCCTAAACATATCCATGCTTCTATCGGTAGGTCATCTGGTGCAACCGACTTTCCACTTCTCATCCTCTTAATCGCTGCTCTCACTTCTTAATCCTATCCACTTCCTGGTTTACCACCTTCACACCATCCAACCTTCTCTCTCTCTATCTCATTTTCCACATTAATCAGCTGCTCAAAATACTCCCTCCATCTGCTCAACACACTCTCCTCACTAGTCAACACATTTCCATCCGCAGCCTTCATTGCTCTAACTTGCCGCACATCCTTCCCAGCTCAGTCTCTCTGCCTGGCCAATCGGTACAAAACCGTTTCTCCTTCCTTAGTGTCCAACTTCTCATACAGCTCCTCATATGCCTTTTATTTGGCTTTTGCCACAGCCCTCTTCATCTGCTGCTGCATCTCCTTGTACTCCTGCCTACTTTTCTCATCACTCTGTTGATCCCAATCCTGTTTTGCCAACCTCTTTCTCCTTATGCTTTCCTGCACTTCCTCATTCCACCACCATGTCTCTTTGTCTTCCTTTCTATTTCAACTTCCAGCTTCATGTTCATCACCCTATCAGAAACTCTCTTCACCTCCACTACACTCTTAATGTACTCTTCCTTCAGAATCACCCCTACACCATTTCTCGTTCCATGATAGAACAGTTTAAACCCACCTCCGAGGTTCCTGGCCTTACTCCCTTACCACTTGGTCTCCTGAACACACAACATATCTACCTTTCTCCTCTCCATCATATCAGCTAACTCTCTCCCTTTACCAGTCATAGTACCAACCCAAACCTCCACTCCCCTTCACTTCTCCTTTCCCTGCTGTCTCTGTAGACGTATTTCTCCTCTTCTTCCCCTCCTTTGGCCAACAGTAGCCCAATTTTCACCGGTACCCTTTTGGCTAAAAATCCTTGAGGCAGTCGTTGGTAACCCGGGCCTCAACCGATCCGGTATAGAATTCTGATTAGTGATCCGCATTAATTCAATACAAAAAGTGAAAGTTGTACATTATATAGATTTATCACTCACAGACTGAAATACTTGGTAGGAGGTCCTTTTGCTTTATTACTGCCTTAATTCGGCATGGCATGGAGGTGATCAGTCTGTGGCACTGCTGAGGTGGTATGTAAGCCCAGTTTTCTTTGACAGTGGCCTTCAGCTCATTTGCATTTTTGTCGTCTCTTGTTTCTCATTTTCCTCTTGACAATACCCCATAGATTCTCTATGATATCAAACACACCATAGGGCAGGGGTGGCCAACCAGTCACAGACCAAGAGGCACATTTTTTTACTGTGTTACCACATAGAGCCACATCATACACATGGGCACACATGAACATCACCCATCCCTTCCTCTAACACACACACACACACACACACACACACCTCTGCTCAGCCAGATTTATTGTAAATGTCACACACCAACATAATGACAGAAATTGACTCCTACAGTACTAAGACCACAGGACAGTCATTTTCAACTATTAACATTGTGTGCACTGTCTTACACACACACAAACTCTCAGTTCAACCAAGTCCACAAACAAAAATATAATACTTTACTATAGCGATTTTCTTTTACTATGCATGTTACTTAGTGGGACTTTTGGCATTCCTTGCCTTGAACAATCCCCTTTGAATCTGCCTCGTATTTCGTTGTTGCCACTCGAAGCAATTATTTTACATGGGTGTCAGCCAAAACAGATCGATGCTTTGATTTCACATGTTTCAGGGTAGAAAACACAGACTTTGTTTGTGTTTTTTTTTTATGTGCGTGTTCACTTCGCTTGAGTTCAATACGGTATTTTTGTCAAATACGCATGTGCGTGATATGAATATACCGTAAAGTTTCCCAGTAGGGGCAAGATCATTTAAGTTTTAAAAATACCGCATTGAACTCAAGCGAATCGAACACGCACATTAAAAAAACACAAACTTTGATATAACCGTAAGAAACCAGCCAAAGAGCCGCATGCGGCTCGCGAGCCGCGGGGTGGCCACCCCTGCCATAGGGATTTAACAAACTTTCGGTGGGCAGGTGCCAAATCCTGTTTAAAAATGAAATCAGCATCTCCATAAAGATGGTCAGCAGGGGGAAGTATCTAGTACTCTAAAACTTCCTATTAGATGGATGTGCTGACCTTGCACATGATAAAACACAGTGGACCACTACCAGCAGATGACATGACTCTCAAAACCACCACTGACTGTGCAAATTTTACACTGGACCTCAAGCTACTTGGATTCTGTGCCTCTTCTCTCTTCTTCCAGACTCTGGGACCTTGATTTCCAAATGAAATGCAAAATAAAAAAAATAAAAAAATAAAATACATTTGGCCCACTAAGCAACAGTCCAGTCCTTTCTGTCCTTTGCCCAGGTAAGACACCTCTGACGTTGTCTCTGGTCCAGGAGTGGCTTGACACAAGGAATGCTTCAGTTATAGCCCATGGATACATTTGTGTGTGGTGGCTCTTGAAACACTGACTCCAGCTGTAGTCCACTCTTTGTGAATCTCCCCCAAATTCTTGAATAGGCTTTGTTTCACCTTTTTCTGCCACATTTTTTCCTTCCATTCAACTTTCTAATAATGTGCTTGGATAAAGCACTATGTAAACATCAGCTCTTTAGCAATGACCTTTTGTGTCTTACCCTCCATGTGCAGGGTGTCTATGATCGTCTTCTGGACAACTGTCAAGTCGGCAGTCTTCCCCCATGATTGTGTAGCCTGAACCAGACTGAGACACCATTTAAAGGCTCAGGAAACCTATGACGGTGTTTGGATTTAATTTGCTGATCAAAGTGTTACACCACAAGTCTCCAATATTGAACTTTTTCACAATATTCTAATATTTATTGAGATGCACTTGTATGTGTGTAGAATACGTACCTTAAGTGTTACTGTAAGATGAAATTATATAAATTGAAGCAGTTCTCTTTTGGGTGTTCCTTGCAATACTTTAAACATCATTCACATTAATCCAGGGAAGCTCCTATAAACAGAGAGTGTAATATGTAATCTTGTCCTGCACCATCTTCAGACAGTTATCTTCAGTAGCTGAAACAAAAACACTAAAATGAGCATTCATAGGATCTATTTAAAATTCTCAAAAAAAAGAAAAAAAAAAGAAAATAGAGTTTGAATACATTTGGGTTAGTGAAGACTGACCGAGCAGCTGTTCTCAGCTACTCTGCCTCTTATGTGTACGGTTGCAACTCCAGTAGCGGCTGTGAACCGTGTTTTCACCTATTGTCCCTGGTGTGCCCTACACTCTCCAGCATAGTAAAAGGTTACTGCCTGGGTCACTGCTGTGCTCCAACATCTGCACTCCACCCTTCCCTGTTCTTTCCTGCCCTCAGTAATCAGAACAGCTTCCAGAAGAGAGCTACAACATTTCATTTAACCTCATCAGCACCTTTCTTTCCCACTTATACACCTCATTACACACACCACAAGCATACACACATCACAGCAGCACACATAAACAATTCGTACCTACATTGCTGCCTCTGAAGCACTCAGGTAAAGACCTGTGTTCGTGAACACCATAGATCTCCAGCTCAAATAGTCTGAGAGCCAATTACAAGCTTTACAGGCCAGAAGCCTGCAGATTTGCGCACACTGCTTTATGGAAATGGATTGCAGCCTGTCTTGTCACTCAAAAAATAACTTTCAAATCTGATTCCTGGGATTCCTTATTAACTTCCTAGAATAAGTCTGGCTCGGTAGATGAAGCTCCCCTGAGGACAGTACACTTCTTAAGCATACACTTCTTAGTAGTTTGGGTTTGTATTTCATTATTTTTGTGTTTGTTTTTCTATTGTTTATGTGTGTTATTTTTTTGGCAGACAGTGGTGCATGATATGCTTGTGACTGTGTTTAAATCAAGGTCATTGCATTTTAAATGACACGCATGTTAAGCTTAACCCGAGCTACAACACATGAGAGAAAAGAGTAGAGCAAAAGGTCAATGAATACCCTGGTGGCAAATAAGTAGAGAGAACCAGTTCAGTACAGTAGGTACTGAACTAGTGTGCAGCTAAGTATAAAGAATCAACAGCGGTATATAATCAACTATAGTCATAATAATTAGCAAAAAGCGCATAAGAGTATTAAATAAGGTTCAAGAGAAATATATTAACCATAAGAAATAAGAATGAAATAGAGAAAAGACTTACGCATTATCAAGAACAAGAAAATAAGAAATTAATCCAAGGAAAACTGGAGAACAGAACGAGTGATGTTGCTCCAACAAGTGCTCAGCTCAGAAGAAGGAAGAAAGAGTGAGTTTAAAAAAAATAAAGCCCCAAAAAGGGACGAAAATAATGGGATATGATGAAGAAGGAAATCACGTGGGAAATGACAACAGGAAAGGGAAGAACCGGGAAGAACCAGAAATAATGGGATCAGGAAAGAACCACGTGATGACTATTAATTAAGGGGAAAGGCCTAAAAATTCGACAGCATAGAAATAATGGGATTTGACCCAAAATTATGTAAAATAAGAGAGGAGGTGCCTAGAGGCACCTAAGAATAAATAGAGGACGATCTCAGCAGCAAGGGTGAGTTCTTTTTCGACTTGCTCGTGGGTGAACGGTTCTTTTTGAGAGCAGATCTTTATACTCCTGGAAAGTACCTTCTAGACCGGTCTGAAGACTTTTTCATCAGGATTTCAGTTGTTACTTTCAATTTTTGGGTGAGCACAGATTTTTGGAAACTACTTAAGTTTTTGGGTGGAAATCACCTTAGGTGATTTTGCCCATCAGGGCTTTTTGGGACTTTCCTTTTTGAAGCACTTGCAAGCATCTATTGTTCTGTACTGAATTTGTTTTTGGATCGTTTCGTATTGGTTGATCTCTGCAGAGAAAAGAAATAAACTTTGTATTTTGCTGTCCTTCTCATCCAAGTCTCTGGGCCTTTTATTGGGAGTTCTAACCGAGTTTGGTGAAAGCTAGTTGATAATAAAGGAAACTTGGAGCACTCCTGAGGTGTCTGGTCTTAGAGGGGATTCTGAGATCCGACACATTCCTGAAAGTTGGTTTTACTCTCAGTAGATTGTTGAGATTTTTTTCTCTTTTCAAGAAGTCTTGTTTTAACTCTCTTCTTCTCCAGTCAAGTTTTTAGTTTTAGGTCTTGTAAAAACTGTTTGCTATTGGCTGTTAAAAGGCTTGATGCTATATAATGTGATGCCATATGACAGAACTTCATGGTAACCAAATATAGTGTGTCTAGTGGGAATACAAACTTTTTAGCTTTCTAATAAATTTACCTGCTTAGTCATAGGTGTGTTAATATTCTGCTACAGTCTGTCCTGGCAGATTTTCAATAGAGGAAACACAGTTTTTCAGTTTTATATTTTATACCAGTAGAAGGTGATGCAAATTTTTGCAATGATGTTGATGTATATTTAATTTGGATGCGGGCTGTAGCCAGTTTAATCAACACAATCTCATGAGACATAGATACTCAGAACAAGGACAATATAATTAATTAAACTATAAGATAATTACAAACATTATAAATATCCCCACCCATAGATTTAACCAAAACCTTCATTCAATCATCCTCAGGAGCTGCTTTATCTTTGTCATGGTAGCTTTAAAGCCTGGCCTAGGAACATTAGGAATATGTACGGGATGCTGCATACACACACTGATTCCAACTTGGGACAATTTCAAGCTCAGTCAACCCAAATAAACACAAATTTTTGGGAGTATAAACACATACATATACAAGCTTAAGATTAAGTGAGACACCCTGGAGATGTGAAGCAGCAAACTAACCCGTTGCGTCAACATGGCACCAAGCAATAATCTTTCAAAAACAAATTTAGTTACAAACTTTCAAAGGTAAGGCCATGTTTATTTTATTAATGTATGTCACTAATTCTTTTTACATCATTGTGCACACACCGGACATACACTATATGAACCAAATTTTGTGGACACCTGTCAATAGGCCTCGTATGTTCTTTTTGAACTCTCCATACCACATTTGATCCCTATTTGCGGTTATAATAAATTCTGGGAAGTTGTTCCACTAGATTTTGTAGTTTAGTTGTAAAGATTTGAGCTAATTTAGTGACAAAATTTTTAGTTAAACCAGGTACTGATGTAGGGTGAGGAGACCTGGGGTGCAGTCAGCATTCCAATTAACCCCAAAGGTATTTAATAGGATTGAGGACAAAGCTCTATAGCACAGCACTCCAGATCTTCCATGCCTTCCGATGTAAGCCATATTTTTATTGAGTTTGCTTTATGCACAGGTGTATTGTCATGCTGGATGTTTGGGTGAAGATAAAAATTAAAACTAAACAAATTAATCTTTGTATACAATTGTGTAATGGTGTACTCTGTGGTTAACAGTTTGGGGAAGAACTAACCAAGGGAACACCTTGCCAGAAGTTGTTGACCTGTGGATGGATAGCATGAAAAAGCAATATTCACAGATTAGATTTGGATTTAGAAAGCAAGAAAGTTTGTTCAGACTTCATTTGCCAGTTGAAGACCAGGATTAAAACATTATAATTAACCGTAGCTTTCTTAGGTAATACCTAGAGGCATTTCAGGAATTCTCATTTCCTACTGTAAGTCTACCAGAATGGAGTCATATAAAGTGACACTCTATGAACTGACATTAATTATACAGGTATAAACATGGATAAAAAGATTGGGATTGACTGCATTTAAAGGCCGTACCAGGAAAAGGGCCACCCTGGGTACTGTTTCTCTTTAAAGTGCTGAAAGCTTTTGATGCAGACAGTTTAAAGCATATTAACAGTAAAGCAACAGGAAAGAAAGTCAATGAGAAATGTCTAGGATTTTGATGGAAAATGGATGACACAGCATGGGATACTGTTATGGATATAAGAATCACCAGCAGACGTTTAAAGCAGCATAAGATATGACATAGCTGCTGAACAAATTCAAGGCGGCCCTGTTCATGCTTACATTTTAAAGATACTTCAATAATTAATGTTAGACAGTCCCCTCCTATACTGAATCATGTTACACAGGTGCTTAATTTAATATTCTGAGAGCAGATTATTGAAATCACCCGATCAAAATTCATTCCTTTAAGGTTTTCAGGTATTTGCTGGCATAGCACTCAGTTGGCAGGAGCTTTTTAATAGCAGGAGCATTTTGTCTAGACAACACCATTCATCTCTAAACCTGCAAAAAAAAAAAAAAAAGACAGAAAATGCACTGATAAAGCATGTCCTGGCACATGACTCGTAAACAAAGCAAGATACAATCAAACGATAGTTTAGACAAATATACGGACATACAATTATGTTTAAAAAATGTATATTTAATGACTATTAAATATATTTTATTGAAGTACTGTCTCTGAAGCTATCTTGCCAGAACTCCTGAATGCACAAGAAATAAAAGATAGAAAAATAGATGGCCTCTTCAAAGCTTTGTAAATTAAAATTATAAAAAGTGTGAATTTTAGTATGAGCTCCTTATTATGCAAAGGTTCCTCTGGTAATTTACTGCCCAACTGAATTCAAACAATTATCTATTGTGTGTGTACATCATTTGTTAGATTAACATAATGGCAAATGTGATTGAGTGAAGGTAAGTTTGAATTGTTCCATATATTTTGGTGACAAAACTTGTAATTAAAACATACTATTAGGATGCTTACCACTTTTGCACAATGTCTCTAACATTTAAAAGTATAGCTGTTTTTGGAATTGTGATACAAACAAACCATGTTCTAATGCATTCAGGTTATTGGTTTCGAACAACTCCTTTTTAACATTGGCAGGATGATTATGATTAATGTCCTGTTGGAAAGACAACCCTGTCTCAGGAAAATTCAACGAGAGGAAAATTCAGGAAAATTCAACAGTAATCGACAAGAACTCAGATCTGCAGAGAGGAAGCTGTCTGAGATCCTCCAGCACTGCTCGACTGGTACCACCTTCTCTTAGAAAGAGAGGTAAGTACACTTTAAGGCTCTTCTCTGTACTGCCACCGAGGTGGTGGAATGAACTTCCCCTAGATGTCCGTACAGCAGAGTCCCTGATTATCTTCAAGCGACGACTGAAGACCTACCTCTTCCTGAAATACCTAAACTAGCACTTTCCAAGTTTGTTGAATTCGAGTTTTATTTTTTTTTAGTTTATAATCTTGAGTACCAGTGTAGATTTATTCATTGCTAGAGATTTAAAGCATTTTTGTACGTCGCTCTGGATAAGGGCGTCTGCTAAATGCAGCAAATGTAAATATAAATGTAAAAATTCAGATTTATTTTCTCAAGAATTGTCCGGTATTTGGTTTTATCCAGCTTGCTCTCAACCTTTACCAGTTTCCTAGTTCTTGCTGATGAAGATCATCCCACAACATGACATCACCAACACTGTTGTGATGGCATTTTCAAATTAATGAGCTGTGTTGGATTTCCACCAAATATAGGCAAGGAAAATTCTGGTCCAATCAGACCAGAGAACTATTTTCCACATGTCTGCTCACTCACTAAGAGGGAATTAATAAGTCTATTTTTTAATTATGACTCACTCCTGAAAAGCCAGGCTTTGTCGAGTTTCTGGGTAGTCATTTCTTGAGAACATTTTCCATCTGTCATTTCCATCTTTCCAACATTTTCTCCATCTAAATTGTGGAATCTTTCCAGCTACTTTAGAGTTGCCCTCTGTCACCTTAGTTGACAGAGTGCAACCAAGATGATTAATTTTAAGATACATTTTTTAACAATGATGCTCCTTGGCCTGTTTGGGATTTGTTTCTACAAAGCCGTGATTGATACTTTTCCAGAACGATGCATATGTATGGCACTGATTACATATTGATATCAAATTCTTCTGATGTGTATGCCAACATTTTGTAAAAAGCAGTGAGGTTCAGCTGTAAAATGTTTCATGGGCAGTGTAAGGAAGTCTCTGGGTGTATTTCTCCATGCCACAGCTGTCAGGCCTGTTTTGTTGGAAATAGCTGTTGCGTACTCTGTGTGCAGGTGGGAAAAGTCGGTGGAAATCTAGATGGCGGAAAATCATTGTAAGAACAAAGAAGTGCAAGGTGCAGGCCTGAACAAGGCCTCCGCGCTGATGAAGACTGACATGTGCTGGAGCCTCAGGGGCCTTGGGCTTCTGATTACCACAGACACCACCGATATCATCTGTCTATGGTGTGCCACCCACAGGTCACCTTCAGAGTGCCTAATATTATTCACTCTTTATCTCTCTCTTTTGCATTCCTGTTAGCGCTAAATTATATTCGATCAGAAACATGGGTATACACATTAGGTCTAGCTTTGCAGCCTGGGTTATTATTCAGTTTGAGAAAAAGAACCTCTAGGGCACTATGAGACACAGTGTGTTTGCACTGCATGTATTATGTTTTTTTTTTTTTTTTCATATTAGTCTCAGGCGTGATTTTATTACCGAAAAAGCATATAAACTTTTTCATTAGTGCATGCTTAAATGTAATGGATTATCATTTATGAAGGGGCGCTGACCTGAAATTAGATTTACACTCTATTAACACATCTCTACCTGTGTTAACCTTTAAACACAGTGTGAGCTAAGTGAAACAAATTGACCGACTCTTACAAGCAGTCCATTAGGAGATTGAGGGAGTCTCACTCATTAAAGAGCCAAAGCTATTTACTTGTCTATTTCCTTATCAGAGGTAGTTTATCTTGTGGTCACCAAGACCCGAAGGTCGATGGCATTCTCTCTCGGATTCTCTCTCTCTCTCTCTCTCTCTCTCTCTCTCTCTCTCTCTCTCTCTCTCTTTCTCTCTCTCTCTCCTCTGCTTCGCACTCTTTATCTTGCGCTCACCTCAATCTGTAAAGGCATTATACATACAAAACTGAGCATAAGAAACAAAGTGAATCAATTGCCCTTTTATGCTGCTGGAATACAGGCAAAAAAAGGAAAGATGTAAGATTTGTACCTGCATTATTGCTCCCTTACTTTCCTTTCTCCAACCAAAGCTGGCCAAATCCATGCTCAAAGCATTCCCAGGTGAGAGAGATGATGTTTATAAACAGTGGTACCTCAATCTCTGCATATTGCCATGAATGGCCATTTTTTTCCTCCCTCCATCTCTCTCTCTCTCTCTCTCTCTCTCTCTCTCTCTCTCTCTCTCTCTCTCTCTCTCTCTTAATTTCTTATTTTAGAATGTATTTCATCATTTTTATTTATTTTTATTATAATATTTGCCAATTTTATTTATTATTTTTTTATTATTATTGGTTAGGTACTTGAACACTATTATTACAATCAGGGAGCATTTTTTTTTTACCACAAATGGGGTCACATGATGCCTTGTCTAGATAGTTAATAGATAATAGGTTTTAGTCTTAATATAAGAGCACTTCCAACACCCTTTTCTCTTTCTTAAACCATTAAAACATATTTAATGTTATTGAACACTTACACTGTTTATATATGCATTTTAATATAACAACACATCCAAAACTGTTTTATGTTTCTTAAACTATTAAAATGATTAGATTTTATTAAACACCTACATAGCATGCATTAGGTTTATCTCTCATCACTTGTTTTGTACTAACTAAAATATTATACTTTTTTTTTTCTTTCTTGAAATAAAAAAATTTAAAAAATAAATAAATGTTTTTGTCTTTGTTATGAAGACTTTTCGATAGTGGAAAACTTACTGACTGTTACAAATTGTTGTTGTATTTTTTTTATTTCTTTTTTATAGCGTCCTCCTGTAAGCCATGGAACAGAATGTATAAAATTTTGAAAAATAGCAGAGACATGTCTCACTGGGTTAGGCTTGAGATAATTCCCTTATGTAACTGTGTGGGGCTCATCTTCCCTTCCAAACTTAATATAAATACAAGAGCCATGGGGAAGATTGTCTCTCCACTTCATAAACTCATACATAGAGTACACTCACACAGAAACACCTCTGACTGAGACAGCAGTCTTGTCCTGGGATTAAAATGTCTTATCCTAAAATTTTTGTTCATTTTATTTTTCTGACTAAATGCCCCAACTTGAAATGTGCAGCAATACCAAAAGTAATTAAAGGAAATTATCATAAAAGTGGATAGTAGAATCAAGCAAATTAGCCAGTGTTTAAAAAAATAATAAAAAAAAAACCCACAAGCAAATTATATGATGTGTGGCAGACTCGGGCAAAAAAACGAGAGATCCTCTGTTCACATGGAGGCAAAGAGGATTGGGGATGGAATAAAAAACTAAGAACCTGGCACAGAAAAAAACATACAAATCCACTGCAGATTTTTTTTCTTTTCTCTCCAAACTGATGCATCCAGTGCATTCCGCCTCTGCTTCGACCTAACCCTCAGACGGCAGGGGTCTACAGCTACAGCCAGTAACTCAGCAAAATGTTATTTTATTTAGCCTTCTATCATTAACCCCACAAAAAAGTGTACTCTGGTATTTATTATTAAATCATTTTTTATTTTAAACTGACATTTATTTTCAGTACTTTAGTAAAATCCTAGTAATGGAAGTACATTGGAATATCTTGCACCACAGACACAATACAGAACAGCTTATCAATGTGGAATTGATCAAAACAACTAAATTGGGAAAATTAACATGCTCCCATTCTCATTAATCAATTCAAACTAATTGTTATAGTTATATAAAACTATATAGTATATAGTTTTGTTTACATACAGTATATTTGGAAACTTATCATACTCACACATATAAATATATATACATATTCACAAAACAATCAGTTGATATTTTCTCATTTAATAATGGCTTATAAATTGTGCCATTGTCTTCATTACTTACTTTTATCCCTCCTACTTTAAACACCCACTGACCTACAAAACAAATTATATTTATGCTCACCCAATAAACTGATAGCAGGCTCTATTTGTGCCATTGTTTACTACCTCACCAGATGTTTTGTCTCACCTTTGTGATTGTTGAATCAACTAGCAGCTCATCTACTCCTGAGAATACACTGGTTATATTGTGCTGTCCTCAACTCCCAACACCTTAATAAAATCCTCCTTCTGCCTTTTTTCTATCTCCATCATTCTCTTTGTGCCATACATTTGCATAACATGTCAGTATAGTGGCCATTAGAATGATAAACTAAGCAGCCTCAGCTCAACCTTATTAAGCAATTCCTAGTTTCAAGTTTACTCCCTCTACCTCCTCTCTCTGGATCTCATGCTCTCAGGCCCAGCCCACCACAGTAAGCCGGCATTTTCCACAGCACTACTGATGTATATCTGACCTTTGATGTTGTTGCTCTGTGCTCCACTGCCAGAGGCCTAATTAAAACTAACAGCTCGTGAATTCGCTGCAGCACTTCATCCCTGCTACACTCATTTCCCACTCCCTGCTTTGATTCAGGCATGACTAGAGGACAAGCAGGGCCTCTGCTGCTTTATCAACCCTGAAAGCCTAATATGCCAATGAGTGACAATGTGTAGCAAAAAAGTAGCAAAGTATGAAGCATTAGTCTTCCCAAAATATGATTTTCTTAAGTTGAGACACCTTGCCGCCTCTGTACTGACGAATGTGTGGAGTAGAATGAAGTCAGCTGCTTGTGGGAGGAATTACAACTGTTACATGTAAACTATCCACCTTCAGTATGGTATACAGAGCTAATTTAAACTTTACAATGTATTTCTATTACTTCATTTTTTTCAGAGGTAAAACAAGAGTATAGTCACCTACAGTGGTGGGCGGTCAGGGCCAGCAAAGCCTTCTCTACTGGCCTAAACACTATCAGAAGCACTGACCTACATTTACAACCTAAATTTTAATATTTGTTCCATAAAATTGTAAAAATATATTCCGAACAGTTTATTCTCTTCATTTCGTAGCGTTTCTCTTGGCTGCACTGCTTCCAGTACGTGTATGTGGATGTTGTCCAATCAGATTTCAGCCTCTATGTTCTGCAATGTCAGTCAGGCCTGCAAAGTTTATACTGCTGGCTCTTAAGCCATAGAGGATATTAGCAACGGGTCTGTCTCTTTAACCAATCAGATTTTAAATCAGCTAGCTGGCCCAGAATAGCGTCCGCATTTTTCCTTCCTCTGATTGGTTGGTCAGAGTAAAACTGTTACAGGCAACTTTAACAGGCAAAACACATCTGTAGCAATCTGCACACATTATAACATCTGAGTTAGACGTTTTTTATGCCTACTGAGGAAGAGAAATTTATTTGTTTCAGACACACTTAAAAATTTTTTTTCAGAAAAGTCTGTATAATCTGGATGTGATAGTGGTGGTATTAAGAGGTGAATTAATTCGGGTAAGTCCCCAGTGAACACCCAGGTACCAAATTCACAGCTGGTCACTGGTCTCCAATAATGCATTTACTTAATCGGTTCGGCTCCTGTCAAAGAGATCATGATGTCAATTTTATTCTAACTTTCAGGCGATAAAGTAGAACATTTGTAAGCCAATAATATGAAGGTTTGCAGTTTCAAGTTGTCAGCTCTTTTCATTTGGTAAATGCGAAGATGTAATTTGAATATACAGTATGTACAATATATACTTTATATTGAAAATATAATTTAGGTGAATCCTCTCACATGAATACAGGAGTGAAAAGTTAAATCTCAACCACATCATAGGAGAAAGTTAACTTCCCCCTGCCCACCTCAAAACAACAAAACTACTTGAATGAGCTGTTCTGTGGGCACACTTTGGAAAGTTTTTCGACTGCCATTAGCCTTGTCATTACCAATTTTTTTTTTTACACACAAAAAGTTGTAAAAATTGGGCACTTTTCATTAATTTGTTCTAATTCTGAAGCACTAGCAAGCTTTCTCCAAACATGTAACTTCTTTTAAACGATCAGGGTGAAGGCGGTCATGTGCTCCTAGGAGACTTGCAAAACCAGCCAACTGCATCTCTGAAAATTGGTGCTCATGCTGTCATCACCATGCAGGCAACATAGCATACTCAGAGACAAGAGCTATCCGCCCTCTTCCGCACGTATGGGCTCACGGTTAGCTAATGTCACTTTGATTGACAGGGAAAAGTGCATGGGGCGATATTGTTTTTTCGGACTTCCACTGTGGCATAATCAAGATTCAAGCTGAAGGGCACTTTTTTTTAAGAGCCCACAAAGGTATATAAATAAAATGTGAATAGATAGGGCCTTTGGCTATGCTTTACATACCTGGTCCCGAGACTCCACTTTTAAAACCATGTTTAAAGATTCAGAACATGAATCACACTGCAAAAATTTATTCTACACTGGCCATTCTCTTCATTTCTGTCTAATAGTTCTTTCTTTCTTTCTTTCTTTCTTTCTTTCTTTCTTTCTTTCTTCATTAGTTCACACAATGTTAATATTACAAACATGTAGTTTTGTGCGTGTGTGTGTGTGTGTGTGTGTGTGTGTGTGTGTGTGTGTGTGTGTGTGTGTGTGTGGGGGGGGGGGGGGGTGGGGGGGGGGGGTAGTCCTTTCAGCTGCCACCAGGGGGCAGCTCTGGCGATAATTAGTGATGGTGCCTTGATTCACGTTCGATACTTCATAACGTGTCTATCTGTTTTTGTCGGGAATAAATGTGAAACGAATTCAATAAACAAGCAACACAAATAACAAATACTAATAAAATCACGTGTCAGGTGTCAATACATTTATAAACTGATTTTATAAATTAACTCATTAAATCCTTGTAATAATAAAATGTTAAAAAAAAAAGTTACATGATCTAAGCAAATCCCTTATTAAACCATTATTCATATTTTTTTATCTTGCAAAAGACTTGTTTTAGTGCCCGCTCAAAATGTTTCATGGGTACTCATTGCCCATTATGTATTAAACATTCTGTCAAAATGACTGCCAACTCTTGAGAGAATGGTGGAAAAATTATTGCATAAAACAGAGAATTAAGATTTAAAATATAAAAGATGTTGGCAAAATTGCAAACCATGATTTTCCAACTCCATAATGCTCAAATGAAACCCTTTCTGGGAGCCAAATATAATGTCAACCTGTGCTGTCGTCTAAAACCTTGTTAGATATTATATAAAAATGTACAGTGCTCCAGCTATTATATATTGTCTTATATGCTGTAAACGCTTTTCTGTTTGTTTTAATGTAAGCAGTAATTTTGGTGCTTTTTTAAATGATATTAGAAATCCTGTATTTTTAGGGATTTTGCTAGATTTGTATATTAGGGTTGGTACAGTATTGCATTGCATTATGGTTATTGCTAAATATATATATATATACCCAACCATCTAGAGAGTCATATCCACACACATTTATCTATTAGGCATTTATTAAGAGCATCAACTAATAATTTTCCTACTAATCTAGTTTCCTAGATCCTCTCCGAGAATGTTACAGAATGCCAACTTCAAGACCTAAACAAGACAGAGTTTGCAAAGAACGCCACAGGACACTATATATATTTTTTTCAGCACTGGGTCAGGACAATGTCTAATAGACCCAAAATTGCCTTGCTTGTCTTTTCATGGTGCATTCTAGGAAGGTAAGGTGTTGTGCGCATTGTGCCTTGGGGCTGATTTATAGAGATGCACCCTTGAGGTGGCAGGAGCAGACTGCGACAATCTGCACTTTTGAGAAGGTGACACACCCTATCATTGCAGGTGAGGACAATGCCAACATTCTCAAAAAAAAGAGGCGAAGTTCCTTTAATTCAGAGTCCCTACATTCTTAGCATTAATATTCTTATATTAAATAATTCCATATTTATTCTTTGACTCAGGTTTTCTTGTGCATAATTGAAACGTATACACTAAAAGGGCTTACTGATCACTGCAAAACTTTCTCTATATGTAATGCCCTAATTTAGTCATTAATCCGTAGCTTTTGCTCCTTTAAGCGCAAACACATCTCAGTGAGTTACTGTCCGTCAGACTACAGAGGTTTGAACAGCCTCTCCTTCATAGTCACATACACACCCACATTGCATTCGTCTGCTATCTATGACCTTTGACAGCTAAAACAGAATGAGCTTTTGCATTGGTATTCTGAAGGGTGTGCTGATGTGCGACTAAACCTGTCCGCTCTGGCAGCCAGGTGGGGGTTGTTTAAGGTTTGGTATTCTCTGCATAGGATCCCTCCTAAACCACTTACTCATATTTGAAATTCAAATCGCTGAGGATAGATTTTTCTAATGGCATTGGGGATCACAGATAAATAGCACACTGGCAATGACTTTCCTTGCCACTCTGCACAGATGAGGTAAACATCATTATGATTTATTGTGCATGCTGACTCCTTACTGTCAACATTCTAACAGACTGATGGCCACACATTCCTGAAGAGAATAATCAACTTTCATGTGTTATGACACACCAGCATCGGACTCTACTTAATGCCATTTGAAAAGACCACTGAGAAATATAAAGCGTATTAGCGATGAGTTGTCTGAGCTTCCAGTGTGTGCATTTCATATATATTTAGAAGCAATTCATCAAAAAGAATCCATAGGCAAAGTTTAAATTGTTCTGGTTAAGTAAATCTTCCAAGTGCATATGATGCCTTCAAATGATCAATTGTTTCAATAGCAAATGCAAAACTTGAGAAGCATTAGAGAACCTAGACCTTTAGATAAGAGATTTATTATGGCTTCATATTTGTGCAAGATGGCTGGACCAGAGTTTTGGTTTTAATTGGCAAACTTGTTGGAGTGATGTACAATTTGTCTGTCCTTCAACCAATTTTATTCTCCAAAAAAAAATGTATCTAGAAGAACAGCAGAAATTAATAAAAATAAGACTTTCTAAAGTTTACAATAGTACAATTTAAACATCCCTTAAGTGTTTTTGATGGTCATTTCTGTATCTATTTACAGATCATGTGAGTGTGGCCTAAAGCCGCACACTGCTGCCACTCACTGCTTCTAGAAACAATATAAAAAACCCTGAAGAAAAAAAAAAACAGTAGACATGTCAGCACAGTCAGTATGGTCTCTGAATTCTAACTCTTACTAAAAGTTAGAGTGGATGTGATTTAGAAGGTGTCAGTGGAGATGAAGAAGACTAGGAATGCGTGAAACAGGCACAGGATTAACATGACATCTTTGTAATGCATTATGCTGTTATAGTCCTGAAAGAGATGGAGCAAAAAATAAAAAGTCCTACATGAAGGGGATTGTCAAGAAAGCTAGAATAATAAAGCAAAAGACTCAAAGTACAAGAAGTCATTTTTTTGGAGTAACATATAAGATATAGATATGGTTAACCCCCCTGTGAGGGTCTGAACTGGAGCCGTGAGCAATAGAAAAATGTGGTCTGGTCACATTACTTTTGCATCATGTAGACAATTAGGTTGGTGCAAGTCACCTTTCTGGGGAAGAGAATGGCACCAGGATGCACTATGGGAAGAAAGCAAGGCAACAGAGACATTGTGATGCTCTGGATAATGTTCTTATGGGAAACTTTGGGTCTTCATGTTCACGTTGGTGTTACTTGGACACTTACACCCTACCTAAACATTAAACTAAGCATACCCTTTTCATGGCATAAGCATCTCTTAATGGCAGTGCCCTCTTTCAGCAAGATAATGTGACCTGCCATTGTGGTACTACAAAAAAAGTTCAGATTGGTTTGAGAAACATGATAAATATGTTAAATGCATTGACTTAAAATTTCAAGTTTTCCCCATCATAAATAAGCCAGGTATGGTGGTTCTAGATATAGAATAGGATAGGATAGGATAGGATAAGATAAGATAAGATAAGATAAGATAAGATAAGATAAGATAAGATAAGATAAGATAAGATAAGATAAGATATACCTTTATTCATCCCACAGTGGGGAACATTGTTAGTTACAGCAGCAAATGAAAAAGAAATGTGCAAATATATAAAAAGAATAGAGATAATACAGTATACAGTATATACACAACACAATGTATAAATACAAAAAGAAGAAAAAAGATAAGATAAGATAAGATAAGATAAGATAAGATAAGATAAGATAAGATAAGATAAGATAAGATAAGATAAGATAAGATAAGATAAGATAAGATAAGATATACCTTTATTCATTCCACAGTGGGGAACATTGTTAGTTACAGCAGCAAATGAAAAAGAAATGTGCAAATATATAAAAAGAGTAAAGATAATACAGTATACTATATATACACAACACAATGTATAAATACAAAAAGAAGAAAAAAGAGACCACGAATAAGTAGTTACGCTAACAGACATATTGCACACAGGTAATATTGCACGGTTGTATATTACTGTTATTGCGCATGTGTTGTTTAAATAAAACTTTGTTATTTTTATTATTGCACAGTTAAGCAGTAATAACAGTGTATATTTTGGTGACTGGTTCACTGGGAGCAGCTCTGGTTGTAAAGTCTAATAGCAGCATGGAGAAAAGACCGTCTGTATCGCTACTTCAGACACTAAGGATGTAACAGTCTGTCACTGAAGTAGCTGCTCAGAGATGAAACTGTTTCATACAGGGGGTGAAAGACGTTCCTCAGCAATGATGATAGTTTAGCTGCCATTCTCCTTTCTCCCACCTCCTGTACAGTGTCCAGTGGAATCCCCAGGACTGAATATTACTGTTTACAAGGTTTAAAGGTTCTGCTGCTATGTTTTGGCGATACTATAGCACACCATTACATAATATAGTCATGATAGCCCAAGATAGAAAGTAATGTTTGGCATGTCAAGGAGAGCTGATGATAATAGGTATATGGTGGAGACTGGGAACTTGAGAGAAGCTTGAGAAAAGATGTCAGTGGTAATAAAGTTTGAGGTGCATTCAGTATGTCCAAAAAAAGAAAGTGATTTAAGTGTGTTAAGTGTGAGCAGAAACACTGTGGACAGGAGAAGGATACGGGATGGTGTCCAAGTACTTCAGGCATCATGTCTTCTGATTTTGGCCCACTTTTATTGCTTAGTGCTTATTGGCACGGAAAAAATGGCAGATGGTTGCCAGAATTTTGAGAGCAGGGGGAGGATTTTAAAAGCATAAACGATATTGGCCGGCCCATATGATGAGTGAAATGGCATGATTGATGGTCACATAGCAGCACAAGAATAGGCAACTGGCACAAGTCTGTTAATGGAACAGCAGCGAGCCACAAAAAGTAGTAGATAAGTCAATAATGAAGTGCTTTGAGCTGGAGTATTTACCCAGATACACTGATGGATTTAATATGGTAGGTGGGGAAAGGAGGAGAAGTAAAAGGGATTATCATAAAATCCTCAGACTCAGACTTTTTTTTTTTTTTTTTTAGGCTAGTAGAAATTAGACAATGTAAGGCTTGGCTGCCACGGAGCAGAAAAGCAGAGGCAAGAAAGGAAAAGAGTGGGGAGTGTTTTACCATTATTTGTTCAAAATTACTTGCATTTCATGCCTCTGTGATGTCTTTCTAAAAGACCAGAAGAACAGGTGCATGTGAATGGGATAAAGCACAGGAGCCTTTGGGTCGACTGAGGCTATTACATTCGGCAAAAAGCATTTACATATTTAGAGCTATCTGTCTGTCACAGCAAGCCTCCTCGTTCATTTCCATCCAATCTGCACTAAGTGATCTTTCCCTGTTACTCAAGGCACGCACTAGTCTGTGGATGAAGCGGCTTTGTAACAGTAATGCCAGATATCACTTGCGGCATTTTATTTTTGTACTTGTTTTAGGGTCTTTTGTTTGCATGACTGTATCAATCCTTATTATTATGATGAAGATTTATAAGCTAAATATGACACACTGGAAAGAAACAGTTTAGATTGATATGTAAACATGAAAAAAAAAACCTCCTGTTAATATTTGATTAAAGTAAGCAGAATGTAAAAAAAAAAAAAAACAGATAGACATTAAAAATTGCTGTATAAACAGTGTCAAATGAAATGTCCAGACCTAATGCAAAGTCATGCTCTCACATCCACTCCAACACACACACACACACACACACACACACACACACACACACACACAAACCTTCACCTGTCCTGATGGAGAAATTACATTGCATTTGACACTGCAATGATTTCACTATAAGAAGTAGGTGCTCTATATGCAATTATAATCGTTCACAATATCACTTCACTTTGGCTACTTCCTGTTTACACATTTTTTTTTATTTTTATGTGTGGCCCTTGTTTCAACTTTCCAAAATCATCCAGCTGTAAACATCAAATGGCCATTAGCTCTGCCAGTGCAATGTTTTCATACAATTTATATACTTTTAATTAAGTGCTTTAAATCAATTAATCCATAAAACCCCCATTAAAACCTTTTCTGCTTTCAAGCAACGATGTATTTATATTCACTCTTAAACTGTGGATTTTATGAACTGTGAATTACTAATTCATCTCAGAAATAAAGGCCTTTCTGAAGGGCATTTCTGGTGAAATTCCTACAGTGCCAGTAAAGAGAGTATCATTCCAAAAACAAGCACTAGAGCAAAGTGTATAAATAATCCAATAGGAAAACCACATAATGGCTGAGATTATTCAAAGCAACAGAATGCCGATAATGCTAAGTACAGGAGCAGTGAATATGAGGCAAATGCAATGCAAAACGGAAAACATTCTGATAAGACTGAGTTATAATACAGCATAAAACAGAAAAAAAAAAAAAAGAGTACCTTTTTCCCTGATATCATTGGAAAAGTTTTAGAGTCTCTCCTATTTCTTATCCAAATGATTGCAATAAAAAACACTCAACAGTCACTGAGTGGTCATTCAGTTAAATCTACTAGTAAACATTTTTTGTGTGAAGATTTTTATTTTTATTTTTTAACATTGCTTCAAATCTGTAAAATATGAGTCTCAGTAAAACAGTGAACAATAAAAAAAATATATATGATATGTTCTTTTCCAGCCTGATATGGTTTTTCCCCAAGCTGCACACACTTGGGAGCATAGAATCATATAAGATGTACTAAGGATTGAAGACCCAAATGTGTTCCAGCATGATAATGCCCATGTGTACAAAGTGAACTCAATAAAGATATGGTTTACATGGTTTTAAAGTGGAAGGTCTTGAGCTGCCTGCTATAAAGCTTTGACTCCAACCCTATTAAACACCACTGGGATGAAGTGGTCCAGGCCTCCTCACCTTTACTAACACCCTTGATGCTGAATGAGCACAAATCTCCACAACCACAGTCAAAAATCCAGTGCAACTAGAAATCTTTCCAGAAAAAGTTATTATAAAAGAAAATAAGGACTGCTTTGTGGAATGAGATGTTCCAAATCATCTGAGATGACACCATGTGAGATGACACCAAATCTAATGATCAGGTGTCCTCAAATGTTTGTCTGCATAGTGTATATAAAAGAACCAGGATGAATAACGTAAAGAAAAAATCAATGGATGTTTGTCAGATGCGTTCAACAATTAAAATGGTCTGTAAAGCTTACTGGTCATTAGCTAGCTAAATTGGTTAGGACTGAATTTGGGTGGAAAAAGGACTGTCACTTGACCTGTTTCTTTTCTGGTATTTTTTTAGTCTATCTGTACATATCCTGAAAGCATCAGTAGAAATGTGTGACCATGCACATGTACAGAAGTTATGACTGTTTGGCAGTACTGTGGTTGTCAGTAGACATGATAAAATGGGCCAAACTTAGATTTTTCTTCCAAATCCTTTTCAATTTTAGGGGGAGCCATGTGTAAAAATGCAAGGACTTTATGCTTCATGGTTGAGATTACATGAAATAGAGAAATATATGTCAGCAAAGAAATGCTTTTCATATCTCTATATAAATCCATAATATTTACAAGGCCACCTGAAACTTAACATACTGGTCCAGAATTGTAACATACTGGTAGAGTTTGATCTTTTGCTTTTTCTAGAACACCTTACCACTTTGTGTTATTCTAGATGATGCAGGCTAAAACTCCAAAATTGTTGTCCACCATGACTTGAAACAAACATCCCTGAACTATAGAGATGACATGCCAGAACATTGCGGTGAAATCCTAACAATCTAAATTATAAGGTTTAGAGTGAAAAGGTGCAAAGTTATTGTGTTTACTGGAGATTACACTGTCTGCTCTCCATTCTGCTGTTGTCCTTCGATGAAGATGAATTTGATTTGATTGTGTGACCATTTCAGTTTTTTCTGGTCACACGCTGTGGAAATAGTTTAGAACAAAGGGCTTTGATTGAAATCTGTCTTAAGCACAAAACAGACACAGTGTAATGAAAGGGCATCATGCCATAAAACACTTTTCCTTTCTGCGTACATTTCGATTACAGGTTGTGCAAAGTGCTCAAAGTTGTTGCTTTTTTTTACACAGTTATCTCGTCATGTCTGCTAAGTAGTCCAAAAGTTGCTTTGTGAGGCTAAATGTTATCACAGAAACATGTAACTTTTGGCATAAACCAAAAAGGTGGGGGCACAATTATGTGTGATAGGATGACAGTGGTTAGCAAGTAAATTTAAATCTAAATTATTTTAAATGTCTACAAAAATTCACACATGATAAAGAAATAATTTTGAACACAAAAGAAAAAAGTCACATATAGAAGTAAACTTACATATGGAGAAATAAAAAAACGCTTGCACTATATGTAAAACATCAACATGGTAAAAACCGACATGGGCTTTAAATTGTTACGTGTCTGTTATATGTTATTTAGACATATGTTATGTGTCTAAATACCACACATTTTCACATTTCACGAGATTTTTCTCTAATGGAAAGTTTAGAGTGATCCCATTGTCATCTGAAAAGAAAAAATACTTTATCAACCAAATAATTTCATCCACAGACAAAGACATTTAATGGTTATGTATAGTTATGTGAAGTTATCATACATTTTCAGCTTTAGGTTCCTATACATAGAGGATTAGTGATCTATAAATAAGCTCATTATGTCTAAGACTGCCCCCTACACACTCTCTCCCTTGCTGTGTCCTTCTTTGCAAGGCAAGGTTACTTCTCATCAACATAGTACTCTATTAAAGGAGTTAGAAGTGATCATATGATCCCATATGGTCCCTGGCACTAATATACCCTGAGTAAGCTGTCACTTTTGTCCCTGACTTTTGCTTATGTTGATGCTTTTTCAAAAAATCCCATGAAGGCACTCAGCACTGACCAGTGCTGCATATTTCTCTCCCACACCTTCCATTTTTAGCTCTTTCATTAAACCCCACTGCTCAAGTGTCAGACTCACTGCTGATTTGGGGGTCACACACTCAACTGAGTATTCCCTAAACAGCAAGTCTCGCACCTCTCCCATTTCATTATCAATCAGATGAACACACACCGTGCCTGAAGCCCTTGAATGGAGGAAGAGAGCAGAGAGCGCACAGAACGCAGGCATACCGTGTTGATGCTGTGCTACACCGCTTGCGCTCTGAACAAAGTCAGTGTGCATCATTTGTTAATTCCATCTTCACTGGCAGTCACCTTGCTCTAACACAGGACCAGAGATACAAAGAGGAGCAAAGGAGTAGGTTAGCTGCAGCCATTCCCTGGGGTATAAAAGAAAAAAGAGAGAGAGGGACAGAGAAAGAGATGGTTTCCAAGATCCTGTAAAAAATGTAATCTCTTTAATCGTGAGTCTGGGAAAAACCGGGACAGAAGCAGAACAAGAAATCAGACCCAAGGGAGATCAGTGCTCTGCTCAAAGGAAAGTCTGGTTACCATCAAAGCTAAGAATCTGTGTGAGAGAGTAGGTCAGTGAGAAGGGTAGCACACTCCAGGCACAGGCGCTGAGTTACTGCGGTGAACATTTCAGAGCTACTTTCACACTTATAATAGTGTTAGTTTTAAAAGTGCTTCAGTTATTTAGGAAAAAGGTTCAAGCCTGAGCTTGAGTTAAATGTCTATGCAGAGTTTTTGGTTTCCTCTGGGTTCTCTGGTTTCCTCCCATATCACAAAAACTGCTAACTTAAAATTGCCCCAGGGGTAAATGGTGCTGAACTTATTTGTGATGAATTTGTCTTGCACCCATTTTTAACGAATGGATGAAGCAGTTGTTAAAGATGAACTTATAGTTGAAGACATTTTGGAGATAATTTCTTCACAAATAAACCTGAAGTTATTAAAATAATACAGTGAAATAATGGCATTTCCAAATCGTATACATGTCAGAGAATGTAATCGGAATGTGTGTCATGTGAGAACAATCAGATTTACTTATCGGGAGCCTAGTTGACGTTCATTCGCATGGTGTGGTTGTTCATTTATCACACGATCACATTATACAGTATATAGTGCAAGTAAGCAAATGTACCAAAAGTTGTTTTTATTAAAATTTATTTTATTTTATTTTTTTTTTTTGCAACACATACTTTACTTTGTTTAGGCTAGATTGTTCATTTAGGATAGATTGTTTCACAATCATGTATATTTATTTACTTTTTAATTTTTATTAGCAAGGAAAATGTAAAACACTTCTTTTGTCTTGCTTTTCTCTCTTCTCCTTTTTAAACACAAGGTTTCCAAGGCCTTCCATATTTCATTGTCATTACATAGTCTGTCCTAACGAGCCTTTTGGATTAAAATATAAATGAGATGAATGCAGTCATGTGGTTCAACACCCCACTAGCTCTCCAGAGGAAGTCAAAGTAGGTCAAAAACAATGATGACTCAGAAGAGCAAATATTATGACACAGATCAGAATTCTTAGATCCATTTCAAAAGCTTTTTGCAAAGATTCTTTTCACCAGTACCGGATTGTGCTCATGACCAGAGACTGAAACTTGAATTCCCAGAAAAATAGTCTCACTGAAGAGTGAATCTATCTCTGACTTGGAGATGAAGACAAAGAGAGCATGAAAGAAGAGGGTGGAATAATAGGGATATCATCAAGCCTGACAAGCTCATTTAGATGCAGTGGTGATGAAAGAAATACGTGTTTTTATCTTACAAAGTGCAGTGAAAATGTTTTGACAGTGCGTAGCGTCACATTTAAGAGGCGCACTCATGAGACCAGTTACCGATTCCATGGGCCCCATGACACCTGTGCTGTAAAGACCCCAACCTCATAGGGATTCACCACCACTGTTCCAAATAAAAATGAAATAAATTCAATACTTCACTTTTCTTTCTATGTATCATATGAGGCATCCTGGATTAATGCTGTATTTCCTACAAATACCAAATATGGAAAATGGAACATTTTTAAACTTAGAAAATGTGAAAATGTGTATGATTTTTATTTTATTTTACTGTAATTACTACAAAACAGCAAACAACATGACAAAGTTTAGTATTAGGTTGGTTTGTAGACAACTTGCCAATAACTGTTAACAATGTCACCTTAGATAATGCATGTTATCTTCTGTTTACCTTTATTAAGAATGAGGATTGAGGAGGCTTACAGTCATAATCGATATTATTGTCTGTTACCATTTCTGTCCAACATTATTCCCAGTTTTCTGTGTTCTCCTAGAGTAGAGGACGAATGAGCGAGACATGTTTATCAGCAGTGTTTAGCTGCAGCTGCACTGCCAGGTGGCATCCGGGGCACACTGGGCCAGGTGAAGTGGCGCAGATGGCAACACAGGTGTGACAGTGCCACCACATCAAGCTTGGTGATTCTGCTCATCTAAATACAGACTGCTAAGACCCCTCTCACCCCCTTCTCTCCCACACATACACACTCATATCAACTCACAGATCTCCAGCCAAAAGATCAGATGTAAAGTTTCCATATAACTATATAGCCCCCTGCTGGTCCACAGCATCTCTTTATACATTCAGGAACCATAACAAACAAAAACAGAAACAAATCATTTTGCAGAAATTAGAGAGAGACAAATGAAAAAGCTCTTAAATTCAATTTCATGCCTCATAAGCCCCAGCCAAGTGTGTATACAGTCTTCTGACGTCAGTGTCTACCCTGAGCACTGCGCATTCCCTTTTTTGTAATTTTTATAATATACCATGTAATTTTTCCTCATTATGTTTCTTTAGGGAAACCCCATGAAACCATTAGAAAATACTTTGATACAGTCAGATAGCAAGAACAACCGTCTCTACACTTTACCTTTAAAGTGTACAAGGAGCTATGAATATGCATGACTATGCAAATCGACAACTCCCACATGTCCTTCTGCCATTCCAGGTCAACTCCTTAATTTCCTTTCCCTGGTTACACTACATTATTAGAAACTTTAACTAAGAGGTGGCAACAGTGACTGGAAATTTGCATTAGTACCCAACCGAGGATATCAGTGACTGTGGAAAGGAGCATTGAAGTATGTGATAATTTATGCTAACTGTTAAAAAGAACATAATCAAGAATATAACTACCACAACAACAAGGTAAGAACTGCTTCATGCATTATAAGAAAAAAAAAAAAAAGGCACTCTGAGGCACTCATAATTGCTGGTGACAATGGTAGCAGATGACTTGACTTTGTAAAAATAAAGAGCTGCTGCTTTTGAAAAATAAAATGCTTTGAATTAAAAAAAAAAAAAAAAAAGAGCACTGTCAGAGCAGAGATGCTAGGGGCTGTGGGCCAAAGCTGGTTTGATTTGCCATGCTATATATGAGAAGATGGAAAAAAGCCATTGCCCCAGATCCTTATTTCTAATATAACATTAAACAAAATGTTATTTTTAAGCTGCAAGAATGAAAATAATTTAATTTGACTTTTTGAATTTTGAAAACAACTTTAGCTCTCTCGTTAGACGTCACAGATATTACAACTATATGAATCTATTTTCTAGTTCACTGAAACCTAGTACAAAGAAAACATAGAACTATAGGTTTTATTGAACAAGAAAATAAACTACATTAGTTGAACAGAATACAGAGAAATGTTGTCTAGTTATTAATTTGTTTGTTTGTTTTTTTAATACATGTAAATGTGGTGAAACATTAAAATATATACTTTGTATACTACAACATTTGCTTTCAGCCCTCAGCCCTGATTCAAGTTTGATATTTGGTAAAAATTTGAGCATCTCTAAAGCCAATTTTAAATTTATGTGAACACAAACAGCATGTGTATTTATTTATTTATTTATTGTCCAGTGTGGCTATGGGGTCAATTTATAAAGTCTCTTTTATTTTTGACATACTCTGCTGTTTCAAAAAAAAAAAAAAAATTAAGAGAGACCACACTGGGGAAAATATGAATAATTGTCAGCTAAAGGAAAGTCGATGGAATTGCTGATAATATCTAATAAAGTACAAAATATTCTCAATCTAAACCATAAATGAAACAAAGAGACTAAGAAATAAAAAACATAAGTGAACTATGGAACAAGAACCACAACAACCACAGGGGACAACAATAGAGATAATGAGAGCTTTATGTACTATGAGGTGCTTATCAAGTTCTACTTTAATTAAAGTGACAAGAATCAGGTGTTAGTCATTAGTGACATGTAATTCACCATGGAAGTGCAGTGGATGCTGGGTTACGTAGTCCATGCTCCATAATCCTGACAATAACAATATAATGTATGTAAATTAGAATCTAATGAGGAGATTTGACTTGGGGAAATGTCAATGTATTTACACATTAAACTCAATCAGCAAATGTATACTTTAATTATTCTATCACTTCAGTTTCTATACTAAGCCTCAGAAGTGTAAAATACACTGGAGATACATGTGACATGCCCCTATTGTCTTTTCATTTGCCTGATTATTTCAAAGCACTATTTAAAAAGCTTTCTAGCTTGCCAAACACATTCTAATAATATTAGTTTAGCTATTTTCATGGTTAGTTTAGCACAGTGGTGTCTTTAACAATATGCAGTCTTGATAAAAGTCTTGCAGCTATAATGTAATAGGACACAAATGAGTTAATACCTGTGTTCATGCATTTGTCATATGCATGGATTTTTGTCAAAGACAGATTCGTTTACAGAAAACTCTACTCACAGATATATCTTGGCATATGCAAAAATAAAGTGAGGCTTCATATTGCATATACCTGTCTTAAAATTTGTTTGCTCCAATTAGATTAGCCTGGAAGATATTATGCTTTTGTAAACAATGGCAGACTGTAAAATGTAAAGGACTTCCGAAGGATCTATCAATCAGTAAATGCTGAAGAGAGGAAAACGCTTATGTCGATTGAACGCTAATTTAAAATGGTGCAACGCACTTGAGGAAAAACCCAGGTTTGTAATTAGGCATGCATGTTATGCAATTTTTAAATACGTTTGGCCAATTTTATTATTCTTGTTCTCACCACTTTTCAAAACAAAGTCACACCCATCGTGCAGGGGTGGTTTAATGCAGTGGATCTAACAGCCTGCAGTGTTTGATAGATTGGTGTGTAGAAGGGGAGGGTAGTTAGGGTCAGCCTCATAGAGGGGCATTTGAGGTCTGCAATTACGGTTATAATTTGGTTGATTATTAGGTCATGGCTGAGATGGTGGTTGTGGTGGGGACCCAGCTGTATGATTGATTGTTTGACACTGTTTGGTCAGTGCTCTATGATGCAGAGAAAGTGTGTGTGTGTGAGAGAGAGAGAGAGAGAGAGAGAGAGAGAGAGAGAGAGAGAGAGAGAGAGAGAGAATGATACCAAGTCGCAATTGAGCCAGCACATTTGTGGAGGTATCGAGGGATATTAGCATGCTCAGGAAGTTGTGATATTAAATGACCTGCAGTCCTTGCCATTATAAGTGGAACTTGCTTTGATTGTCTCTGAACGCTACATGACACAATGTTAAAATCTAAGTTTCAAAATTATTACATAAAGACAGGTAATCCCTATGTCCATTTTTATATACGTTCACATTCATATGCACATTAATTAGAAGCTGTAAATATTTCCATTCCGATTGCTGGAAGTCAAACTGCCATTGCTGTCTGTCTGAGAGTGATAGCATACTCTCTCCCCTGTCAATCCCAGCAACAGTAAAGAATCATGCACATATTTTGTATGTAGATGAGGATAACCAACAACTTTAATCCAAGTGTCACTGTGTCATCAGGTGACAGCATGAGCAGCATTTCGAAAGGATGCTTCACATGTCTCAGAGGAAGTATGGTAGCTGTTTTATGGGGGCTGACCTCCTGACAAAATTTGGAAGCAAAAAAAAAAAAGATTGTACAGAAAGAAAACTTCAAAGAAAAACAAAGGAAACTGTTTAAAATTATCTGTGCATTCTGCAATGCAGCACATAAAAAGCACCCACACACTTGGCCACAGGTTATATTGCTGTATAGGCAAAGTTCAGAAGGTTCATCCCCTCATAGCCAAGACTTTTGCCAGGTTTTGTAACATTTATTTGTTATTCATAACAAATTGATTTACTATATATAGTATACAGTGCCCTCAATGAAACCTAGTACAGAGAAAACATAGAACTATAGGTTTCATTGAACAAGAAAATAAACTACATTAGTTGAACAGAATACAAAGAAATGTTGTCTAGTTATTAATTAATTGTTTTTTTTTTTTTTTAATACATGTAAATGTGGTGAAACATTATTGGCACCCCTGTTTAAGATGTGGTCGTGGACTTCAAAAAATTCTCCTTTTTTTTAAAACAACATGGAACCCAAATGCAAAAAAAGAGAAAAATCCAACCTTTTATTTAAGTACATTACTTTGGTGGTAAAAAACTTGAAATCATGTGTGCCACAATTATTGGCACCCCTGATGTTAATACTTTGTACAACCTCCTTTTGCCAACAAGACAGCACTTAATCTCCTCCTATAACATTTCACAAGATTGGAGAACACAGAGAGGGATTTTTGACCATTCTTCTTTGCACAATCTTTCTAGATCATCCAGTGTCCTGGGTCCTCTCTTATGCACTCTTCTCTTTAGCTCGCCCCACAGGTTTTCGATTGGGTTGAGGTCTGGGGACTGAGATGGCCATGGGAGGACCTTGAGTTTGTGACTGCTGAACCACTTTTGTGTAGATCTTGCCACATGTTTTGGATTATTATCCTGCTGAAAGACCCAATGACGACCCATCTTCAGCTTTCTGGCAGAGGCCATCAGGTTTTTATTTAAAATATCCTGGTACTTCAAAGTTTTCATATTGTAATGAAAAATAATTGTGGAGGGCACTGTATGTTTCAACCTCGACTATATCACTTCAGGTCATATCTGGGCTCGAATAAGTTACAAAAGATGACTAAATGGCACATTATTTGTTAACTATTAGTAATATGTGTTTACAATGCAAGTTTGGATCCAGTATCTTCAATGTTTTAAAGCTGCTGTTGGTGCTGGTTATTTTTATTTTTTTTAAACTAATGCAGTTGTGTATTTTTTTCAAGAGAACTAATTTGTAGTTTGTGTGATAGAATTGAATTGAAGTGAATTTATTTATTAGATTTTTTTTTTCACAACATTGTGGGCTTGCTTTTCCTCCTCAAGACTGTAGGGTTTGTAGAATTTACTACTGTGACCACATAGTCTAGTTATCAAATCATGCACAACCCTTATGCCTTTACTTTTTTCAAGAGCACTGCATGATCTTTTTCCTGTAAAAATATTCTATTTTTAAAATTACATTAATTTTGCATCTCAGAGAGCCTGAACTTGTATATTATATTTTGTAGGCTTGTTGTACATACTGTCACGAACATATTTTCTTTTGAAAGCACCAACACATTCAACAAACACCTGGGCGTGGACTATGGAAAAGAGGCAATTGCTGAGTCCATCTACTCCAAACATAACATCCTATTTGGCTGCCAGCTTGTCATACTCTCTTTTCATATCCCTGCTATCAAGACACGTGACATGGGAGAAGGGCATTTCAGGGGGCACTGTGGCAGAAATTATTGCTCTTCCAGTATCAGTCTTCTGATGAATTATTGCTGCTTTAGTGTTAGACCCCTATGCTTCTCACAGAATTAGCAGGATTACCAGATGGTCACATTGATATTCATCCATTTTTTTCCATATACCCACCTCCTCTCTATGTTCCCTCAAGCACAACGTTTTCTATTGGAGTTGGGACGTGCATCAGAGAAGCTGATTTGCTGATTGTAGCAACGTATCTGCTGGGACCTGAAGACATTTTGATTGTATTTTTCCACACTAAGTCTGCATAGTGTCTCAAGTGGGGAAAGAGATCATGACAGTTTTCCATTTTTAGATGCAGAGGTGCCTGATCAATGTCATTGAGCAGCAGGTACTTGATGAGTTTTAGAGCCTTCAGAAGGGTCATGGAAACAAAAAAGACAAAGAAAAAAAACCTGTCGAAGTATCCCTCATAATCAGGGTTCTCCATAAATCACATCCTATTCACTTTTATAGTTGTAAAGGCATATTTCTAGAGCAGAAAATGTCACTTCCAAAAGCAAAAGCACAGCCGAGAGAGAACAATCAGAATAAGAGGAAGAGAAATATTTCACAAGGCTCTGTCCTCCCAATTTTATATGATCTCTCTCCACTCCAGTGTTCTGCAAATTACACTTTCAGCTTTTACACTTTCAGCTGTGTGTGTTTGTAGATTCCCAGCTGTGAAAAATCCATGTAAAGTCTGGTTCATGGCACTTTAAAAGTTACAATATTGCACTCTTGATGGCAGCGATGTCTGTGTTTTGGTGTGTGTTTGTATGAGCGGGTCCCTGCTTAAGTGCATGCATGTCTGCGTGTGTGAAGTTACAGCCAATCAAGCTATATAACTGGGGTCTCTGGAAACCTTAAAATAAGTTTTGCATAATTATTTTTAATGCCAACACAAATTCATTGCATAATCTCATACAAAAAGCAGAAGAAGTCAGAGTTTCAAGCTTATTAAAATGTTAAGCATGTTTTGTGAATTGTTAATAAGGCTCTGGGGTCTCAAAATGCCACACTCCAAACATATCAAAAGGGTTGAAGGTGCTATTTCGAGCATATTTTTTTAAAAAGTATCTGACACAGGAAATTGTCCACAGTGCTACAGTGCCTCGTTTTTCTTTCAGCCTCCACGATGGTAAAGTAATCCTTTGCACTCAGAGTAATTATAACCCATTAAAGTAGGAGTATAAATGAGGAATGTGCTAATGGCTTAGCCATCAATTCATTTGTATTTTCCTATTATTCTTAATTAGGCAATAAGTAATTGTAATAACCTCTTTTCATTGGCGCATTGCTTTGAACCAGAATTGCTAAACTAGGTGCTGAAAGTCCATTGCTTGAAACATTCCTAATGACAATATTGACAATGCTACAAACTTACTTAACATATAATATACACACGTAAATAATGTAGAAGGAACACAAACAAAATACCTTTTCCTTTTACTTTCTACTCAACTTGATTTGTGCGATCTGTGAATGAGAAAGTCACTGCTCTAAATGCCTCTTCTGATGTCATATTGGATTTAACTTACATTCAAACACTTAGATTAATTAGTAAGCTATATGTGTGTCAAGCTAAATTGCCAAATCAAAGACTTTTCTGCAAATGTGTCAGAAGTTAATAATGAGACATGCTTATTCCCATGACAATTCGCTTCAGGCTCATCAAGCCTGGCAGGGGGCAAAAGACACTAAAGCCTACACATTTAATGAAAGAAAAAACCCATCAAAGATGCTTTACTGTATATAGTTAAGGTTCAATGCATTTTAATCTTTAGGGCCTAAAAAAGCTTATTTCCTTACAACTGAACTCAATGAACAGTCTAGTGCAATGTAAACATGTTTTTTTTTTTTTTTACAATTAAAAACATTTATTTTAAGGCAAAAATGAATAATGGGACCAGGAATAATTGGATAAATGTGATAATTATTAATTTATAATTACAGTTCCATATATTGGGTAAAGTGGAACAAAACCATACAGACAGTATAACAGTGGAAGAACGTTTTTCTTCGTTGATTTGGAGCAATTCTCAGATCAGAAATGAAAATTCTCAAAACTACCTTTTCAAAATCCACATCATTTAGTCACTTGTGCACGTCATAAAAGTATTTTTTTTTTTGCTTTGATAAAATTCTGAATGCTTTGGTACATTCATTTAATTGATTATGTAGAATTGTCTGCTGTTTCCTACATTATCAGTTGTGTGTCATGTTGATCAAAATATAATTATACTTGTTTTCCTAAATAGTGAAACCCCCAAACCCCCAAAACATCTCAGCATCAGTTTATTAGATAAGTCATTGAATACAAAATTGATAAACCAGTTGTCATAATCTGTCGAGCTTAAATTTATATTAAACATTGTAAATCTGTCTTGAATTAATTAATTGCACAGATGAATCTTGAATTTCCTTTATGTAGGGGAGTGTGCATCAGATCAACTAATGATCAACTATATCTCTAAAATAGGTAAAAGGTGAATCTTGTGAACCTTTAATTGGCGAGTGTATACAGACAGAGCAAAACATACAATTACAAATTGAAAAAATAGATGAGCAACCAAGAAACAAAATAGACACTATTGCAGTACAGTAAAGGTGTAAATCCTGCCTGGTCTTTTGCAATCCATAAATCAAATATGCAATCGAAAAAAATTTATTTGTGCGGTTGAAATGTATAAATGCTATATAGAAGAAATGCATCCTTGTGTATTTTCAATCCTTTTGATATGTTAATTGACAAAATAATTATTTTTAAGAGATAAACTAAGGATATTGAGAAAAGTACAGGCTTTTGCAAGAAATTGATTGTTATATGGTGTTTGTACAAATAATTTTGAGAATGCACATACTGGTTTGCAAATATTAAGGAATTTGAGAAATGTTTTAAAGCAGGTCAGAAAAACTGTAAACTCTTAACGTCTTTATATGTGCCTGTGTGTGTGTGGGTGGGTGTGTGTGTGTCTGTGTGTGTGTTAGCAGTAGTTCAAACATATATCGTATTCGTTTTAAGAATATTTATGATAATAATAATACAATTATAATAACAATATATGTAACATAATATTGATTCTTTTTATTATAATGTATACAACTCACTATTAGCCTTACAGCCTTTGACAGTGTGTAGTTGAGCCTCACAATGAAGAATCTTTCGTTTCTTCACAGTAACGCACCCCCTCATCCACCCTCTCATCTTTAATTTTAACACAGCTGTTCATTTGGTTTCATCCCTGATTTTATGCCATTGATCACATCGATTTCTGCAGATAATGGCTGAGCATGCTATAAGGTAATTATTCCATCTTTGGCTTGGCAATGAGTGCATGACTCTTCTGCGTTTATTTATTTATTACTGGGTTAGGCCTGTCATCCTCCCGTGTGAGGTGACTGCACAAACAGTAATTGCATCTTAGAAAGGAATGACAGGACGCATAGGTGAACTCTCTCGTTTATCCTGCCAAGTACACACATCATGTTAAAGCGTAAAAAAGGGGTGCAGATTGCATCAACAAGTAGGAACAGAAAAAACGTCATTATTGTAATATTAAAGGTTCTATATTTGCCAGCAGTCATGGTGTGAAGACTGTGACTTACATGCTAAGCCCTTAATTCAGAACTGTGACAGTTCTTTTACAGCACTCATTTAAAACAAAATGAGGACAAGCTGTCAAGACTGACGCAATCTAATAAACATTAGATCGGTTTGCACACAGGAACACACACATAATGTACACACATGCACACAAACACACACACACACACAGCAATCTAGGTAGGCTGGATAATATCATTCTACTTCCTACCATCGCTGATCTATTCAGAAATGGCAGGTTGTGATATTAGATCAAGAGCAAGACAATGTAACCATTATGTTGAGCAATGCAGTATATGACTAGGTTTTATAAATGGCATAATAAGAATGATGTAGAGCAAACTATTACACATGCAATAAAAAGCAGGTAGGCAGCTGCTTCCAACATCTTTAATTTTTAATGTTTTGGTTTAAAAATAATGCTGGGTTCATGCCTTTTTTTTCTCAAAATATAAGCATGGCATGCAGAAGAGCTGTAATCCTTTTGTTAAAATGAAAATAGAGCCATTTGTATAATTTATACTTTGATTGGACATTATGGGCAGCCGTGGACGAAGTACACAAAGCATGTACTTTAGTAAAAGCAGAGATACAGTAGGTATAATTATTACTCCAGTAAAAGTGCTCCCTTTAAATGCCTACTTAAGTAAAAGTACTAAAGTATTTACCTTCAAATGTGCTTAAGTATTCAAGCACTATGATTTATTATGGTTTTAATGTTTCTATTATCCCTTTTAATCACAAGACTCTTCTTTAATCAACTCAGTTTATGTTAAAAGACTCTAAAGTTACTCTTAGCAAACCAATCTATTGATAGAATGATATTCATGAGTTAAACACTGATTGATATTTAATAATTTATCATTAAACCCAAAACCTTCTTTTCAACAACTTAAAAGATTATGCAAGTTAAAGTCAGAAGTTTCTTCCATCATTTATTCCTCCTAAAATGCTCTGCTTGATATTGAACTGACGCCGAACTGTATGTTGGTGTTAAGTAGGTACCACCAAGCAGCAATAGTGGTTCTAGCTTGAATGACACTCTATGTGAACCACGCCATGACCAAAATTCTCCCACATTGATTAGTTTCAGCTTTATAAAGCTCCTCTCTGCTTCAGCTATCGTCACCGGGTGAGTAAAATATATTCTCAGAGCAGTCCACAAATTTGGATACATTTCTGAGAGCATCATACATGTAGAAATATCACCCGAGATTTATCACAAAATAAAATATACATCATCGTGCACAATTTATCAAACTCTTAAAACCAATAACTACATAACTCCCTGGCTAATTGCAGGGGCGGGCCGTGCATTTGGTACCTGGGCTTTCAGTGGGGACTTACCCGACTTAATCCACCTCTTAATACCACCACTATTACGTCGCAATTATAGAAAACATCAATATTATTCAAAAACTCAATATAACAACGCATGGCATTTCAGTGAGAGAGGCATGTAAAATATTAAGGGTGAAGAGCATTATACTAAAGCAAGAAACTACGGTGGCCGAGAAGTGCAAAACACATTAACAAATCCGAAAACAAATAAAAAAAATCCAAAAACAAATTAACAAATCCCGCACCAATTCCTAACCACTAGACCACCAAGGAACCCAAACTGTGATAAACAATAACAGAGACGACTTTCTTGATAATAATGTACTTCTGATGGGAAAATCTTATATACAAAATCGAAATACTTAAAACCAACGGTTTTTTTTTTGCATTTTATAATGAGTTTATTTCTTTCACAACAGCCCTAAAAGTGATTAGAAAGAAAAATTCAATTAATCTTTTGTCCTTTATAGAAAAATATGATTTACAGAATAAACCATAGCCCTGTTTATTTGTATCCTTTTTTTTACTTTAATTGTATTATTATTATTATTATAAATTGTATTTATGTATGTGTATATATTTGTATTTTCATGCACCTGTTCTGTGTATTGTAATGTAAATTGTACCTTATTGCCATGTTGTTTGTATATAGTTAATTGCTTAATTAAAAACCTAAATAAATAAATAAATAAATAAATAAATAAAAGGGGAAAAAAGTTGTACTTCCTGTATATTTTGAATGACAGATGTCTCGTCCAATCATCGGTAAGTTTCCATTCACAAACTATAGCTACCTTTTCCGGTTTGTCTGGCTTGTCGTTGTGTTTTTTGGATTTGATAATGAGTTTCGGGCACCGATTCAGACAAACCGGAAAAGGTAGGTATAGTTTGCGAATGGAAACTTACAGATCATTAGACGAGACACCAGTCACTCACCTGTATTTCTTGACTGACGGGTTTCTTGTCCAATGATCTGTAAGTTTCCATTCACAAACTATACCTACCTTTTCCCGTTTGTCTGGCTTGTCGTTGTGTTTTTTTTTAATTTGTTCATTTGTTTTCGGATTTGTTAATTTGTTTTTAAATTTGTTGTTTTGTTTTTGAATTTGTTCATTTGTTTTTGGATTTGTTGTTTTGTTTTTGAATTTGTTAATTTGTTTTTGGATTTGTTAATTTGTTTTTGGATTTGTTGTTTTGTTTTTTAATTTGTTAATTTGTTTTTGGATTTGTTAATTTGTTTTTGGATTTGTTAATTAGTTTTCTAATTTGTTGATTTGTTTTTGGATTTGTTGATTTGTTTTTGGATTTGTTGATTTGTTTTTGGATTTGGTCATTTGTTTTTGGATTTGTTGATTTGTTTTTGAATTAGTTAATTTGTTTTTGGATTTGTTAATTCGTTTTCCAATTTGTTAATTTGTTTTTGGATTTGTTGATTTGTTTTTGGATTTGGTAATTTGTTTTTGGATTTGTTGATTTGTTTTTGTATTTGGTCATTTGTTTTTGTATTTGTTGATTTGTTTTTGGATTTGTGAACAAACCCTTTCCTGGGCTGGGACAAGCTAGCTAGCTTTGGGGTTGTTCGACCTCCTCACGATGTCTAGCTTTTCTTGAAAATGTATTTTTAAGTATGTCTGAGACCAAATCAATTCCTCTTCCTTAAAACAATCTGCCAAAAGAAACGTTATGAAATGAAGAGAATAAACTGTTGGGAATAAATTAATAAAATCTCACGGAACAAATATTAAAATTTAGGTTGTAAATGTTCCCCCTAACTGAACTTAGTTCTGGACCTTTTCAGTATAATCACCTGAATCAAAAAACCTTTATGACATCCCCTCAATTAAAGGTAACCACATACACATCATTTTGTAACTACATTAAGTGGTATTTTTAACTACATCCAACTAGACTAGTTAAGCTGTATTTGTTTTGTTGCTACACACATTCTAATAAACTACATACTACTGCTGCTAAAGGAGATATTGTTGCATACCCTAAGTGATATACAGTTTTTAGCCTATTACATTAAATGCCTTTACTATCCTCATAAGGAGATGAGCGATAGAGCTGCATACACATCTTTATCTTTTGCACATTTCCACCCTATTTCTTTCATCTTTGTTCCTGATTTGTGCTCCTGAGGGTTTAGAGCTTTTTTCTTATCCATAATTTTAATTTGGATTCAGTTCTCCTTACTGACCTCCGCCACTCCTTTCTGTGTGTATGAATGAGGAAACTTCTCCTGGAGGTGGGTGCACACTTCAAGTCCCTAACAGGGTCATACAGTATTATGAAGTTATATAATAATGGACAAATTAGCTGTAGCAAACCTATGCCTATGGCTAAATCCACCACTGCCAAGTTACAAAGCAAAAAAAGTTTCAAACAGAGCACGCTCTACCCTGACTGGTGGCCAGTAATTATCCAATCAGAAATAAAAAGGAATAACTGATTTTGCAAAATGTATCTGAGTAAAAATTAAGATATTTGACTTGGAATGTAGGTCAGTTAAATTAAAAGTCTCCCCAAATGGAAATACTTGAGTAAAGTACGGATACACAAAAAACTATTTAAGTACAGTAATAAATCACATTCACTTTGTAACTGTCCACCACTGATTATGGGATAAGTCTATCTATATTAGTTTTTCAGAATAGGTAGTTTGTTAGGAAAAAATGGGTGATAGAGTAAATATGTCACATTCATCGTATGTGCAAATACATTTCTCAGTAATCTTTGAATTATACAGTGTAATCACTGGACACAATAGGTTACTAATAGGCTACAAGAGTCTGCTTTTAAAGGAAATTAGCCTCAGCATTAGTTCTTCATGTCATTGTATGTATTTTCCTTATGATCATTAGTGATTTAGTGTTAAGGGACATACCGGTACACCACTCATACACCGACTGTGGACAGAAAGAGGGTGGGTCGAACAAGCCAATGAAGCATGATGATTCTCACCTGCGTTCAATTGCTCAGTCTACTCTTGTGTGTTTTTTTGTCCTTCAGTGCACTGAACCAGAATGAGAGATAGAGCTGACGGAGTTCACACACTACAAACACACACACACACACACACACACACACACACACACACACACACATAGGATGGGAAATTGAACTTAAAGAGGCAAAAGCCAAAAAATATCGAGACTGTTTCATTTTTTACCATTTTGTGGAAGTTGTGGAAAGCAGTCTAAAAAAATGCTTGTTATTATGCTTGTTATAATAAAACAAGTTCCTGTCTCCTGAGTCCTCCTTTACACACATATACACATACAGGGTTCTATACTGACGCCCAATTCCATAACAATCTAAAATGATATCTATCTTAAGACATTTATTAAGAGCAAAAATCTTCATGTGGATGGCAAAAAATAAAATGTTTTCAAGTTCTGCTAGGTCAATTTATACCAGGAGTGAGCTATTTTACATATAATTCATGGATGTAAGAAAGCAAGTAATAGGTTGCTTTGAGGAACTAGAACCAGAAAAAGCATATACAGATATATATATAACCTGTACTGGCCTTTTTTCTGTGTACATGCACTATCCAAACATTTACCTGGAAACCTATTTATTTTAAAGCCTGGATCATCCTACTAAAAATCACCTTTCTGCTATATCAGCTATTCCACTCTGACTTTTTACCCTTTCTCAGATTTCAATGAGACTCTTATCAGCACTTTTTACATCACCTCCTGTACTTTTTGATCTCCTTCAGGCAAACAAAATTAGGCAATTTATCAGCGCTTTGTGGTGGCTCATTTCCATATTTAGGGAACACACACACACACACACAAAGGCATACACACACTTGTGCTTGTGAGTTTACATCTCTGATTCTCCTAGAAATTCAAAGTGCTTCACAGAAGCCTGCTAAAATAGCACTTGAGGAAACCAGTCATTTCAGGATTTTGCGACTGAGCAAGATAAGTTGTTGGCCTGTACCACTGTTGAAATTGAGTGCAGTTTAGCATATGTAAATTTTTCTTCAAAAAACTGAATGCATTGTCATAATGAAGCCCTCACAATCTGTTGCTGCATCCATTTTTTCCACAATGATGGGAGATGACAAGAAAGAAGAAATAATTTTGCATACTTTTGTTTATTTTGCTTTTGTTTCCTGTTTGGCTTTATTAAATTTCTGGGTGGTGGGGGGCAAACAGGGGGCAAACAGGAGGCATTTTTAGAATTTACAATTTAAACAAATTTGACAAGTTCAGATATAGCAAAATGGTTTCAGTTTTTGAATCCTTACATACCCTATGTAAATCCACAGACAGGAAAAAAATATTATGTTAAAAATGTCAACATGGAAAGGAAAAGAATCAATTAAAATAATTGTAAACTTAATTAATTAATTAAACATACATACAAGCAAAACAGTGAGCAAGGAATAACAGTCCACATATAATATATATGATATAATCCACACTGGGGTCATATGATATCAACCAAAAGTAAATATTAATAACAATCTGCAGTGTTTCATTCAACGTATACCACAATGATTTAAAGAAAATGAACCTTACCTTTTTTATTACATTACTAAATTTAATACACCACTAATTCAATAAATTATTAAATAAATAAATAATTAAGATAGATAGATAGATAGATAGATAGATAGATAGATAGATAGATAGATAGATAGATAGATAGATAGAATTAAACATGTTTCTGCCATTGTTTAATATCATGTTGCTTCAACTAGTAGTACCTGTGGGTGGGGTTATGGTTTATTTTATTTTTTAAATTTGATACAAAATAGTTTGATAAAAGAAATTATAAAAAAATATATGTACTGTTTCTATTCAAACACTGTTTAATATGCTGTTTTATCATTTATGCTGTTAGCATGGAGCCACTTAACTTAAGGGTTTTAATCCCTGCTTGCTAAAAAATTTCTTGTTAGTAATTTTTGAACATTATTTAATTTTATTTTACCTGTAGATTACCTTTACCTTTCTAACAGGAATCAAATTGATTTGTAATATCCGTAGGTCGGCACAGTTACAAAGTTAGTAGTACATGTAATATTTCAATGCTCAACCTATGGTCTATACTCTATTTGTCTAAAAATATTGCATTTCCTTACTGGAAGTAAAGGTTTCACACATTCAACTCTATAAGAAAGTCCTATATGAGTTCTCCTATACATTCAGGCAATGATCCAGAGGGTTCAAGATTGTGTCTGGAAAACATAAAAAAGTAAGATTTCTGAAGGTGTAACATTGACCTGAAAAAGAACTTAGTCAGCCATGTGTGCCAATAGAATGAAAAATGGGAGGTCATGGAAAGAAGAAAGCAGATAAAGTAAGAGAATAACAGAAAGAGCTGCATGAGGTAAGAGTTGCAGATGAGGAACAGTGTGAAAAAGTACAGAAAGTGGAGCATTAAGTGAACAGGTCACTGATGATCCCATGCTGAAACAGAAGAATAGGTTTTTGTCTGTTTGCCTGTGTGTGTATGTATCTCTATGTGCCTGTGTGAGCTTGCAAGCATGGTGACACAAAATAATTGGGTTCATCAGGCAGACTTGCGGCCAGGGCTGATGGTCACAGTGATATCTGGTGAAGGGGCAGTTCTTCCAGACATTGATGGATGGAGTTCACATTGCTCATGGTTGAGGAGCAAGACAGTCAATGAGCATCACTTTGGGATTGGGAAGACACCCAGGATGAGGTGGTCAATAGCAAATAAGGATTTTCGGTCCAGCTTTTGTTCCTGCAGTGAAGTTTTACATACAACAAAATCATTCAGTTTCTCAGTGTCATTGTGATTATATCCATCTGGATGTTCTGCCACTTATCGCGTCAAAGCTCTTAAATAGAAACTCTTTCAGCCTTTTACTTCATCTAACAGTGTAATCTTTTATCAGGGCTAATCAATGCACAGACATTTTAGGCAAAGCGACCGCTCTGTTCGTGCTAAATCTCCTAATACCATGACTTTGATCAGGTCAGACAAAATAGTGGCAAAATTAAAAATCTAGATCTATTGAGTATAGACATAAATGTTTTAAAATGTAATATTACAATTATTTAAAACAGTTTTTCTCAAAATATCAGAGGCAGAATTGAGTAATAATTAGCAAAAAAATGTGCTATTCAGATTAGACTATATATTAGACCAGAGTATCTCTGGAATCTTCATCCGATTCCAAATCTGAATTATATCATATATTTTTATTCTATTGACTGATCACTATAATTATATTTCCAATTCATGAACACTATATCCCCTTCAAATAATTTTGGCACAGATTCTGCCATACCTTGTTTTTTCACGCTTTTTCTTCAGAATAGAGCCACTGCAGAAATTGAATTCTTCTATTGTTACAGCAGCTGGCAAAATGTCTGGAGTGTAAGGGTGAAAATGTAGAGCATGTGGTAATTTTTCAGCCATTCTGTATAATTTAACAGGGTTGCACATTCAAAGTAGCCTCATTAGTCAATATCAAGAGGAACAGGAGAACACGTTTTTCCATTTCCATAATCTTCACTAAATTCAGATACAGTACATTTTCCTGTTGATGATGTGACTTGTGGGATATTACAAACATTTATAGCAGAGAGTTCATGTAGCAGTTGTTGTCTAAAGGTAGATTAATGCAGTTGCAAGTAAAACTGCTGTATTCACACAGCTAAAGAATTTAGAACATGAGGCAGGTTCAATGTCAAAAATTTGGAAAAAGGTCAGGCAATGAGACGTGAAACAATAAATTAGCATAGGTCAAAACACCGAACATCAAACAAAAGATGTATGCTTCACAAACTGATGGGACTGGAAATCTCTTGTATGGAATCCATTTAACGTGGCTGATATCAGAATCAGAAGTTCAGAGACTGTTCATGAACCATTTATACTATACATTAATGTGCCAAAAAAAACTGCAATTTACCTAATTTTAAATCCCCAGGGAAACCATAAGGTACAGAATAAATGCACAAAAATACTTGGAAAACCCAGGGTGATTTTATAACCTTAATATCGATGCTAGAAATTGTTTGTGGGCAGCTCAGTTGTGGCTGCAGTGAAAGAAGACTTGTTGAATTGTGTTAATTAAATTTTTGTCTGTGATTCACCGGTTCTTTTATCTCTTACCTCAGAGACCTCATTACTCCATACACTGCACCACATTGTCTGAGATCCTCTAGCACTGCTTGACTGGTACCACCTTCTTGGCACCGAGGTGGTGGAATGAAGTTCCCCTAGATGTCCGAACAGTTATCTTCAAGCGATGGGTGAAGCCTTTCCTCTTCCTGAAACACTTAAAATAACACTTTTCAAGTTTGCTTTGTTAAAAAAACTTCCAACAGAGTTCTAGGCTGATTTATCCTAAGTTGTGATCTAGTGTACTAGTGTAGATTTATTTAGAGATCCATAACACTTTTTTTTTTACATCTCTCTGGACAAGGGTGTCTGTTAAATGCCACAAATGTAAATGAAAATGTTCACTTAGTGGCTTGAAACAGGCATTTTGTGCTGTAGGGGTTTTATTATTTACTATGACATGAATATATCTTGTAGTACACCAATGGGAAAATCCACAGTTTTGGTGTTAGAAAAGAAAATATACAAAAATGATTTTTTTATATAGTTTATGTTGGTGTTTTTGTAGTTGCAATGTATGAAATGAACAAGATGTTGTAAATGTCACAAAATGGAGACATGCAGAGGCAATGCCCAATTGGTGGGAAAATAGGGCAACATGGCAAAGGTAATATCAAAGTTTAGGACAACAAAAATGGAAAATCAAAATTAACAGTCAGAATAGAAGACTTAATGCTTAGAAATGAAAAGAAGAGACAAAATCGTACATGAAATAAGAGAGTGTATCATCCAAAAAAAAAAAAAAAAAAAAAAGGCAGCTGTTGATGAATAGAAATGAGGAACATGTGTGTAAATCAGTATTCTAGTAAGTGAGAGCTGGTGCAGTAACTGTTGGATCTGGATGTGACACATGACATCTTAGTGTTATACTTGACTTTTTTCCAGATCATCCTTTGAGTTGGAATTCATTCTTGTAAAAAGCCATTTGTTAAAATTTGCTTAAAAAGTGAGGCGTATATACTCTTTTATAAAATCTTCCCTGACAGCACGACACACTGACAGGACACTACACAGGTCAGCTAAATACTTCTAATAGCTCATTTGGCAACCCACACATGTGGCAAATCTAGATACGGATAACTTTCCACTTGACGTAGTTTAAACAGTAAGAGAATTTTAAGGGCCCTAATTTAAATATGTTGTTCCTGATCAGTCCAACAAAGACAGCAAGTTGTCTTCACCATTAAAAAAGACAACTGGCAACTACATAGGGTTTTTGTATTTTGCATTTGTTTGTGTAATTCTTCTGGTTTTCTGCAGGTTCAAGTGGTTCCATAATGGAAAACTAATCACAAAATTCTACATGATAGACTTTTTTCTCACAGATCTAGCTCATTTATCTCACTGACTACTGCTAGCACTTGTCTTCATGTTGACTGCACTGTGTCTCAATATGGCATCTCAATATTTCTTTCCTAATACATGAATGCTAAGAATTCACCACCATGAGAGTTTCAGGAAGAGGAATATCTGAATATCAGATTAATGTTTCTGTCAACAGATTTGCAGCCTGGCAATAATTTTGTCTGTATTATCTGTACTAGCAAGAGTGCTGCCAATTTTTAATATTGTCTTGCTTAACTTAACACAAAAACATAAGAGTACAATAATCAAAGAAGCATATCATCGTTCAAATTCCTGTTGGCTTATTTACCTAAAATTGGTAAAGATGTTTTTTCAATACAAAGATGCAGAGTACAACTCTAAGGCAACAGTTGTTATGTCATGTTAATCCATTAGTGATTAGTTATGTCTAATAAGACCTATCTATAATAAATGGTTGTGTTTCATAGTAGCACTTTATGTTACCAATTTTAAGCCTAATTTTTTTTTTTTTAGCCACACTATTGATTTTTCTTGTTTTTAGGACATTTTTTTCTTTAAATTTGCTCTTATTGTATACAGCAAATCTCTTCATGTCAGACAGTTTAGTAGTTTCCTTGTCATACAGGCAATTTCACTGTATCTTTGGAATACTCTTATTGCTTCATGAAAGAAATAGTGGTAAAGTGGCTTAGAAACAGTCTGGTCCAAGTGCTCATACAGATAGTAAATCTCTTTTCCGTCTCCGTCTATGTCTCGGGCCCTGTCTCTCTCTCTCTCTCTTTCTCTCTCTCTCTCTCTCTCTCATTTTCTTTCTTTGTCCATTCACATGTCCATAAAGTAGAATATTGCTTGCCCTCATCCGTGATGTATTATGGTACAGAGAAAGAGAGAAAAAAAAGAGAGAGAGAGAGAGAGAGAGAGAGAGAGAGAGAGAGAGAGAGAGAGAGAGAGAGAGAGAGCTGTGTTCAAGAGTTTTGGATCCCTGTGTTTCCAGTATTCTTGCTGCCTCTTGCAGGAATCTAAAAAGTGATTTTCCTCAGGTAATATTGCAATATAGCAGGCACATAAGTGAAAGAAAGGCCAGCTTCCCCTTACATTTTTGGATAAAATTCCTGCACCAGTCTTGGCTACAACTTGGAGAATAGGATATTGTGTGTGTGTGTGTGTGTGTGTGTGTGTGTGTGTCTATGAAGGAGAATATTGTTTGCCCTCATGCGTCCTGTATTAACCTTTACAGGTAGCTGTTTGTTGTGAGACACAGCAAGATGAAAGAGCAATAGACTGAAATTGTTTCCCAGGGGTTGCTGGGGGAAAGCCCTTTGGACTTGACTTTAAAGAAAACCAATCGCTTCAGGCACAGGAAACAAATGCAGGGATCGAGAGGAGTGAGGATTCGAACGAGCAGAATAAGCAAAAAAGGTAATTTAGAAGCAAAGATATAAAAGGATGAAAGGTGGAATAAAAATGAGTGTGCTTATGTAAGTAAATATTTAGTGCATGCCTAAAAAAAGCAAGAACCAAGTGGATTTGTATTGTTTTTGTCCGCTTCCAACCTGTCAGTGTAATGATTATCGCATATAAAAACTGATGCACAGGAACCCAATAAATATGAATGAAGTTCTGCTTTTACAGTATATCTTATTATAACTGTGTACTATAGTTTAACTTGTGCAGGGGAGCATTAAGACATTGACACAATCTTTTTCCAATTTTGCCACTATACACATCACAACAGATTTAAAGAACTCAAGATGCGATTGAATCGGACATCGGAGAAAATCATCGGAGTCTCTCTTCCCTCCATGAACGGACGTGTAGACCACACACAAAGCCACCTGGATTGTGGCTGACCACACACACACACACACACACACACACACACACACACACACACACACACACACACATTCCTCACACACAGTTCACCCTCCTGCCATTTTGAGAGAAGTACTTTAGCATTGGGACCCTCACTTCCAGAGTGTGTACTATTTTATTCCCTTTAACTGCAAATGTATGCATTAATAACTGCTGCTGAGTCATGTTTAAATGACAGGAACCCAATAAATATGAATGAAGTTCTGCTTTTACAGTATATCTTATTATAACTGTGTACTATAGTTTAACTTGTGCAGGGGAGCATTAAGACATTGACACAATCTTTTTCCAATTTTGCCACTATACACATCACAACAGATTTAAAGAACTCAAGATGCGATTGAATCGGACATCGGAGAAAATCATCGGAGTCTCTCTTCCCTCCATGAACGGACGTGTAGACCACACACAAAGCCACCTGGATTGTGGCTGACCACACACACACACACACACACACACACACACACACACACACACACACACACACACATTCCTTACACACAGTTCACCCTCCTGCCATTTTGAGAGAAGTACTTTAGCATTGGGACCCTCACTACCAGAGTGTGTACCATTTTATTCCCTTTAACTGCAAATTTATGCATTAATAACTGATGCTGAGTCATGTTTACATCTAGAGTATTCAACAGTTTCTTTGCAGTATTACACTTTTAGCTCTGTGTACTGTTTGGTGTTGCACTGTCACTGTATTATTGTCTAACTGTACTGTGGTCTGCTGTGTGCACACCTCTGTATGTGCTAGTCAGTTTTGTGTGTCTAGTGTTCATTTATGTTGTTTTACCTAACACCTTGTTCCTGGAGGAGCATTGTTTAGTTTTACTTTGTACTGTACCAACTCCATATGGTTAAAATGACAATGAAATATTACTTGACTTGATTTTGCTTGAAGACTTAAAAGTGACTCTGAAAAAGTTTAGGTATTGCAGCCATTTTATATAATGTCCGTCCATTTCTTACAGGCTCAGAAGTAACTGACCAAACTAACCATTATAAATATATAGATTATTGCAGCCAATAAATGCCTGAAGTCTGAAACCTGTAGACACCTCCAATTGCTGAGGTTTCCTCCTTTTGAAAAGCTTTTATTGAAGCCGCTTTCAAATCTACAGTGGTTATGTAAAATATGAATTTGTTCTCACTGTACAAATACTTGTTCAAATACTTAGGGACCTGGGTGTATAGATTGGAGATGAAAAATAGAAGAAAAAAAAAAGTTGATTGAATATATTTTAATTTTTTATGACCGGAAAAATCATTCTTTTGGGAGAGGGGTAGATTGTAAGTTTAAATCCATATGATGACACAGCCATTTCTAACTGGAAAGCAAGAGAGCAAAACTGTCTTTGCTTTCTACTGTGGATGAGCTCTCTGTCTCATGTCAATTGCAGCAATTCTATTAAGTCTTGGATGTCTGTAAGTTCATGTATGTGGAAGAGAGAGTATTAATCTGTGAGGCAGCATGAACAACAATTTAGAATTAAACTCGGTTAATTTCACATGAAAAAAAACCCAACAACATTACTAGGTTCCTGAGGTTGAACATTATGAGAAAGTCAGGTTCTCTTTGATATTATCATTAAGTGAGGTGTTATAATTGCTGCCTCTGCTCCTGGATGCGCCACTTGCTGATAATAAGTTAACAGGATTGCAACAATCTTAAGTGGTTGCTCTGTGTGTGTCAGAGAAATGACAGAAGAAACAGAAAGGTTGAAAACATCATTGTCCTCAGGAGAGAGCAAAAGGCCATTAAAATGTCATTCGTCACTGTGTTTAAGCAGAGCAGAAGGACACAGATTTGTCAAAAGAGTTCTTTCTTCATCCACAAACACACACATTTAAAGAGAGGTGTAGAGAGGGTTATAGGGTTGTGTTACAGTAGATACTATTATTTTGTTATTGTTGTTAGTTTAGCAATTTAGTGCATGTTTTGTTAACAAATATGTTAAGGTCGTGTATATGATTTAAACACAATATAAGATAGTATTTTGATAGATATAATAAATAGTATATAATAATATAAAACTCAACTCAAAAAAATCATTGTGGTTACTTTTCTATAATTGCACTACAGTTGCACAAGTCCATAATTCTGCTAATACCACAGACATTTTAAAATGTTTTTATTTTATTATTATTATTCTTTCTTCATGAATATGCCATATATTTACAAGTATATATATATATAATGTTTATTTAATTGTATTAATTAGATAGATAGATAGATAGATAGATAGATAGATAGATAGATAGATAGATAGATAGATAGATAGATAGATAGTGTATAGTTTATAATTCATTTCAGTGTGGTTACCCAACAATAATGGAATGAACGTTCATTAAAAAGGTCTAATATTTGTTGTGCTGTAGGACTTGCATTTTTAAATAGTATCACACATCCCCTATAGAATTTTATATTATACTTAACTACAATACCATGATGGTTGGAGCTGAACTAACTGCGCTGACACTAATAGCTGTAAATGAATCTCTGATCACAGAGAAGGTGTGGGGGAAAAACTAAATACTGTACCCTGCAGTGTTCACAGTATTTGAGTTGTTTAAATCCAGGTTAAACGAGGCACAGATGGATACAGTGGTGCTAATAGCTGTAAATATAGCTCTTTTTCCTCGAATCAAAAGTTAATATATTAACAGCCCAAATCGAATAGCGTAATCTGTGTAAAAAATAATTGTACACAAAATACATACAAATAAACATACAGTATTTACATTATGTTCCATTAATTCTGTAAAAGTGTTTTTTTATTTAGTGAAAGCTCAATGGTTAAAATGTTGAAATTCTAATTGAAAATTTGTAAGTTCAAACCACAGCACTGCATAGCTGCCACTTCTGGGCCCCAAGGCCCTTATAAATATAAATGCCATTTTGAATAGTCTAATAGTCATTTCTTCCTTGTGTTATGTATGCAGATGACTTCTAAATATAATGTTGTGTGTTTAATCACAGCACCACTGAGCTGTTGGAACATTGTTGGTGCTGTTGGGCCCTTTGCCCATCTTAGTTGAGCAAAAAAGAGGCAACTGAAAAGAAAGGTGCTTTATGCTTGTCACATGTACTTTACAGCACAGTGAAATTCTTCCTTTAAATGTCTCAGTAAAGTAGTGAAGCCGAGGTTGATTTAGTACTACTGGAGCAAAGAGGTCCTTGCTCAAGGGTCCTAAGAGTGGCAGCTTGGTAATACCAGGGTTTAAACCCTAAACCTTCTGATTAGTAACCTAGAGCCTTAACCTATGAACTGCCACCACCCAAGGGTGGCTACTAAATGAAATGTAAATGGACTTGTCGCATTGTTTCTTTCTGAACAGAAGAAGACGATAGTATTTACTTGCATTTATTTATTTAACAAATAATATTACTAATTGGCCACAACATGATTCAGTAATCTTCTTCTTTGTTTTGCATATTTGTTTCCACCAAAACACCCACACATGTTTTTTGATAATATAAAAAGCAAGTAATCGTTGAAAGCGACATGCAGGTACTTGTTCCTTAAACTTACTCCGCAGCCCAAATCGAATAGTGAGAACTGTGCCGGGTGCGATATTGATCAGAGGTTTGTTTGTGCTTTGAAAATGTTATGCAGACAGACGATCACACAATCAGCATTTCATCGACAGTAGTTTATAGACGTATAATGTATTCATTTGTAGGCATGCTGTACCATTGAATTCAGGATTATATAACACTCTGCATTCTTCATTGACAAGTATTGCGTCCGTCTCTGTGAAATTCTAACCAAAGTTAACTGGTCTCACTTTCAGTCCTTCTAAAACGACAGACATTGAATCACTTAGTTGGCTAACCTTCAGATGACTGGAGTATATTACTACAGCCAAGTAAACAGGGCCATGGTATTTAATAACTAATACTACTATATGTGTGCTTATACTCAAATAATTAAATGTCTTTTATTCATGCATGCATTCATTCATGTTTAGTAACCAACTTTGGTGGCTCGGATTTCACACACACACACACACACACACACACACACATTCATTCATGTTTAGTAACCAACTTTGGTGGCTCGGATTTCACACACACACACACACACACACACACACACACACACACACACACACACACACACACACACACTATCCCTTTTACAATTAATTTGGTCGTCATTAAAAGGTAAATCCCTTGCCACTCAAGATCTTCGACTCCATTTCCAAGCAATATCTTCATGCATATGAATCTGCATTTTGCACAGAGACATTATTGTCATGCTGAATCAGGTTTGGGTTTTCTACTTCAAGTGAGGGGAAAAATGTAACGCTACCGCATCCAAAGACCCTATATAATTATACGCCTTCAAATTTGTGATAACAGTTTGGGGAAGAACCAGAAATTGCTGGAAAAGTCAGGCAAGTGACTTTGCTTCTAAGGTACAGTGATGTAAGTAGTTTCAAAACACAAAAAACCTTGATATATATATTTTTTTTTATTCTTTAGTGTACAGTATTACAGTGACTTTAGAGATACAGAGTACAGTGACCTGTGCAACATGTGGATTGCATGATCAATTGTGTCTACATTGAAGAGAAGACAGTTTGTCTGTAAAACTGAATTGGCATTGTAACCTACAAAAAGTCTGTATATCCTGTTTACTCATTGACCTTTGGTCTAATTAGCTGTTAAGGGTCTATTAAATGAGGCCAGAGATAATATCTTTCCATGCCACTTTCATCAGATGACAGCATGCCCTCGAGCTGGCACAGACTCCACAAGTTTGTGCAAAGTCATATGATCCACTTCAGATCAAATCCATCAGTGTGTTGTCTGAACATTGAATGGAAGCATTCGTGTTGTTACAGTTACCTCGAATTAACATCGGAGGTGATTATACAATAAACTGATAATCAAATTAATTAAAAATTTTTTTTTACTATCGGTAGTGTATAGTGTGTTGTTTAATAAAAAAAAGGATGGATCCATCCAAACAGGAACAGATAGAATTCCATCACACGTGGAGTGGATGAGGGTAACGAATGTGTACATCTGTTAGAAACCCACTGGTTTGTCAAGAGTGTCTAATTACACACTGAGAGAGAATGTGTTGCTATTCTCCTGACAGAGAGTAAGAGAGTAAGAGAGAGAGAGAGAGAGAGAAAGAGAGAGAGAGAGGGAGAGAGAGAGAGGGATCTGGTTGAATAGGAAAAAAAGAAAGAAAAGAAAAAGGATTATTTGCCAACTGATATGCTAGAAAGGTCACAAATGGCATGTTTTATTATTTCTTAAGCAATCTAAAACTTACTATGTATCAGTATGAACATAGAGAAAAAGATGACCTTGGCCTTTTATTGTAATTGTAGCGTTTCTTTGGGAAAAAAAAGTCATTTCATGCTGTTTTATTTATAATTATCTGTACAAAACTCAGATGAGTAGGGATAATAAAGTAGCAGTACTTAGGTCACCGTCTGAAGAGATTTAAAGAGACTTACAATTACCAACAAATCCACCTACACATATTAAATTCCTGCAAAAGTTTTTTTGTCCACAGAGCCAACCACGAAGTACACATCTGGAGAAAACTAGCAACACTGCAGTCAAAAGTAACACAAACAACAGTACACGTTCAAATGTGTCTCAAATGAGTTCAATCTTTTAAATAGATGACTGAAGCTATGAGATGTAGGATAATGGAATTCCATCCTCTCTAGTAGAAAAAAAAAAACATTGTTAAAGATCATTTAGCATGATGAGTTGTACTATGCTGCTTTTCATCCACTGTGCACATTAGACAAATTAGGCATTAGGCATAAGCACACAATGCATACTAAGTAGTATGACTAAATAATATGCCATAACTGACATTTTATTTGCTGCACTAATATTCAGTATGGAATTTGGCCCAAGCACTTATTATTATATTTAATATTTTATTATTATATCTGACTTATTAGTTCCCTGTTCACCTGTACAGATTATTAAGTATTATAGAAGTGTTCTGGGAATAAAATTGCTTCATTGTGAATATCAGTGTGACTGTCACAGTTACTGAGTCATATGAAAGATCAAAACCTCTCCACATGAGTGGTTAACTCTGACAGCCTGATCGAGCAGTAGAACTTGGCCAAACTGCCACAATCTAATTGTGTCTGTTCTCTGGTATTTTAAGCAGCACATATCTTACAGCATAAGTCATTTATGTTATCCTGTTAGCTATTTTTGTATGATTTCTAATTATAGCTATGATAAAAATGGAAATGGATGGCCACTTTACTGCAGGTTTTTTGCAACTTCAGGTCTACTAACTCTTAACTGTTTGCATCATCACATTGTGTTATAGTTGGCAATTCTGAGTGAGTATTATTTTCACCTGATATCATATTCCCCTAAGCTTGAACTTGAAAAAACAAACACACTGCACAGCTTTACACATTTCCAATCTATCAAAGAATTAATTTTGAAAACAATCACCAGCATTGTCTATATTGGAAAGTTTAGTATCCTTACCTGAATTTAAATGCGACTTACAGCATGTAAACAGTGATGAATCATCTTCAGTGTTAACTCAACCACTCATTGCCTGCTCTTACAATGAATGCTTAATTTCCAGTTTGCATCATATAGCATTCAAAAGTATCCTTTACTGTTGTCAATTCAGACACTAAACGTTGCAGTGAAATTATTGGGAATATTGTTTGTGACGATCATTTATCTCGACCTCGGTTAACTCGCCAACCCTATTAAGTCGATGTTTTTGAAGTGGAACCGCCAAATTCTCGCTTTGTCTTAGCATTTTCTAAACGGTTATGTAGATTTTTTTATATCGCCGCACCCTAATATCTCGAGCACAGGGGGGGGCAAATTTGCCACTTAACGTCGGTTATGTCAGAAATCCCCCAGCCCCCTTTGGCGGCTGTCAAACCTCGGCATTCCCCCGAAGCACCCTGCCTCTTCTCCCGTGCGTTCCCCGCCAGTCATGCTGATCAAACACACCTGACACTCATTCACTCACTCGTCCCATCTCCTATTTAAGCCCCTCACCTTCACACACTCGCGGTCTGTTATTGTTTGTGCATGATCGTATGTGTTGGTTCATGTCGGTCTGTGTAATCGCGTATACGTATACCGCTACGTACCCTTCTTCTCAGACTCCGCATTCTCTCAACGGCACCCCGGGTTACCCCGATCCTGCTGTTTTCCATGTTCACGCTGTCCAGCGCTGCGCTTTCCATAGCGTGGATCCGTGGATTCTCTACACGAACCGTCTCTGCTTTCACAGAACTTTGTAGACCGCACTCCCGGAGCGCACAAGTGGATATTACTGCTTCGCTACAAGTATTGGTGGATTATCTCCTGAGTATTCTCAATAAACATTGTTTCTGTTTACTTCGACTTCAGCCTCCTTATCTGCATTACAGGTTATCTCGATCCGCATGACCAAACAAATCGCGGCAACGCTGTTGTGTAAAAAAAAAAAAAAAAACACGTGCATGCACATTCTCATTTAATAACGCACAGTCATGTACATAAAGAAATTTCAAGCACGTTAATATACTGCCACCATATTGGTTTTCATTTATCTCGATCATCGGTTATCTCGATGCTTTTTGGCTTCCCCTAGGCCGGCGACATAACCGGGTTCCACTGTTTAAAAATATGGGAATATTGCAACCAGAAAAGTATAGAATATTTTACTAGTTTTGTCAGAGTTCAGCCATTATGTTTTGCAAACCACCAGACAATTGTTGGAGTAAAAGTTCATCCCAAGTAGGTGTAACATTTTTTGTACTGCTGTCCCTGAATTTTGCTGTTCTTCATGCTCCATCTGCCTTGATGGTAAAATGTGCCCACACCTGATGAGAACAAACAGGACAGAAACTAGCTTCTGAATTTTGTATGCGATAAGATGCACTTCAGTCTCATAAAATGTCAAATGGTCATATAAAATAAACAGGAAAATACCCAGTAAAGTGACCAGAGGATGGAGAAGCACAGAGTTTATAATAAAGCAGGTGTATGGAGACTATATAGTAAATAAAGAATAACACACAAAAAACTGTGCATAAAAACTTCTGCAAGATACACATACATAGAACGAGTAGTGCTTGGTGGCCTACAATACAGTATTTCTTTCTCTAGGTTGCATTCCTAGCTTATGCCCAGCATTCCTCTCTTTTAGGATTTGGCTCCACAATGACCATGGACTTCCTCAGACCGCAGCTAACTGGCCAGCTTGAACTTAGGAACTGGTGCATGGTAGTGTTAATGGAAACATGGTTTAACAACAGTATTCCGTACAAACAAAGTGGTGTATACAAGGATGCACCTCTCAAGCTGTGATATGGCTGCTTGGACAACATTACCGTTATGCTAATCCCAGCACATTGACTACCCCAGAGACATGCCAAACCTGTACTAAAAGAGGTGAGAGCCTGAGGGAGCCATCTTGGCACTTGGGACTGTTCAGAGCACAGACTGGAATATTTAAATAGAGGCTGTTACATATTTATAAACCACATATTTGAAGGAATATACAGCATCAATGAGTCGTTTTATTAGCAATTGCAAAGTCAATGTAATTTAAAGACTCACAAGGAGACCATTACCAAATCAAAGTTAAATCAGATTTTAAATGAGTACAAACTGGAAATATTTGATAGCTGTAGATCACAAACTACAAGTATTTTTAAAAAACCTGACACAGCCTTCAGGTCTGATGACAAGGTGGCCTTTGATACAGCAATGGCCCACATGTCTTGGACAAGAGCCAAACTGCAACTAAGAAACATCTTTAACATCTACCTGTACTAGGCCAAGCAGTTGTCTATGTGTGATTCAAAGATGACCTTTCTGTGCCAAAGAAGCTGTTTAGAAAATGACCATAATTGCTTCAAGCCTACCACTCTAGCTGCTAAACAGAGGATGCCATATTTGCTGCCATCCACCTCTCTCTGACTCACCTAGACAAAAAGACAAAAATATTAGAGCATGCTCACATAGACTTCAGTTTTTGCATTAACACACTTTTAAAACATTATTCCATAGAACCTCATATAACCGCTTTGCATACTGAGACTCAATACCCCTCCCCAATTTGACTCTGAACCCAGTTCATCTAGATCTGTTTGGAGAGTTTTGAGCTTCTATTTTTTTGACTTGCACATAACATTCTCTCCTTCTTCTATAGGGAGTCAGTACAGAGCCTCTTGAACAGCTGTTTCACGTCTGCTATAGTATGGAACAACATGCGTTCAAACCTTAAGACTGCAGAGCGAAGAGCTGAGCAGATAATTTGGACTTCTTTACCCACCACCTCTTACAACAGTTGTGACCATAAGGACACCAACAATGTGAATGTCTCCTAACACCCTGCAGATTGTTTTCCATCCTGCTATCTGGCAGAAGGTACTGGACTGTGCCAGGACTCATCAAAATTTACCCCTTACATGGTACTGTACAACCATTACTATAAACTTGCACACTAAGGTCTTAGAATAGCATTTATTGCTTACCTATGGTCCTGAAGAAAAACATTGTCTATATAAATGTACATTTTTGATACTAATATGTCAACATTCTTTCAAGTTACAGTTAATGATATTTATATTTATTAACCTTGTACTTCTTTTACAATCTCTACCTCCAAAGATCCTGGTAAAACAGATGTCAGAATGATAACTAATTTATATAGTATAGTAGATCACTACAGAAATATAAAAAATTATAATATATTGTTGGAGAACCACCTCAAGCTTTCACCCCTCACACTTAGTCTCTCCCCCCTTTTAATCACCTGCACCTGTTTACCCTCAACCACCCCATTTAAAAGTGCTCCTTCCGTTCTACCCTTCACTTACCCTATATTGCCTGGACTCCTTGCTGCTCTTGTGCTACCCTGTGCTCTGTGTTACGCCCCTTCCAGTTACCTGTGCCTTCCTGTGCTCTGTGTTACGCCTGCTCCAGTTACCTGTGCCTTCCTGTGCTCCTGTGCTAAGCGTTACGCCCGCTCCAGTTACCCCGTGCCTTCCTGTGCTCCTGTGCTAAGCGTTACGCCCTCTCCAGTTACCCGTGCCTTCCTGTGCTCTGTGTTACGCCCGCTCCAGTTACCCGTGCCTTCCTGTGCTCCTGTGCTAAGCGTTACGCCCTCTCCAGTTACCCGTGCCTTCCTGTGCTCCGCGTTACGCCTGCTCCAGTTACCCGTGCCTTTCTGTGCTAAGCCTTTCGCCCGCTCCAGTTACCTGTGCAGTTAAGTTCTTTGTTCTCTGAAATCTTTTTTTATTGTATACTTTGTTTGACTCCTTTTTAGTTCAATGAAACTATACTTCAATGAAAGTACACTTTCCCAGTTTCCGCTGCCTGGTGATTCGTAACATATACTAAAATATAAAAAAATTTTACAAATTGAACAAAAAATATGTTTTCAACACATAATACTTGCAGTGTACAAGGTACTGTTTTTAGTATATGTTATAAGGAATATGGCAAAAATGTACAAATAGCTACCTAGGTACTGATGCATGTGCTACTTATTTTTACTCATGAGAATGCATCAACATAAATGTTATGAAAATATTGTAGCATCCTCGTAGCAAACTCTTTAACCTCATTTGATTGCTTTCAATGACCAGTCGTGATTGCACTTCCTCAGTGACAGGTTTCGTCAAGGACACCATTTGTCCAACTCTAATGTGTCCCCGGTAAAAGTATTATTCCAGTACATCGTTTGCAATACTGCCTTTCCAGCTTAAAATTGGTTTTGTAAAGGTTCATCGAACCTTTGTTAATTTAGATTAGTTTACAATTTGTTATTCTAATGCCTGAGAATCCAGCAAACTCCTTTTAAAATGGACACATAGAAGCACCAATATTTTTCCCATTAAAAGCGTCCAATAAGCTTTTACATATATTTTTTTAATCATTTGCAGAACACCAGTAGCTTTAATAGGCAATAGAGGTATGCATACGTATTTGCATTAAAAGACTAGAACAGTATTTAAATTAGGCAAGTGCTGTTTTGCTATGTTTGTATTTCAATTTGTTTCTCCATATAGTTACATTGAAAGTCTTTTTTTTTTTTCATGGTTAAGATTTTATTAAGCTCAGTTTATATCTGACGCAAGAATCTTTGAAAAAAAGACTTGAGTTTATGCTTATTTTAGAATACATTTTTGGCAAACTGGGGAGGCAAGACTAATTTGTTTGAACCAGTTTTTAGATTAATCTAAATAAAAGCAAATCACATGAGCACCATGGAAATAGCTGCACAAGCCCAGGGAATCAGGTTATACCTTTGTAATGAACATAGCCACAATATCATGTAATGAGAAAGATAAGTGTATGCAGTTGTGAATAGTTTATCGTTTAGCATAAACAAGGAAGCTAAATAGACTTTCATTTAGCATGAAATGATCAAAAACACTGAACATGGATATTATGTTGTCAGTGGAATTGTTTTCAGGCCACCGGTGACATTGACATGATAGCGTGGTACTGGCACTAGTAAATAAAGCTAATGTCTATGTTGTTGTTTTTTTTGTTCTAATACTAAACTTCAAATATAGTAATTTTTTTTATATAAGCTTTTTGTAACATGTTTATTTAACATTTGTAAAAAGAGTCTCAGGTGCACCATGCATTTTATTAATGTCATGAAAATGGAAACGGGGGATTTTTAATGAGAGAATGGCTGCTTATAGCTGCTACGATAAAATTCATAACAGAGACTGGTTTTGGATGTTCTCCAACATTAAATGTAATTATAACCTGATAAATAATATGTCTTTCTTTAAGTATTATAAATGTGCTGCTGAATGAGTAATTAAACACCTCAAGCCAGACTGTTGTCCTGTTGATTTTTTCCAATAAACAACTTGGCAATCACTATTAATACCTAAATAAAATATATCACAATAAATCAATGCAACTTAATGTGATTTTATTTTGTTAATTATGCTGAGTAGGTGGAATAAAAGCAGTTTTTGCAATATAATTACTATCGTGGATACAACAATTAGATTATCATCTTATTGGGTTTTTGCCTAAGGCTAGTGCTCATGGCTGGATATTTTAAATTGCCAAAAAAGTGTTTAAAATGCAATTATTAATGTTTCAATTGCCTACAACAACAGAAAACCACACCAGGCTCAACATGTTTCAGACAAGAACAAATTTCTAAGGCTACAGTGGGCAATAAGACTAAAAAGACTTGCCGTTAGGAGACGATTAAATGTTAAAAAAAGAAAGAAAAATTACATGGTGAATTTTTGTTACAGGTAAGTAGATGTGAAGGAAAAATATTTTTTAGTTGTGTTATAAACACGTCTATTAAATAAAAAATGGAATCAAAGACATGTCTCTCCAGTCTGGAATTACGGCTATAGCATCTTATTCCTGGATTGCTAAACCTGATGTCTGTTTGTTTAGCAATCTATCCGATCTTCAACCAAGTCCTTGATACCTGCAATATGGAAAATATTTGCAGGTCCTGCTTCAACAAAGTAAATCATTTAATGAATGACCACCCCAGAGCACTTGGATCTGTAATTCAAAGAAATTAATAGATATCTTCACTATTTCTAATGAGCTTTAACCAGACTAGCACAATCCCTTATGCACCCCATCTTTCTGAGCCATTTTTCTTCATGTTTTCTGGCAAGATCCTTAAATAGCCTTCTCTATGCATGTTGTTGTTTGTACATTTTACTGTCATGTGAGTTACATTTTTATTTACTTTTACTGTTTCTCATAACAGTAATAAAACGCAGCACTCATGTTTGTGCAACTTGCTTGTATTGTATTCGGTTTTGGATATAAAATGTCTGACGAATGAAGACTGAATGAATGATCAACCACAGGAAAGAGACAAAAGTATATTAGAGAACTAAAATATGAATTCTATTCAGAATGCCTTTTTTTTAAACACAAGTTGACATAACTATATCCTCTTTGTAAGATGTCAGAGATTGCCAGAAATTGCTTTAAATACAAAATGTCAGACAATCCCAAATGAAAAACAATATTTTGGTCAGATACAGACAGAAGGTCAGTTTCAAGTTTCAAGACCAGAATAGAAAACAAAAGACAGGTTACAAAAAAAAAAAAAAAAAAAAAAAAAGACAGGTTAAAAAAAAAAAAAAAAAAAAGAAGTAGAAGTAGAAGAAAAAAAAAAAAGAAAAGCAGGATTGGTAACCAGATCAACTTATATGAAAAAACAAGTACTGGAATGTCAAGCAAATGGGACATCTCCGAAAGATTTGCTCTAAATAAAGTAAGACAGTGCAAGAGTATAAAACCATTACCGCAGCATTGAATATTCTGAGGAGCATATTTGGTTCTATCATTGTAAAATATAAGGATTGGAACCAAGATGACATTCCTAAAGCTGATAGTTCAGTCGAACCTAGTACCTGGCTAAACAGTCCTTGGTCAGAGAGATGGTCAAGAACTCACTAGGCACTTTAAGACACTTTATAAATCCTCAATAGAGATGTGAGAATCTTTTGGAATGACAGCCAGAAATACTTGATCAATTAGGCTTTTATTGTCGAGTGGCTAGATGGAAGCCACTCCTGAGTAAAAGGCATATCGGGCACTTAAAGATTTCTGAGAGTAAAAGGAAAGGAAAGAAATTCTGGTCTGATGACAGAGAAGTTAAACTATTTGGACTGTACTTCAAGGACTATGTCAAGCACTATAAAGAGATATAAAGATGGCATGTCAGGGACATTCCCCATCCAATCTGATGTGCTCTGAGTGGCTCTGCCAGGAAGAATAGAAGAAACTGTCCAAATCTAGGTTTTCAAAGGTAGTAAAGACTTACACAAGAAGTCTCAAAGCTAAAATCGCTGCCAGTGGTGCTTTTACAAAGTGCTGAATAAAGGATCTGAATACTTATCTAAATGACAGTATCAGTTTATTTTTAATTTGTTATTTAATTCAAAGGTTTCTAGAAACGTACATGTGATTTTTATTTTTTTTTAGGTTTTGGTCACTAGTTGGTTTATAAATGTTTTAGTCAGTTTTTTGTTCTATTTCCCACCGAGAGGCTCTTTGTGAGTACTGGAAGTAGTGTTTCCCTATTTTTGCTTATGCATGGGTTCTATTTAAACACCTAACAGGTGAATTCTGCAGACATAGTTTGTCATGACACCATTTGTTCATTTTGTTAATGTTTGTGAATAGTGAAAAAACATTGTTTTAAACAATTTACAAAATGTCATCTATTTACCTGCAATATTTCTAGCTCCTGTGCGGCCGACACAATCGCACTTAAACACTGTCCAGTTTAACCCCTGCCAGTTTGACACATAGCTTCCACAACATGCTTCCAGTGAAGCAGACAGTGTGACTGGACGACCACATTTTAGTAAATCTGGGGAGTGAATGTTTTACCATGTTCTATAACATTATGTACATGCACATTTTAGTTGACAAAACCGCATTAATTAACTGCCATTTGACCCAGAAAGTTCACAACTAAACTTCCTGACTGTGCGTCATTTTGGATGGGAATTCAGTGATGGAACTGGACAACTTGCCCCAGGCCTTCTGTCTTTTTTTTAACTAATGTATGCCCTGCAATAGAACTGTACAAGGTGTTTGAAAAACACTTTCCATTTTGTCCAGCAGGTATTTCCTTATCTTTTTAAAAGGTGTGGAAAAAAACACTGGCAAACTTGTTTAAAGCTTGTTTCTTCACTTGTTTGTATTTTGAAATGAAAAGTTTAGTTTGCTTGCTTTTGTATATAATTTAATGTAAGTTAAAATGTCAGTGGAATTATTTGACAGAACAGGATACTTATAAGCACTTAGTCTATTCAACTGAAAATAATACAACTTAAACTTTTAAGTTATGTTCATTCAAGTGATCAAGATTTTTTTGGGGGGGCAACTAGGTTCCTACAATTTTTCAAGTAAACTCAAATCCCCCCGGCTTAGTGTAATGAACAACACGACAGTTTAATTAATTTTTTTTGTATATCTGTAACACCAAATGATGTGCAAAAATGTAATGGATCTGAATACTTTCTGAACCCATATTTTTGTTTGTTATATAGCTAGCTATCTAGCAAAGAGTAAATGTAAAGCATGTTTTACACCAGGCACTGTAACTGTATCAGATTTATGTACTTCAGCCTGCAATGGAGTTGCTTTTAGATTGATCACATAACTGCTTTAGCCCTGCCACAGACCCAAGGGTTTCTTTACATTAGCGGTTTAGCTCATTTAATTTAGATGGCTAGTTTACAAGCTCCATACTTATAGCCCATTTAACACCAATTGGCTTACAGAGTGATGAAGTCGAATCAACTAATGCATTTTATAGCTTACCGGTGTACCACATTATTAATGGTGTTACCAATCTAGACAAAACTTTATGGTGTCCAGCAACATTCCCTTTGCATTTACATGATTTCTTAAACAAGCAGATTTTCAAGAAGACAGTATATTCATGCATCTAAAAGATCTTTACCATTTTAAGCTTTTAGCAAAAACTTCTGTCATTTGATTTTGGGGTTGCAGGTTGGGATTGAAGAGCATTTGAAGGTGAAGGGCACTTGAGAGTGTATTTGTAACAAAGTACTGTCATACTCTTGTGTGTGTAATTTCCCACTATTACTCATGTTTTAAATCAAAATCTTCCACATTTTAATCAGTAATCAATATATTTGCTTTAACTTGAAATCATGACTTTAAAATTACCTCAGATTGTGTTATTCATGTATTTCTAAATTTGTGTTTACACAAGACTATTTTAGTAAATACATATAATACAAAGTCTTGTATTAATCCAGTTAGTGAAAATGACACATTAACATAATTATAACTTTTTTTTAAATAAAAATGCCAGAAATATTATTTTCTGGTGAATGTATGCATTAGATCCTATAGTCTTAACTTGCAGGCAGACATCAACATTGTCCTCCACATATAATTTTCCTTCATCTGAATAATCATGTCTGAAAGGATTCACTCAAGCACAAAGTCTCAGAGGACCATTACAATCAGCAAGTATGTGTGTTTGTGTGATAGAATGTGTGGCACTTTATGTACCTTGGTATGCTCTCCACAGTAGGAAATATATTTAAGACTTCACTATGTATCATTTTCATTATGTATGGTTGAACCAAATCAATTTTGCTCCTGTCTGATTTAAGTGAAATTTGTAAGATAATGTCTTTCTGAACCTCTCATTGCTAATATATTAAGATGAAAGTGTTTTTGTGCTTGTCATTTCCAAATGAAACCTTAAGGTTTTTTTTTTATCATTCAGATTCCTCCTAAATGAGCCATTATTAGTAAAGGAAATGAAAGGAGTATGTAAATATGAGCCAGAGCAGTGAGACGGTGTGTTCGGATATGATAAGAATTCTTACAGGACAGGCTTATAGGAGCACAGTACTCGAGCACTAGCAGAATGGATTGAAGGTTAAAGATAGTCCAAGTGTCTGGAGCAAGAAATGGGCAGAGGTACAGTAGCTGGAACATTAGGGAGTGTGTAAGAGGAAGAGATAAAGAGGGGAGGAAAGGAAGGTTTTATAGAAGTGTTTGACTCTTTAAATGTTTTTAAATCACAATGATGTTGAAAAGATTTCTTTCCTGACCCTATTCAAAAAAAATAAAAAATAAAATAAAGAATAGAACAAAATAGTGTATTCCACATAGTAAAGAAGGTCCCAATCCACACAACGTAATAGTTTAAAGTGACTGATAAATAGAATTTTGGTTAAATTAATGCCTTTTTTGTGTTTTAAGGTAACAATACTTTTTTAATGGTATTTATTTGAACATTATGACCAAATTTTGTACCAGACCATGCCGAACCAAAATCTATTGCCATGAAACATATAAATATTAAACAAATATTTCGTCTTTTATAAACTGAACATGTTCCAGCATGACACAAAGCAAGGTCCATGTAGACATGGTTTGTGATAGATCACTAAGACTTGACCTCAGCCCCACTGAACACCTTCAGTATGAACTGAATTGCACCTGCACCACAGAACTCCTCACCCAAACATCAGTACCTGTTTCAATGGTGGCTGAATGCACACAAATCCCCCAAAGAATTCAAAAAATAAAGATTTTGGCCATAAAATAAATTTAGCCTTAGCTTTAAAGAACAATTAAGTGTTATTCCTGACTGTATTTCAACCCCTTTACATATTGCAATTACATATGTCACATGCTACTGAGAGAATTTTATAAAATAATATAATATAAAAAAATTTAAATACTTTTTTCTTTTTTTATTGAAACTTCACTTTGTGAGTTTAACTTTGTATTGCTTGAGTTCTGAGTGATGTCTGAGATCTAAATGCTCATGTGCACAGTTTGGGAATTAAATCCTCACCGCATGCACTCAACTTAACTCATGCTGCAGGCGAGCCGTTTTCTTTCTTCGTTCAGAGTAAAAATTTACTTCAAGCAAGTTTAACGAAATCCGAATAGACTATGATTTAGAATCAAATTATACATCTCTTGTACTTCAGCTTTTTATATGCATGTTTGGCTTGAGCTCTCCTCGAACAATGCTGCTTTAGAAATGAACCATAGCAACAAAAGATAAAAAGGCTACATTTAAATGCACTGAATAGCTGAATAAAATGTAACATTGCATTCAATAATCTAAATAGGAAATATGTAAAATATAGAAGAAATAATTTGAAATAAAATTAAAGTGCTTGTTGTGCTGACTGTAATACATACTACTTTAGTATATGCTTTTTTTTATTTATTTATATATCTTTGCACATAAATGAATCCACAAATAGAACAAAAATTAAAATGAATTTATCAGTAAACCTGAACATGGTGTAGTTTTGTCTAAGGAAGTTATGATAAAACATACACTCCACTGGTGCAACTGGTTGTTTTTATTTGAGAGTTTTAGGTGCAGACATGAAGTTGTTTTGTCTAAATTCTCAGTGGACTAAATATGTTGCATTGACATGTAATTTGCACATGGGCTGCCATTAGTTTATAATGTTTAGTTAGATTAAGTGTTTATTGTTTAGAGAAAGAATGCGTTGTTCTAGTGTATACCGTATTTTTCGGACTATAAGCCACTACTTTTTTCCCTCGTTATGTACCCCGCGGCTTAAACAACAAAGCGGCTAATTTATGGATTTTTCCTGGGTTTTTCCCGGTTTCACAAACTTCAAGCCAAAAAACTGAGCACCTCACCTGTGTTCTGAGCTGCACGTCATCGGGAGAAAAACTACACCGGTGTTGATTTTTAAACGCACAACGATGCCAAAAGATAAACTCCCGAGATAAATAGAGTAGTTGTGTAAGGAAGGAGGAAGACAGTGAACAATTACTTTTTGGTCGGCTACTGTTTAGATACAAGCCGTTGTAACGCGTTGAGTCTGGGTGAAGGGAGAGCTCACTTACTCCAGATGCAACAGAAATCATATAAGCACAGACATGTTTCCAAAACTCGTGCGTTTTTATTTTTCTTGGCAACAGCGTTATGGGTTAGTCAAAGAAACTTAGAAATGAGCATCAGAAAATAATAAGGACATATTCCTTAGTCTCTCTCTCTCTCTCTCTCTCACTCACTCTCTCTCACACACACACACACACACACACACACACACACACACACACACACACACACACACACACACACACACACACACACACACAGACAGAGTAATACCGGAAATGCCGCTTTGCTCTTAAAGGAGCCACAACATATTTGCTTTCTGTAAATTCTGTGTAAAGTTCATTAGTTTCAGTGTAGCGGCTTATACACAAGGTGCGGCTTATTTATGTTAAAAATAAAAATATTTGTAAAATAGCGGCTTATATAACGGTGCGCTTTACAGTCCGGAAATTACGGTAAGTGTTTTATGTTCACTGGAAAGTCTGCTGGGTTTAGATACCTTCTGCTGTTTTCTGGGCTAGTTAGTTTTTTGGTTAATCCCCAAGCTTGTTGTTGTACTTCGTGTGTGTTTTTAAAAGAAAGTACACCTTTTTTTGTAATACTTTTTGTAGGTTGGTGTCAGTCCAGTCTCTGGACAGTGATGAGGGAAGAAAGTGTTACACAGTCTGGTTGTGAGGGCTTGGATGCTTTTGCCAGATGGCAGGAAGGGGAAAAGTTTGTATGAGGCGTGTGCTGGGTCACCCATAATGCTGGTGGCTTTGCAAATGCAGCATTTGGGGTCAATGTGTGTGATGGAGGGAAAAGAGACCCTAATGATCCTTTTAGCTGTTCTCACAATCCACTGCAGGATCTAAAATGGTGCAATTTTGTCTATGAATAATGATGGGTGGTGGGAGCCAAACAGCCTTAACAGAACGAAGAGATGCTTTGGGGCTTTGTTGTGTATGAAGCTAGTGTTGAGGGACCAGGTTCTGCACCAGGAAATTTACTGCCCCTGACAATCTCCACATTGGAGATTGTGTTTTCCATGGTGCTTTCCTGAAGTCAACAACCAATTGGCTCACACACACACACAGAAAGATAGATATAGATAAATGCTAGTCTATATAGTAAATAGTTGGACTTAGTTTTGGTCTGCGTGGTAGTGCTCTATGTTGTCATTACAGGCCTGTGTGTACACAACGCTCAGAGCTCCTGCATTTCTCTGCTCATTTTCATGGCCTCGTCATGTTTAATGAAGCCTGCAGTTCAACTCTTAATTGAATGCTCTCTACAGATGCGAGTCAGATCACCCTGACTCTCCATGCACTCTCTTTAAGCTTACACTCACTCTCTTTCATGCTTTTGTGCTTGTCGCTGAGACTGATTGCTGATGAGTAATGGACGGACAAAAAGCCTCTTCCCTCACTGCACAGATTATTAGTCATTTTTGCTATCTTTCTTTTATAAGCAGACAAGAGCCAGTGCTAAAAGCAGTGCGAAAATCAGCCAACACACTGAGACTACTTTCTTTTCATTCGCACTCTACTGAAAGTTCCAATGCTTTTGAATGTGGGCAATTTTATGTCCTGTACGGCAGCCTTTATATTCAAATGTAGTTTATTTGTAACAGGAAAACATGTAGCAATTCATAACAACGCTTCTATCTTTCAAAAAGATGTAAAAAGGATTATTCTATGATGAAGTCACACAAGCCTGGAACTACACAACCCCACTAAACGTTTTCATTGAAGCTGTCAGTCAGGGTAAAGTTGTCTCTTAGCATAAATAGCATTTATGGTGTTTAGCTGGGTAAGAGAGTAGAATGTGGTATTAAAAGGCAGATTTTCCAAAAAATGAGCCAGATAAAGCAAAGATATTTGCTCAGTGTCTCTGAAGTAATGACATAACCTACTGACCCATAACATCACTATACTGATTAGTACACAGGCAGATTTCCTGGTCAGGGTTCAAATAAATAAACAACCAATATGGAATACCGCTGAACAGTGCTGTTCAAAGAAAATAATCTGAAGATTATTATTATATTATTATTATATTATTAATCTGTAGGATTATTTTTTTTATTATTATTATTCATGGGCAATACATATTTTTTAAGTGTTTATATTTACCTTTATTTATATTAATGTCCAAGACAATTAAAGTCCTGTTACTGCCTATGTTAGAAACTTTTCTTTCTTCATCCATGCCTGTATTTTGCCTTTTGAAGTTAATAAGAAAAAATGACTACTTGTCATTTTATGCTTATGAGTCTTTAATTTTTTCCTAACTTTCCTAATGTTACATATGTCTGCCCTCCTAACAGACCTCAATGATTATGCTTTCTTTCTTGAAACAAAACTGTTATCATATAAAGTGTTAGGAACAATTTCAGAAATGTAGGAACGTAACCCGGGCAAGGGATTACTGTATATACGATAGTATAATACGCAAACAATAATATATAGGCAGGCGAGTTTTTAGGCAGGACGTCAAAGTGTTCAAAGCAGTGTTCATTAAACAATTTCCTTAAAATGTATCAATAATATTTGCAATAAGCAAAGCTTGCTTCAAACTTTATATTCTGTTGACTGTAAGATTTCGTTTCTAACAGTATAAGAAACAAATAACCAGCACAATGGTTTAAATGTAAAGGTTTTTTGTATTGTTTTGATCCAATTGAATTGTCTTGATGTGGTCACGTGTGCATATATTAACGATTTTACAATAGCTTCAAACATGTTTCAACCAGAGTCAGAACTTAGAACTTAATCACCATTAATCACATAGTTCAGGCATAAACATGGGCATTCTAGACCCGAGACTACATAAAAATACAAAAGAAGTAAGTCATACACTTCTGGAAGCAAGGACTATAAAGGTGTCCGGCTTCTCCGATGCCATAACTCACTCTGAACTTTGGGTGCACTACAGCAAAACACAGAGAAAATTCTAAACATTATTTAAAATGATATTATCAACTAAAGCACTACATGAAGAAAGTAAACTGCATCTACTCGATTTTCTCCGTTATCTCTCTACATACATTTGCAACATCCCTTGAAGTTTCATTTGATCTAAAGACATGACTGCTCAAATATACTTACGAATGAAATGACTTTGTTTACATTTTTAATGTTGCTTCAGATGTGCAGTAGTTTTATTCAGTTCTTGGTAACACATAAGCATAACTTTATTTTACCAATGACTGCCACAGGTATTGTTAACCAACAAGGTACTGATGGAAATTAGGCGAAGGAGGAGAAGGAGAGGAGGAAGACATCTACAGAGACGGCAGGGAAAGGAGATGTGTGGGAGAGTGGAGGTTCGGGTTGGTACTATAAATGATGGTACTATGACGGGTGAAGGGAGAAAGGAAGCTGATATGATGAAGAGGAGAAAGGTAGATATGTTGTGTGTTCAGGAGACCAAGTGGAAAGGGAGTAAGGACAGGAACATCAAAGGTGGGTTTAAACTGTTCTATCATGGTGTGGATGGAAAGAAAAATGGTGTAGGGGGGATTCTGATGGAAGAGTACAGTAAGAGTGTAGTGGAGGTGAAGAGAGTTTCTAATTGAGTGATAAACATGTCATCAGTGCTTATGCTATGCAAGCAAACATTCTGGAGTGAGATGAAGTGGTAAAAGGTGTACTTAGGAATAAAAAAATGGTGATGGGGCAGACTTCAATGGTGTGCAGGCAGGGTGGAGTGGGTGGAGAAGAGTGATAGCAGGAGTGATTTGTGATAGAAGAGTATCTGTGAGAGTAAAAGGGAAAGTTTATAGGACTGTGGTGAGACCTGTGATGTATGGTTTTGAGACAGTGGCAGTGAGTAAAAGACAAGAGGTGGAGCTGGAGGTAGCAGAGCTGAAGATGTTGAGATTTTCGTTAGGGGTGGCGAGGATTAGAAATGAGTTTATTAGAGGGACAGCGCATGTAAGACGTTTTGGAGACAAGGTGAGGAAGGCACAATTTAGATGGTTTGGACATGTGCAGAGGAGGGACATGGGGTATATAGGAAGAAGAATGCTGAGGATGGAGCCACCAGGAAGGAGGAAAAGAAAACTGGCAGATGTAGAGGACAGAGGGGTATGGAGACATATAGATCCACTGTGACGACCCCTAATGGGAGCAGCCGGAAGAAGAAAATTTGTATATCTTTTTTTTTTTTTTTTCACAAAAGTATTCTTGACAGAAATAGTTTTAATTTTGTGGTCTATTTTAAACAGAGAAACAGAGTGAGAGAGAGAGAGAGAGAGAGAGAGAGAGAGAGAGAGAGAGAGAGAGAGAGAGACTATATTTCTTATTTACTATTTATTATAATTAGTTTCCTTTATATTACATAATTATTGTGAACCTTGCAGTATTGTACTTTTGTCCTACACTGGCACCCTTTTTATTATTTATATATTTATTATTTATATTATAGTTCTTAAATTTGCATATCCAAAATATTATTATTATTAGTTGTATTATATTACTTGGCCAAAGTGTTTGCATTGAAGCAGGTTTTAAATAAACCCTGGGTTTTTTCCCTTTTCTTTTTTTTTTAGGTGCCACCTGTAAATTGTGAGCAACATTGACAGCATTGGAAATCCTTCCGATTGTGTTTTCTACACTACAATCAATTCCAGTGTCGCTCTAACAAGGTCATGTGCTGCTAAGAAAGAGCTCTGCTCCAAATTTAATGAGCAGAGACATCTAGACACAATGCATGAGTCTGTGTGTGCGACACTGAGGTAGGCTTGTGAATCTGAAAAGGCCACTAAAACCAGAGTAGCCCAGCTGACATTAACAATGAGCAGTGAATGGCACTATGGCTGAATGGCAGGTGCGCGTGTGTGTGTGTGTGTGTGTGTGTGTGTGTGTGTGTGTGTGTGTGTGTGTATGTGTGTGTGTGTGGTGTGTGTGTGCAAGTTTGTGTTAATCATTCCCCTCCTTTACTTTCTGAAGTTCTTTCAGCCATTCTTGGCAACTGGGCAAAGATGTAGCTGATTTAAAATTCTATATTAATTTGATTTTTCAATATTTCAGACACTTATTTGCAGTGAGGAATGTTAGGCATGTGACTGCACTGCAGTTATTATTGATCGACTGCACACACTGTTTTGTCACGGTTGGCATTGAGCTGCATTGGACCCCTGTATGTTAACATCCTGCCAGCAGGTGGGGTAATCAAGTGTTACTTTGCTAACACCCTCTGTGTTGAAGTATTGAAATATAATTTAAAAGAAGAGATCAAGTTGGAGTGTACAGAAAGGGCACTTTGCCCACCTACGCACAGCTTTCAAACACATAATGCAGCAATTATAATGTGTTAGTGACATACAGGAGGACACAAGTATTCTGCCAGCTTTGTTATTTATATATTTTCAGTGCACATCTCCACTTCACATTTATACACTTCATATCTTTTGACTCTGTACTTAATAAATATGGAGGAAAAAATGTGAAATTCATCAACATACACAAAAAAAAATGTTTGAAAAACTACATAGATAGCAGAAAACGTCTGTAGGTTACACCCAAATGTTTACGCACTGAAATAATGTGTGTAATCAGTCAAAAATTGAACTCTGGCCGTCTACCGGTGAGGTGATGTCACGACCAGGAATATAAATTGCATATGACTGAGGGCAGCAGCAGCTTCTGTAATGGAGAAGGAAGCGCTGCAGGGACGCCGGAGATGTGGCATAGAGATGCAGGGTCTCGCTCCCTTAGTGAACTAGGGTTCAATACTTAACCTAGAGACGTTACCTTTCAGGAACTCGAGCTGCATCAAAACGCTTTGGGAACGAGTGTCCAATAACAGCAGGCTGACCAGTCCCTGCCTAGTGTGTCAGTCAACACAGCTAGAGAAGGATTGAGGGACCAGGAGTGGCACTGCGGTTTTGGTTATAAAACCACACAAAGGTCAGCGGTTACATATGTCTTGAAGGGGAAGACAGAGGAACAAGATTTTCAGGCAGACACACTCCAGGTGGAGTGAGCTCTGACCCCGAAGAGAGCTGGGAGACCAGAGTACTCATAAGATGATGTGATAGCATCAACAATTTACCTGCTCAGAGTCTGAATGATTACACACATTATTTCAGATCATGAACACTCGGCAGCGTTTTCAAAGCGTTTCGACGCAGCTTGAGTTCCTGAAAGGGAACTTATTCAGACCCATATACATGTAATGGTTTTATAACAAATAAATATAAATGTTTAGGAAAAAGATTGCAAAAAAGATTGCACCTCAAAGTTCACAGAAACTTTATTAATCCACATTCAAATGGAAAAGCTTTAGAAGCACAGCAAAGAGCATCCTTGTCAGTACACCTGTTTTGTTAATATGCAGGTGGAAAGAGGAAAAACCTTGGCTAGTCCATTCCAGGACAGGTGCGCCATACACAAGTTCACAACCTGCTCTCAGACTAATGATATGAAGAATAAGACAAAAGCCTGTCACTTAAAAAGAGCTGCAGGAGGACCTGACAGCAGTGGAACCAACAGTTGTACCAAACAAAAAACAATAAGCAATGTTCTGCACCACAACAATGTCCAGTCCTACACACCATAGTAAAATACCTACACTACAAAAGAACATTGATCCTAAAGAGAAATCCGAAAGCATTTAAAAGTAAATAGAGCTCTCATTGACAGCTCATCTTCAAGACAACTGAATGTTGTTATAACAGCAAATAGGAACTAAAAGTGAAATGAGATGTTAAAACAGCACATATAAATCTTAGGGTCAGATGTCCACAGAATTATTTGGTCATGTTCTGGTCAGAAACTAAATGCTGTGCTTTGAATCAGATAAATGCACTGTGAGCATATTCCAGAACCAAAAGTATCCAAATACTTATTCTTTTCGCTGTATATACCCATGTTCTTACTGTAAACTGTATGACTTACAAGGGTACTGTAGGAGAACATCAAAAACATGAGGGATAAGAAATCCTAGTCCAGGAAATGCATCCACTGATATCTGACACGACTCATATCTTACTTATATATTCCTTTTTATTGTACTGCGTACGGGTATGACATGTTTATTTCCTCCTTTCACTCCATCTTTTCTTATATGTCCTTCAGGACAACTCTGTGCAGTAGATTTAGGGTTGTATTCTCTGATTTAGGCTTAGCTTTGTGCAATAAAAGTAGTAGCAAATTCATCTCAGATCAGGGACTACAATGAGGTTGTAGTGTATGGGAATGAAACATGGAGATTACTGGTGCCTGTATGAATTTACAGTTTTTCTATAGACAGTCCAATAATCGAATTCATATATATATTTATACAGTACAGACCAAAAGTTTATATATATTATATATGCAGTACAGACCAAAAGTTTATATATATTATATATACAGTACAGACCAAAAGTTTGGACACACCTGCTCATTCAAAGAGTTTTCTTTATTTTCATGACTATGAAAATTGTAGATTCACACTGAAGGCTTTAAAACTATGAATTAACACATGTGGAATTATATACATAACAAAAAAGTGAACTGAAAATATGTCATATTGTAGGTTTTTCAAAGTAGGCATCAAGAGAATGCCAAGAGTGTGCAAAGCAGTAATCTAGGTGTCTGTAACACAATCCATTATAGAATTCTATTTAGAGAGTTTATTAACTGTGTTTATTTCATTTTCTATGGCTACAGTCGTCAAAGTTGGCCTTTTACCAAATGTATTTGCAACCGCATCTGCATTTTGTTCCATTAAGGTTAATTACAAGTCTTGGTCTCACTCTCTAAAATAGACTTTTTAAATGCTCCCTAGTTTTCGTTAAGTAGAAGAATTAGGAACGCACCTACTTTGTTCCACCCCATGATATTTTTGACCATGTCAAATCAGCTTTTTATAACAGCATAGTTCCTTTTCATTGAAACATGATTGAACTGAGAAGGGTGAGGGGGCAAAAAGTTCAACTCACACTCAGTCTTGGTGGCAAAGGCCTGGATGCAATGTTTTTCTCAAAGAAGAAGGCCAATCAATGTTTCCTTTTGGTGAGGCGGGGAAATGCTGTCTCCTCACGGCCTGTAAAGTCACAAAGCCTGGGAAATTGCCACTAGGAGGAAGAACAAAAGCATGGACACAGAGAAGAAAAAAGAGAAAAATACAGAAGGCAGAAGCAAAGATAATTGAGAAAGAATTGTGCCTGATCATCCCAATGGAAAAGGGAAAGATGAGTTAAACAAAGGCTCAAATTACTAGTTGTCGATTTAATTCTAGGTTTTGTAGAGCTGTGTGCCTTTCTGTTGTAAAACAGCAATGAAATGTTTTATGCCTTCCATTAGAAAATTAACAATTAAAGCATTTATTAAAGAATTAAAGAAGGCTGGGTTAATATCAGTCTATTATTAGAGAACAGGGCAACACAAGGGCTTTTTATTACAGCAAAATATATTTTTTTATTAACAGCATGTACTGGATGTCCCACAGTATTAATGAATATGAATGTTTTTAAACCAGTTACAGTAACATTTCATAAAACAACCACTGACATGTTAATTACTAATATTTCATGCATTGTATCAGTTATAAACAGTTTTTTGTGCACAGTCACTTTCTCTTTCAAAGTTGAAAAATCAACAACTACAAAATTGCAGTCTTATTTTACAGATAAACCAAAAAGCAAAAATCACAAATTATTTTTCTATGGCTGAAATCTTTTAGAATATTCTGACACTAGAGGATCCTTCAGTAAATGTTAAATGAATCGTCTAGTAGAAAACTTTTGCATGACAACTATCACCTTTTTTTGACCACATTTGTTATTCATATTTTCAAATGACCTTATTAAAAAATGACCTTATTTTTTTCTGTAAATGCTACGTTTCATTAGTGTTAACATTTGATATGATTTGTATGTTCTATTTACACAGTGTCCCAAATTTTTGGTATTGCTGTTGTATCTATCTTGAAGCATTTTTTGCAAATGACCTTTGAAATGAACTGTAATATATGACAGCATGCATTAATATAAACTATTTATTAAAATGAGGGCTACGGCTACTGCCTTTACAAAAAATAATAGTCAGCACTTTCTGACCAATCAGATTCAAGAATTTAGCAGCACTGTGGTGTAATGCAACTTATTAGGTGCATTAATGAGACCCTGAAAGAATCCAGATAATTTGTTACAGGGGGTCTTGACCTAACATATTTGAAAAAAAAATCTGAGGAAAAAAAACTAAGTAGCTACCTGTGGGGGGATGGAGGAAACTGCCAGTAGGCATTGGTGGACATGTGGAAGGTCTGGAAGGGAGGTACTGGTGGCCACATGCCACAGAAGAGTTGTGTATAAGCCATCTCTGGGTTTGTCTGTGGAGTGAACAAAATATAGGACTTTATATGGAAAGATTGCAGGAATCAATACATTTGTTTAAAACACAAGAGAAGTAAGCTAAAATTGCAAAAATGCGATAGGAGGAAAAAAAAATACAGTGCCGTATAACAATGTAATGAATTTTTCATGTAACAATGAATGAAATGACATATGTCAGACCAGTATCTATTCTTACTCCAGCCTGAAGCATTCTCTATTTCTACTTAGGTTTCTTTTTCATCCAAATTGTTTCTCAGCCAGAAAAAGGATGGTGTGCCCCTCTGTTCTTCGTATTGTGTGGCACATTCATTTTCTTTCCCTCCTTTTTTGATATGAAAGGCCATGGATGTGTGACATGACATCAAAGCGGCATGATCGGAGACAATCTTCCCGTCTACTCTCTGTGCTTTTGCTCTCACAATAAAACCTGCAACAAAAATGCAGATTTCCCTACTTCTATATGAAGGACTTACTAAAACAGACATAATACATATACATTGTACAATGTATATACACTACTTACACAAAATATGATTTTTTTTAGCCATATATGTTTCTTTTCCAAATTGTTACCACAAAAAAGAGGTCCACAATACTATAATGCAGTAGCATTACAATTGTTCCCGCAATGTTAAAGGCACATAATTGTATAAGATCTTTTAAATGGTGTCGCATTCAATTTTCCATTTGCTTGAACTAGGAGACCCAAACATATTCCAACATGACAGTGCCCCCGTGCACAGTGTGAGCGCCTAGAAGATATGGTGTACATGAGTTAGAATAGAAGCTCCTGCTATAGAGCTCTGACCTCAAAACTATTGAGCACCTTTGGGATGAATTGGAATGCTCCAAGCACTAAAGGTCTCCTCACCCTACATCAGAACCCAACTTTACTAACACTCTTTTAGCTGAATGAGCACAAAATCTCCACAACTAAATACCAAAATCTGGTGAAACATCTTCCCAGATCAGTCGAGGTTATTATATAAGCAACTAGGGAACTAAAAATTGTGTACTTCATACTTCATTTTCTGACAACCTGGACAGTCCCGCTGTGAGCTTTAAGCTGTGCAAAAGCGGCACAAATCCTCTCACTTGTTTACAACATAAAGGACATCGCTCTGGTTTAATTTGTTCATTAATAATTCAGATAGAACCTCCCAGGTACAGCAATGCGAAGTGCATTTTAATATATTTTACCTCTCTAACTGATAACATGCTGATTTGATTAATGTTTAAAAGTTTTTTATTATTATTTTGTCATTATACCACAGAACTTCTTAGGCCAGTTCTTTAATGACAGCAACTCTGACAAGTAGCAATAAAACAACAAAATTATACTAATATTAATACTAATTAAGGGACTTGCTTGCTTATGGACACTTGAACAACTACATTTTGGATTGTTGTGGAGATTTGCACTCATTCAGCCACAAGGGCATAAGTAAAGTCAACTACTGATCTAGGTGCAAAAAGCTACTGTCATGCTGTAACATTTTAGGACCTCTAGGTTAAGGGAAGGAAAAAATGTGTATTACTACAACCCACAACATCATACACAGTTTATTGCCTCCAACTGTGTGGTAACAGTTTGGGAAAGAACAACATACTGCTGGAAAAGACAGATGTCGATTATATTGCCTAAATTGTGTACGCTGATGAATTTCAGATACTTGAGTATAGTAATGAAGTAAAATATTTTTGTTGCCGATCAGTTTAGCGAATTTTCAATTTGAAATTGTTGGAAATGATTGTAGTGTAAAAGTTACACAAACTTCAGAAGGTGTTCTTATTGAAGCAATAATTAACTCCCAGGTGGAAAAATTGACTTGTCCTCTTCACTGCTCAACAGTTTTTGTCCTGTCTATACCATGCTACCAGAACACTTTTTACACAAGATAACTAAGGCATTTAAAAAAATAAAAAAAAAAACATTATTTAGCAGAAAACACACTGATCAAAATTAGAGAACACTTTCAGATACCTCCCAGTAATTGGTGTTAATTTGGTGCCTGGTGCTAATTTCCCTGATTATCTGTCAACCCCTATTTAACTGGAAGCCTAACTTCCAGTTTCACTGACTCTGCAAGATGGTGGGCCGTTCTAAAGTGACTGAAAGCCTCCGGCAGCAGGTTGTCCAGATGAAGGCCAAAGGGATGACCCTATCAGCCATAGCAAGACAAGTTGGTCATTCCAAATCTGTGATTTCAAAAATATTGAATCTTTACAACATCACAAACTCATTCAAGTCCTCCAAGAAGTCTGGTTGTCCACGGAAGACAAATACAAGAGAGGACAGAATACTGCAGAGGATCTCAATGGGCAATCGTTTCCACACTGCAGCTGGAATTGCTCACCAGTTCAGCGCTGAACAGGGTAAGAATCCTTCTCATCATACAGTGTCTCGACGTTTAAGAGCATTAGGACTGAAAGCCCACTCTGCAGTGACCAAACCTCTCATTAGCAGAAAGAATCAAAAGGCTAGACTAAGCATGTTGTGTGGACAGAGGAGAACTGGTCAAAAGTTCACTTCAGTGATGAAAGCAAGTTTAATTTATTTGGGTCCGATGGGAAACATTATGTTCGGCGACAAACTGGAAAAAGACTGAACCCAAAGTGTGTAAAGAAGTCAGTGAAAAGTGGAGGAGGAAGTGTCATGGTTTGAGGCATGTTTTCTGCAGCAGGAGTTGGGCCTCTTATACAGCTACATGGCAGAGTGAATGCAAATGTTTATCAGAATCTTCTTCAAGACCATATGGTTCCTTCCCAGCATTCATCACCCAATCAGCCCGCAGTGTTCATGCAGGACATCGCTCCATGTCACAGCAAAACGGGTAAAGCAGTTCCTTGAAACTGAAAACATTGAAATAATGACATGGTCTGCCCAGAGTCCTGATCTCAACCCAATAGAGAACCTCTGGAAAATCCTTGGGGACAAAGTTATAGCCAAGAAACCCACTAGTCACCGAACTGTGGAGGAGACTGGAAGAAGAGTGGACCAAAATCACACCAGAGCAGTGTGAGAGACTAGTGCTGTCCTGTGCCCGCAGATGTGCTAAAGTCATTCAGAGCAGAGGCCTGTACACTTCCTACTAATTGCTGACTGTTGTAACCTTCAGAAAATTTTGTTGTAATCTTTTTCCATGCTACACTCATTGTTGTTCTCTAATTTTGATCAGTGTGTTTTCTGCAAAATAATGTTTTTTTTGTTTTTTGTTTTTTTGTTTTTAAATGCCTTAGTTATTTTGTGGAAAAGGTGTTCTGGTAGCATGGTATAGACAGGACAAAAACTCCTTCAACTGTTGAGCAGTAAAGATGACATCATTTTAGAAATGTTCAATTGTTTATAAATTGTTCTTTAATTTTGATCGCCAGTGTACATTTAATGATTACTGCTTGAAGAGTACATTTAATGATTACTGGTCAAAGAGTCAATAATAAAAAACATTTAAAATCAGTATTAATTATAAATTATAAATAAATTAATAAATTCTTTGTGTCTTTAATCCTGTTTTAAAGTCTTTCTCCACAAGGTGGTGCAGTCACTTATCTTATTGTGAGACATGTACCAGGATCCTGCCACATCTGTCAGCAATGTTGAGTTCTTTGATTATAAATTATACTTTGCACAACAATACACTTACACACACTCACACAAGTGAATTCAACTGCAACCTTCACTGAACCCAGCAAACCTCCCACACTGTGCACTGTGCACACACTGGTATTACAAAGAGCAGCAGCTGGTTTGTTCCTCATCTTATTGAAATACCTAGAAAACGTTGGTTATCATATTTAATAAACAGGATTTGTTTTTACAGAATGAATAAATTAATTAATGACAGTACTGTATACAATTTCACATAATTCACATAATTATTCACAATAACTTACTTATTCACTTATACTTATTATTACTTACATACTTATTCACAGCAATTTCTAATGAGGCTGAAGCCCCCAATGCAGCGACATCACTTATAAACACAAATATAACAGAATATGAAAATATATAATAATTGAATCAGATAATTATATTTTTACAGATTAAAATAATGCATTAATTCCAGATACTTCATTAAGAATCAACAATCTGACAGTAACATTGGTGACTTGGTCATGTGATGCTGTGAGGTGGAGCTTCATGAACATTTATGATGCAACAGAGTGCAGAAAGTTCAGTATAGTTTCATTCAGCTAAGAGCATTTATCATGTTTACCATCATTTTCATGTGTCTGTGGCTTTCAGTAGGTGAGTTACATTCAGATTATTTTACTGTTTAAAAAAGATTTATTGCATAATTTGTGATTAATGATTCTGTGATTCTGCAGTTATATAATAATTTATTTTATAATTATTAAATGTTTTATCTCTATGACAGGTGACTCCATGGCAGATTCAATAAAGTCACTTCTTACTCATGAAGTTGTAGATGAAGGTGATGATGTTACTCTGTCCTGCAGCTACAAAGACTTTAGTGGTACTGTACAGAATCTGCAGTGGTACAAACAAGATCCAAAATCTAATCCTGAGTTCATTCTTTATGTTTTTGAAAGTGGAGCTTTAAGTCCCAACATCCCACCAAGAACGAGTGCTAAAGTTCATGGAAATAAACAAGTGGATCTGCACATCTCCTCTGCTGCTGTATCAGATTCTGCACTGTACTACTGTGCTCTGACGCCCACTGTGACAGGAAACCCAACTCCACTGTACAAAAAGCACTACACATGACTGCAGCAGATTCATGCTTTTCTCACTAGATGGAGCTGTTTACATGTTTACATTCACTTCCATGATATCAACTACACCTGTTCTTCTATCATACACAATGTTTATGTGTTATCTGAACTCCTGCTCTGGTTTTTCTTAGTAACGAGCCTCAGCTGTAATCTACACACTGTCAGCTTAATTTCACAGAAATAAAATTCTTATTAATTAATTTATATTTATGTTTAAATAAAAATTGTATAGAACATAGTGAATGTATATGATTTGTGCACCAACCTTTGGACTTTGAGTAACATTTCAGATTATTTCATCATGCTGATTAGTAACAATGTTTAATTAATTTTTAATAAAAAGTTTTGATTACTGTTTCTTTTACTACAACATTCACTCAATCCAGGACACATTACACACACTGTGTACACTTCCCTTTAAGCCCTAAAGGCTTTTTTTTTTTTTATTTACATTTTTTTAAATCACATAATTTTCACGCTTTGTGTTTGTTTATTATGTTCTCAGGACAGATTCCCCGTGTGATTCTGAATGTAAAGTCAGTATGTTTCAGTAAAAATCTACAATCTGTCAGTAACATTGGTGGCTGTCATGTGATGCTGTGGGGTTGAGCTTCATAAACCTTTACTATGTTATGATGAACATATCAGAGAACCTCAGAATATTTTCATTCAGCTAAAAACATTCATCATGTTTAATGTTATATTCACGTGTCTGTGGCTTTCACTAGGTGAGTTATATATTATTATTTATTGTTATTTCATAAATGATATGTGTTGAATTAGTGATAAATGAGTGTGTGGTGAGGAGAAAAAGAAGAATGTAAGATTATTTATCTATTATTTGTGCACACATTAAAGGTTAAATGCATTATGTTCTCTTCTATAACAGGTGACTCAATGGGAGATTCAATAAACCCAAGATTCACTCATGAAGTTGTAAATGAAGGTGATGATGTTACTCTGTCCTGCAGCCACAGCACAAGTGCTCCATACAGCTACCTGCACTGGTACAGACAACATCCAAACTCTAACCC
>MU553112.1:1628129-1716960 GCA_024362625.1 Silurus asotus | reverse complement strand
TAATTTATTTTTTTTTTTTTTACAGAAAGCTTACACGAATGTCACAGAATGTTAAACAAACACTTTGCTGATGCATACCTACAGTTATCCTGCAAAAAAAAAGTATATTTAAAACCATATAGGATTGCTTTAACAAATGTCTGCCACATATTCTTGCTGATACTTGTTTGTTAATGTATTATACCCTGGTCAAACTATACATTAAGTTGCAAGCTAATGCATGCATTGGGTGAAAGTGTACATAATATAAACATAAGAGCCAAAAAAAACAGCACACTCTGAGAAATGCTGATTAACTCTTGAACTTTTATTTAAAGCAATTACATCAGCTTTTTTATGTTTCCTTGACCTTGACTCAGTCTCTTCTCATCTTTCACTTACTTTATCTCTCACTTTTGCATAAAATAAATAAATACATACATACATACATACATACATGTATACATACATACATACACACTCTTATCTGATCCATTACAAAATTGCCCACAGCAAAGGAACACTGATGAAAAATAAATAAATATGGGCATGAGGATCACTATTAAACTTCAGCACTTGCCTTCAAAACCAAATATCTTTTAAACATTGAAGATAATTTGGATGAAAGAATCTATATTACTGTGATGAATGAAAAGACTGAAAAGCAATGAAGCAAACATTTGATAGAAGTCTAGTGTATTACTAATTTACAGTATTGCTGATTACTGTCTGAGCTGTCTCACATTGATCAATACAATATTTTTATTTATTTAACATTTTCCAGAAGTATTTAAAAACATTTCTAGTATACAAATCAAGTATTCCAGGTTATTTTTTCAGTTGTAGAAGGACAGCAACTGAAAATGTGTAGCTGAGACTTTGTATTTTTTGCAGAGTTGCATCAAGTTACTTTGTACTGGATAAAATGATTAATTAATTAATTAAATTAATAAAGACATTTTAAAAAAGAATAAAGAAAAAGGATGAGTGTGCAAACTCGTGCACATGATGTGATTTCTGGACTCAGCCCTCATATATATATATGTATGTGTGTGTGTGTGTGTGTGTGTGTGTGTGTGTGCATGTGTGTTTTATTAGTAAGTAAAAGCAGGTCATCTTTGGTGGTTATGTAGGTTTAGTTCAAATCATTAATTTGTACATTTGTAATTTATGTCTTTTATATTTGCTTGTTTGCTTGCATGTACTTATTTTAGGTCAAAGGCTGTTTGGAGGATTCACAAGTAAGAACCTTGTTTTGTTTCCTGTACTTATGCCATTAAATGTTTGAATCTTGGATCTCTGTGGGGATATATAAGCATTTCTCTTCCAGAAATAAGCATTTTTTTTCTAATTAAGCTATGCTCTCATCCAATCCAATGTCCTCTGTACAGGAAAAAAAATAGCAAAAAAAATAATAATTGTTTAGTTGAAATAATGAATAAAATCAACACAATTCATTAATTAGCACTGTCTTAATTGTTTATTTATGTCTAACAAAAAACATTTAAGGTCACATGAGGAAACTAAACAAGTTACATTTATAACTGACTGTTTGACTGCTCCCTTTCAAGGCCAGTATTAAATAGGCAAATCAACTTACATTCAAGGTCAGAAATGCACCAAACTGAGACATGGCTCCAGTCAAAACCTTTGCTATGCCTAATTTAAGAATGTAAATGTGGTGATGTTTAAATATGCCTTACTGTGAACTAGAGCATGTTTTGAGTTTTTAATCTACCTGAGGCTTCAAAAAAAAAAAAACAGCCAGGTAGGTGATGCATGGGCAACTCGGGAACAAGTTAACCTGGGTAATGCATGCCAGTGTCAGGAACATAAGTCTGTGGTACTGGAAATGTCACGTTCTGTAGGCTAGATTTGCTTCCAATCCCCAACTTAACTTCCTGGACCCTGGCCATACGTCTTTCTGGTAAACCTAATAAACAAATCTTTTTTAAAGATAGTGGAAGAAACTTGTTAAAAGGTCATAAAAGTTATTTTGCATTGAAACAATGGGAGATGAATAGCAGAAGGGCAGAAAGTTCTATTTCACCTTTATGACTGGCTGAACCTGGGGTCTTCCACCACGGCGCTGTGGTATACTTCTGGAAGAGGTGCTTTTTGGCATTTTAGCAGTGCCAGCTGCCTTCCTCATGCTCTCAGTGTCAGCACCAGCTGGGATGTATGGTGCATGGGCACCATCTGCACTCACCCTGCAGTCCACCTCCACCTTCAGGAAGATACAGCAGAAAGGTTGTACAACAAAAGAATGTGAATAATAGCCAGTTACGTGAGGTGTTATGCTGATGATACTGAGAATGTGACTGAATGAATGGGCCAGTTTATGACTATACTATAAGTAAAAAAAAAAAAAAAAAAANNAAAAAAAAAAAAAAAAAAAACACTTATAGGAGTATGTTCTTTTCCTATGCTCTTTCTTTATGTGACACTGTTTACCCCTTTGGTGCATAGTAATGTTTAACATAGATATAAGAGATAAAGTTTTAAGTGATTTCTACATAGCAATCTTTAGTTCTTATTGCAGATCTTAGGCTTTAGATTCTGGGCTTCATAGTAACAGAACAGTTGAGCAAAGAAAGAATTGTTCTTATGATCCTTATTTTATGTATTATATAAAAATCTGATTGATTTAAATAAAATTTCAGTCAAATTCTGCTCGATTGTTTAAAGGCATGAGAAAAATGTTAAGGTAGGCTGTCATTATCTATATTTTGGCATTCTGAAAAAGCATTTTCCTACTCCAGGTTTACAAAAATAATCATGTCCATTGTCTGAACTGCAGTATAGAATAAGGAAAAATGAGCGTTATAAGTTAATATACATGTGGGTGCTGTTAATGTGTGTGAAATGACAAAGCTGAAGGTGTGTAACGCAGATGCATCCCATCTGCAGCAGATTATGTGAAGCCAGTGGGGATCTTTATACAGCTTTGTGCTATTAAAAAGCACTGCATCTTGCAAAGCTGAATAAACTGCCACCAAAATCCTCTCTTACACACACTCACTTAAAAAAATGACTGAACACACCTAGTAATGTCTCCTCAGTGATTATTAACATACTTAATACAGAACATAGAAAGCACAAGGATGTAAACATGTACAATCATGTATGGTTTTTAGCTTTGATTATCACAACAAATAGACAATAACGCTTTATTTGTCCCAAACCAGCCTACCAACATTCTCAAAAAAGATCAAATGATGCTGACACAATTTGTAGCTTCCACAGAGTAGAGAGTGAGGCAAGAGTGAAAACTTGGTATGAAGTATATTGGGCAAATTCAAGAATCAATATCGGAGTCCATAGCAAAGGTCAGAACACACACAGGCTGGTTTAATACAGGACAATCTATAATCAGAAATGAGGAACAAGAAGGTCAAGAATCTCCTTTACAGAAATGATCAAATATGAGCTATAGCTATCGAGCCGAAATGCTATACTGAGCGCGTCTTCTACAGAACATTTGAATTTACTTGATGCTGAGTTCATGTTTATAACACTATTGTATAAAATATATATTGAATGCCTATTCATGTAGTATAGAGCTGAGCCGGTATTCTGTATAACTGCCCTGTTGCCTGGGTGATATTGCTTAAATAGCATGAATTCTTCCACTCATTCATATTCAGTAATCACTTTTCCTAGCCAGGTTGTGTTGGAGCTAGAGCCAGTGCCAGGACCTCTGGCCATGAGGCAGTAATACACCCTGCATGAGACACCAGTACTTTGCAGGGCACCATATACACACACACACCTTCACACACTCATTCACACCTAGGGGCGATTTAGCGGAGCCAATACACCTACTGCCTTGTTTTGGAAAATGGAAGGAAAAAGGGAAGAGACAATGAGAACAGTAACACAGACAAATGGAGAACTGGCAAACCTCTTCACAAAACTCATTCAGTATATAAGAGGGGCTTGTCACAAATATTCTGGTATTGGATGTCATTTTTCTCGTACAATTATTCAGAAATAAGTTTGCTTAATACAAGCTTTTAAGTCATCAAGCACTTGCAAGTTAAAATAGAGCTGCAATTTTTAGGAACTATTAGACACGGCTTTCTTAGCAGGCATGTACAGTTCTACTGGGTCTGTAACTGTAACATAAATTCTTTAGCTTGGGCCTGGCAGATGGATGCACAGCTCATCAAGGGTCTATGAGACCTGGATCTCTTAAATCTTTTTCATTTCTGCAGACTTGGTTGCTATAACACGCTTGAACATTTTATTCTTATCATCCTTTGGTACCTTTTTGGATTTGGCTCTATCAGGTGATTAAGTGCCTGGCTTTTTTAAGATGATACACATATCCAGGAAAGGGTCTTTTTTTAAGCATTATCACTGTGTGATTTCATAGTATGGCAGCGCTGAACAGTGGGGGGGAATCCTCCACGGAGATACCATCAAAGCTAGCCTTCTTCTTTATGTCTTTTTTGGCATAATCTCTCTGAGCCTATTTCTATGGTGAAGCAGCACTGGGCAATGAGGGGAAATCCTCCTTTGACAGACCATCAAAGCTGTACTCCCTCATCTTGTCATGATCAGGGACATTCTTTAAAACCCTTTCAATTTTTCTTTAGCTTGTCTCTGTAACACTGATGATCTCATCTAGAATGCCAAGGTCAGGAGCCATAGTATTGTCCTGATTTGGAGATAGGCCTATATGTTTTTGTTTTTTTTCTAGATCCAGACTTTTACCTTTTACAGCCACATCAGCCTGAGAATATTAAAAACATTATGTATATCAAACAGATGCATCATAAAGCTAAAGAGACATTTGACACTTACACATTTGTAAAGTTCTTCTCTTGTAACATTAAGAAAATGTTTGCATACCATTAAGAAAATATAAAGTAGACAAAACTTATTTAAAATAATTGTAGTAATGCACTCTGTAAGGTCTGAAAGATGTTTATTCATTATTAAAAATATTTCAATACTGTACACGTATAATAGGAGAGTATTGATAGTCTTCTTCTTCTTCTTCTACTTCTTTTGGCTTCTCCCATTAGGGGTCGCTACGGTAAATCATCTGTCTCCATACCTCTTTGTCCTCTACATCTGCCTCTTTCAACCAAACTACCTGCATGTCTTCTCTCACCACATCCATAAACCTCCTCCGTGGCCTTCCTCTTTTCCTCCATCCTGGTGGCTCCATCCTCAGCATTCTCCTACCGATACACCCCATGTCCCTCCTCTGCACATGTCCAAACCATCTCAATCTCGCCTCCCTCACCTTGTCTCCAATACATCCTAAATGCACTGTCCCTCTAATAAACAAATTTCTAATCCTGTCCATCCTGGTCACTCCCAACTTAAATCTCAGCATCTTCAGCTCTGTTACCTCCAGCTCCACCTCCTGTCTTTTACTCAATGCCACTGCCTCTAAACCATACAACATTGCAGGTTTCACCACAGTCCTATAAACTTTCCCTTTCACTCTTGCAGATACTCTTCTATCACAAATCACTCCTGCGATCACTTTTCTCCACCCTGCCTGCATTCTTTTCTTCACTTCTCTAACACACTCTCCATTACTTTGCCCTGTTGACCCCCAGGTACCTGAACTCCTCCACCTTCTCCACCTCTTCTCCCTGCAACCACACCACTCCACTGCCCTCACTCTCATTCACACACATGTACTCATGTTTCTCCACCTCTCCAGGCTTTTCCCAACCTGCTCCCTACTCTCACCACAAATAACAATATCATCCGCAAACATCATAGTCCATTAAAACTCCTGTCTGACCTCGTCTGTCAACCTGTCCATCACCACTGCAAACAGGAAAGGGTTTAGAGCTGATCCTTGATGCAGTAAAATCTCCACCTAGAACCAGTCTGTCGTTCCTACTGCACAATTTACTGCTGTCACACTGCCCTCATACATGTCCTGCACCACCCTTACATACTCCTTTCTTGGCACCCTGTCGTACGCTTTCTCTAAATCCACAAACACGCAATACAACTCCTTCTGACTCCTTTATACTTCTCCATCAACATTCTCAAAGCAAACAATGAGTCTGTGGTGCTCTTCCTCAGAATAAAACCATGCTGTTGCTCACAGATGGTCACCTCTTCTCTCAGCCTGGCTTCCCCTACTCTTTCCCATAACTTCATGGTGTGACTGATCAACTTTGTTCCCCTGCAGGTCTGGCACATCTGCCTTGTTCTTAAAGATCGGTACCAGCTCACTCCTTCTCCATTCCTCAGGCATCCTCTTACCTCTTCACAAAACTCATTCAGTATATAAGAGGGGCTTGTCACAAATATTCTGGTATTGGATGTCATTTTTCTCGTACAATTATTCAGAAATAAGTTTGCTTAATACAAGCTTTTAAGTCATCAAGCACTTGCAAGTTAAAATAGAGCTGCAATTTTTAGGAACTATTAGACACGGCTTTCTTAGCAGGCATGTACAGTTCTACTGGGTCTGTAACTGTAACATAAATTCTTTAGCTTGGGCCTGGCAGATGGATGCACAGCTCATCAAGGGTCTATGAGACCTGGATCTCTTAAATCTTTTTCATTTCTGCAGACTTGGTTGCTATAACACGCTTGAACATTTTATTCTTATCATCCTTTGGTACCTTTTTGGATTTGGCTCTATCAGGTGATTAAGTGCCTGGCTTTTTTAAGATGATACACATATCCAGGAAAGGGTCTTTTTTTAAGCATTATCACTGTGTGATTTCATAGTATGGCAGCGCTGAACAGTGGGGGGGAATCCTCCACGGAGATACCATCAAAGCTAGCCTTCTTCTTTATGTCTTTTTTGGCATAATCTCTCTGAGCCTATTTCTATGGTGAAGCAGCACTGGGCAATGAGGGGAAATCCTCCTTTGACAGACCATCAAAGCTGTACTCCCTCATCTTGTCATGATCAGGGACATTCTTTAAAACCCTTTCAATTTTTCTTTAGCTTGTCTCTGTAACACTGATGATCTCATCTAGAATGCCAAGGTCAGGAGCCATAGTATTGTCCTGATTTGGAGATAGGCCTATATGTTTTTGTTTTTTTTCTAGATCCAGACTTTTACCTTTTACAGCCACATCAGCCTGAGAATATTAAAAACATTATGTATATCAAACAGATGCATCATAAAGCTAAAGAGACATTTGACACTTACACATTTGTAAAGTTCTTCTCTTGTAACATTAAGAAAATGTTTGCATACCATTAAGAAAATATAAAGTAGACAAAACTTATTTAAAATAATTGTAGTAATGCACTCTGTAAGGTCTGAAAGATGTTTATTCAATATTAAAAATATTTCAATACTGTACACGTATAATAGGAGAGTATTGATAGTCTTCTTCTTCTTCTTCTACTTCTTTTGGCTTCTCCCATTAGGGGTCGCTACGGTAAATCATCTGTCTCCATACCCCTTTGTCCTCTACATCTGCCTCTTTCAACCAAACTACCTGCATGTCTTCTCTCACCACATCCATAAACCTCCTCCTTGGCCTTCCTCTTTTCCTCCATCCTGGTGGCTCCATCCTCAGCATTCTCCTACCGATACACCCCATGTCCCTCCTTTGCACATGTCCAAACCATCTAAATCTCGCCTCCCTCACCTTGTCTCCAATACATCCTACATACACTGTCCTTCTAATAAACACATTTCTAATCCTGTCCATCCCCTTCCAACTAAAATCTAAGCATCTTCAGCTCTGCTACCTCCAGCTCCACCTCCTGTCTTTTACTCTATGCCACTGTCTCTAAACCATACAACATTGCAGGTCTCACCACAGTCCTATAAACTTTCCCTTTCACTCTTGCAGATACTCTTCTATTACACATCACTCCTGCCACCCTTCTCCACCCACTCCACCCTGCCTGCACTCTTCACTTCTTTAACCCACTCTCCATTACTTTGCACTGTTGACCCCCAGGTACCTGAACTCCTCCACCTTCTCCACCTCTTCTCCCTGCAACCGCACCACTGCATTGCCCTCCCTCTCATTCACACACATGTACTCTGTCTTACTCTTACTGACTTTTATTCCCCTTCTCTCCAGCATGTTCCTCCACCTCTCCAGGCTCTTCTCAACCTGCTCCTTACTCTCACCACAAATAACAATATCATCTGCAAACATCATAGTCCATTGAGACTCCTGTCTGACCTCGTCCCTCAACCTGTCCATCACCACTGCAAACAGGAAAGGGTTTAGAACTGATCCTTGATGCAGTAAAATCTCCACCTTGAACCAGTCTGTCGTTACTACTGCACAATTTACTGCTGTCACACTGCCCTCATACATGTCCTGCACCACCCTTACATAGTCTTCTCTTGGCACCCTGTCGTACGCTTTCTCTAAATCCACAAACACGCAATACAACTCCTTCTGACTCCTTTATACTTCTCCATCAACATTCTCAAAGCAAACAATGCGTCTGTGGTGCTCTTCCTCGGAATAAAACCATACTGTTGCTCACAGATGGTCACCTCTTCTCTCAGCCTGGCTTCCACTACTCTTTCCCATAACTTCATGGTGACTGATCAACGTAATTCCCCTGTAGTTACTGCAGGTCTGCACATCTCCTTTATGCTTAAAGATCGGTACCAGCACACTCCTTCTCCATTCCTCAGGCATCCTCTCACCTACTGGTATGTTATCTGGTCCACTCTTTATTCTCTTAAATCGCTGCTCTCATGTCCTCCTTACTAATCCTATCCACTTCCTGCTTCACCATCTTCACACCATCTAACCTTCTCTCTCTCTTTCATTTTCCTCATTCATCAGCTGCTCAAAATACTCCCTCCATCTTGTCAACACACTCTCCTTACTAGTCAACACATTTCCATCTCCATTTTTTATTGCTCTAACTTGCAGCACATCCTTTCCAGCTCAGGCTCTCTGCCTGGCCAATCAGTATAAATCCTTCTCGCCCTCCTTAGTGTCCAACTTCTCATACAGCTCCACATATGCCTTTGCCTTGGCTTTCGCCACATCTTTATTTACCTGCTACTGCATCTCCTTGTACTTCTGCCCACTTTTCTTATCACACTGTTGATCCTAATTCTGTTTTGCCAACCTCTTTCTCCCTATGCTCTCCTGCACTTCCTCATTCCACCACCACGTCTCTTTGTATTCCTTTCTATTTCCAGATGTCACACCAAGTACTTTTCTAGCTGTCTCCCTTATCACTTCCCTTATTAGTTGCCCAATCATCCAGCACCTCTTCACCACTACCAAACCCCTGTCTGACCTTTTCCCTGAATCTCACACTACACTCTTCCTCCTTCAGTATCCACCATCTTATAATTTTTGTCAGTTTTCACTCTCCTCCTCTTCTTCTTCACCTCCAAAACCATCCTACAGACCACCATCCGATGCTGTCTTGCTACACTGTCCCCAAGTTTTTACCACTGCCATTTCCATCATTTTAGGAAAGTCTACCACCATCTGCCCTTCCACATTCCTCTCCTTAAAGCCATACCTACCAATCACCTCCTCATCACCTCTGTTACCCTCACCTACATGCCTATTAAAATCTGCACCAATCAGCAATCTTATATTCTTAGGTACACCTTCTTCCACTTCATCTAACTCACTTCAGAATTGTTTCCTTATCCTCCATCTCACAGCTCACTTGTGGAGCATAAGCACTGATGACATTTATCATCACCCCTTCAACTTCACGTTCATCACCCTATCAGAAACTCTCTTCACCTCTACTACACTCCTACTGTACTCTTCCTTCAGAATCACCCCTACATCATTTCTCTTTTCATCCACACCATGATAGAACAGTTTAAACCCACCTTCAATGTTCCTGGCCTTACTCCCTTTCCACTTGGTCACCTGAACACATCTACTTCTCTTCTCTTCATCATATCATCTACCTCTCTCCCTTTACCCATCATAGTACCAACATTTAAAGTACCAACCCGAACCTCCACTCTCTTACACTGCTCCTTTTCCTGCTGTCTCTGTAGATGTCTTCCTCCTCTCCTTCTCCTCCTTTGGCCAACAGTAGCCCAATTTTCACTGGTACCCTGTTGGCTAACAATACCTGTGGCGGTCGTTGGTACCCTGGGCCTCGACCGATCCGGTATGAAATTCTCTTTCTTGATCCGCATATTTGATTTGGCACACGTTTTCCGCTGGATGTCCTTCCTAACGCAACCCTCCCCTTGGGACCTGCACTAAGAGTGGACTGGCTTGTGCAACCCTAATGGCTGAGTATTGATAGTAAAATCAATAAAATGCTGTTTATTTATTTTTGTCTAAACATATTAAAGACCTGATTTAAAGTTCTGTATGTTGCCAGATACAATGTATACTTCATATTTTGCTTAAATAATAAAGTGGCTAAATAAAGTTTAAAATATGTTTACAGTCATACAGAATGCAGACAACTTTCGACTTGATTTTAGATTGAAATATAATGGAACACTTCTTTTTGTTTATTTTAAACCAGGGGATATGTAAACTTTTGCACTCTTCATTGTTGTAAGCGCTGGTACAATTTGGTAAATGTCATATTTTCTTTATACCCATTTTGATCACAATATTAAATTGTGGTCTATTAAAAGCAGAACTACCCTGCTCACAGCAAGCTAGAAACTTCAGTCCTGTGCAAACATCCAGCTGTTTATAAGTACACCATGCTGCTGGACATAAAGCTGGTGTAAGTCATATTTTCAAGAACACACAAAAATGTCCACACCATCCTGCTATATTATATATATTGTTGTTGTTGTTGTCAGGAAAATACCCAATAATTTGTCTCTCTTCATCTAAAACAGGAATTATACAGATAATCGTATGGCCATGAAAACAATTCAGTTTGGGATAAACCGTTGAAATGCTCTGTGCTAGTGACAAATGCGTTACGTGACAAAAGTCTTGTTCTCAAATCCTTATACTGCAAGTGAGACACTGTTTTCTCCTTCACCATAAGCTCTCAGCTCTTTAATGCTTCTTATACTACAGATTTTCAGACCTTCTGCTACTAGGGATCGCATAACTCTAAAGAAAAATTCCACACACACAATAAGTAAGAATTTATTTTATGAACACAAATATTTGGCTCGTTATTCAAATGTTTTTATTTCTAGCTTTTTATTTTATTTATTTTATTTATTTATTTTTTCCACTGAAAAAAGGCATTAGATTATAGAGTTGATATTTATCTTCTTTTTTTTTTTTTTTGCTTTGTTTTTTATCGTTTTCACAATGAAGGTTTCCATTACACCTATTTAATTCAAGTGGAAAGTCACTGTTTTAATAAACCCATAATAAACCCATAAATGATTGTTGTGAAGATTTGCGCTCATTCAGCCACAAGGGCATTAGTAATGTCACATACTGATGTAGAGTGCAGAGGCCTGAGGTGCAGTCAGCGTTCCAATTCATAGCAAAGCTGTTCAATAGGGTTTGAGGTCAGAGCTCTATAGCAGGCCATTCTTCAAGATCTTCCACTCCATCACATGTTAACCATTCTAGAAATGGTCTGCATCTCCTATTTCAAATGAATGGAAAATGTAATGCTTATGCACCCACAGGTCACTTATTGGGAATAAACTTAAAAAAAAAAATTAAAAAAAAAGATTGCAAGGTTGCTTTATATGACCAATGAAATACTGGAAGTTTAACAAGGATCATTTTGAGTTGAATAAAGGAAAAAACTAATAACTGCTGTGATGTTACTCTCTATGGGCTGGTGTAAAAATACCCACTTTAATGCTAAGTTTAAAAGAATTTCAAATTATATAAATATGTATCTAAAATAAATAAATAAATTTATCCTAAGCTAGAGATGCCAAACGATGATTCTATGTCCTCTGTAGCTAATAAGTAATCTAGGCATGCCAATAAAGCTAATGAGGGGCTCATGACTCCTGGACCTAGCAATGCGAATACTACTTTGTCAATCAGGGTCAATGTAAATGCAAGCTGGATGTAGGAACCACTTTAATAAAACACACAAGCCATGCCTATGTCATGACTAATGTAGGAAATACTGTATGGCTATAAATTACCTTGTATGAATGTGCAGGTCTGGCAATGGCTGCTCATGAAAAAGCCTTGACAAATTGCAGCGCAATCAAGCTCACCTCTCGGGGCAGGGTACAACAAACTGAATACTGGAGGATGGCTAGTTAATTTTCGGCTGGACACAGCTGCTGAGGTTTACATTCTGCCCAGAGCGACAACAGACAAATTGCTGGAATCTTAAACTTTCACCCTCTGCCCTAGTGCTTGCTAGCAAAAAGGAGCTACTCTGGCAATACAGAAGGACTTGGTTTGTTTCCAGGGTTTTTCCACATATTATATGCAGATCCCAGTATGGCTCCAGCAATCCATGAGTGCAGAAAAATTCCATCTGCAGTTTGAGGCAAGCTGAAGAAGACACTGCATGACTTCAGAACAGAGAGAGGTTATCTATAAAGTCACAATGTAAACAACATGATGAGTGAAATAGTCGTTACTGAAGAGAAGGATGACTTCTGCAGTTTCTCCCTTCACCCTGAAGACCTCAACGCAGCACACAGTAGATGTCTGAAACAACTGCCATAAAATATTCACTAGTTTAGCTAAAAGAGATGGCATCTGAAAGAAAAAGGTTATCTGTGAATGTGCTGACCTCTGCATGTTTAACCGTGGGGCAGATTCCTCTGCCTTCCCTTTGGTCAGTCATTGAGGTGTTTCAACATATGAAACTCTGCAATCTTTGGGGGTTTTCCAGAGACCTATGCTGTTCCAGGAGACTTAATTATTGGAGTTTAATGGACAACAAAAATCAAAACACTGACAAAATGCTATGTATGGCATATCTGAGGTCAAATCAGATGGACATAGAATGAAGATGGTGCTAGGCGTGACCCAAATAAAATGTCTCCCATGATGTAACAGCCCTCTTCCACAGACAGAGAATAATGATAACATAACATTTTACTGGCCCAGTCACTCTTCTCATCCTTGGATGAAAAGCAAAGCTTACTGCATCATTTTAGACAAGAAATGATGAAGTATGGCAAATGGCAGTCAGCACAGCAACGAGCAATGGACAACCTGAAGTCAGCTTTCTCTTCTGCTTTACTTCTTCGGCACTTCGGTCCACAGGGACAGTGGAAAACAAGCAGATGAATCAAAAGGGCAGGTGGCTGATGCAATGTTACAGGCATTAGCCAGAGCTGTAAGACAATTAAAAAACTCAAATTAACAAAAAGCTGCTTGCCACATTTGAAAGTGTAATGTAGATTTGTTCGAAACAAATTCGAACAAATTATTATTACGTTTTGATTATGTGTATATTTAAAAGAAAAGAGATCATTTACAAACCTACCCCTATGAAAAAGCCTTATCACTGAAAGACTGGTCACATTTTTAGTGCACAAAAACCATGGCTAAGTATATCACTGCATTCTCAAACTAAACCACAGATGCAGACAGTGGCTCGATTGTCCTGAAACAAATGCATCAGAGCGTCTTTGCAACGGGAAAAAGAACAATGAACAACTCCAGATTCAGCCCTACTGGCCTATTTGTGATTACTTAGAAGGGTCATAGTTTTCCAAAAAGCTCAAAAGCAGAGCTGTAGAACAGAGACTTTGTGTATCCCATTAAAGTATTTGATAATTAGCCCAAAACAGTCAGCTAATGCAATGGCCTGGATTTATTCAGAGCTGGTGCTACTAAATCATGAAGAGGCAGTCATGTCTCATGCATTGCCTAAGACACAGTAGAAGATGCCTGCCAATGCTTTGCCAATGCAGTGCTAAAATCTGGTCATTATTGCATCCAACACCAACAACACATAGTCATCCGTTGTAAAGGTCAAGGAAGAGTTGGTGTGACATGGCAATAGAACAAAAAACTTAATTAGATCTTGCTTTTACCGAATTCATCTTCAAAGAAAAGGTTCTGAAGAACATGCTTGGCTAAAATGTTGAGTTCCTACATCCTAATGAGGCAAACCATCATCTCCAGGAGCAACGATCTCACCTGCTGCAGTGGTAAAGGATCTGCATAATCCACGTGAAAATAACAGAATGCTGGTTTGACAGACTGAAATCATTCTCTAGTCTTTATCCAATATGCCACCTGTACCCACACCTGCTGCTGAGGGCACAATATGCACCAAAAGGGGCGAGGGAGCTTTAAAAAATAATCAGTGCAATAAAATAAATGAGCATGATTTCAAGAGTCTAGGAATTACACCAGGTTGTGATTTTGTTTAATAGATGCACATGCCCAAGACATTGACCTTAGACAAAGACAGCCTGGCTACAGATCTTCTCAATTTGCATTTGTTTGTTGATGCTCTTGATGTCCATCACTAGAGGGTTGTGGGTAGAAGCAGTGCAGATGTTTTCTGCTAAAAATGTGTGGCCATATTCCCCCTCTAGGCCAAAACAGAGCGTCTCCATATTCTAAAGCAGACTCTATCCAGCTTATACTTCAGAATGTGTGGATGGAACCATATTGATCTTGGAAAAGGCCTAAGGGGGAACAAGAAGCACGGTTAGGGCTTTCTGTTGGTCTCTCAGCACGTTTCAGCGATGTGATATAAAACTGCTTAGTGATTGTAGATTAGTCTCACATTATAGAGCTGTTCTGTTTAGTCAGTTAGTCAGTCAGTCAGTCATATTTATTTATAGAGCACATTTAAAAACAACAGCTGTTGGCAAAAGTGCTGTACAGAATTTAAGCATATAACAAAATACAAAAGTCAACATAGAACACGGCAACAGATATTACACTACAGTTATGTCAGTGTGCCTACTTATGATCATACGCAACAGTAAATAAATACGTTTTAAGAAATGAGTTCAAATCAGCGTATGTTGGTGCAGTTGTTATATAGGGTGCCAACTTGTTCCATAAGTGTGGAGCAGCCACTGAAAAGGCACGATCTCCTTTCGATTTCAATTGTCCTTGGAACAGTCAACTGAAGACTGTTTATGGTATTTAGATCGAAATGGATGATGCCATTTATTCCAGATGTATTCCAGTGTTTTTTCCCCCTTCAATGCAACTGGATTAGAAATTCAAGAAATATAATTTAAGGTAATTGTATTGTATTGTATTGTATTGTATTTTATCCTATTCTATTCTACTGTATTTATGGCTCACTTATTACAGGCACTTATTACGATCCCCTTAAACTTTGCAAACTTTGTATTTTATATTTTGGAGGAACGGACTGCTGGCATTGAGCTCTGTCATACTGATCAATTTGACATGCATTCACTGACACACACTCAGGAAAACCTACATTCATGGCAAGAATAGGATGATGGTGATGATGATGATTATGATGATGGTGATGAAGATGATGATGATGTAGATTGTATTTTTCCTCTTCATCTACAATCTAACTTCTTTTTTTAATAGAATAACAATTCTTCTTCTTATTGCTTACTATATCCTGTGAAATCTTCAAAGCAACAGACTGTGGACAGAGAAACAGTGCCAGTTTCTCTGTGCGCGTGTGTGTGAGAATAGAGAGAGAGAGAAAGAGAGAGAGAGAGAGAGAGAGAGAGAGAGAGAGAGAGAGAGAGAGATGCGCTCTCTGCAGTCGGACTTTCGGCGTCGTTGAGAGACTACTAATGCAGTGCGCCTGCAGGAGCTGCGGCTCAGGGAAAACCTTATCGACCACGTCCACACCTCCCAAAGACTCAGACACTAACGGAGGCTGCAAACTTTTGAGCGGAGGTGGTTTGTGTGTGCGTGAGTGTGTGTGTGTGTGTGTCTCCTATGATTCATGCGGATAGAGGGCTGAAACGCAGAGCTCTGCTAATTAATTGGAAACGAAACGAGCAGACGCTGAGACGGAGGAGAGGCAGCGCGTGGAGCGGGTTACAGCAGCCTGCAGCAGAGGCGACGTGAACCGGGATGCGTGTCGGTTTCTTCAGTACTGCGTGGAGTGAAGCGTTTGTCTGGACTGTGCACAAATCTTCTCGGAGATCCTAAAATCTCGCGTCTCACCCCCCCTTTCCCCGTTTCGCAGTGAAATCCGCGAACCCCGCAGTCTTACGCGAGATGGTTCAGTCCGCCTGCGCGAGTCCGCTGCCGACGCGTGGGGATTTTTCTCAGCGCCGACGCGCAGCGGATCTTCCCGTGGAAAGCGTGTGATAAAATAGTGACGCGCCGCCGCCGAACCGCAGAGGAAAAAAAGAAGAAGAAGCAGAAGAAGCAGCAACAATAAGCAACAAATTCTTTGCCATGGGCGCGAGTTTGGAATCGGATAAAGCAGGACTCGTGCGGACTGCGTGCGAATGCGCAGGGAGCTCGGTGAGAATACGGCTTTTCGCGCTAATGAAGGCGGCGTTACCCTCGCAGCCCTGCAACCGGCTTCTCTTCCTCTACATCGTGCTGATCACCGCCTCGGTTCACGGTAACGGTAAGGGTTTTTTCTACTTCTCCTCCTTATCTCTTTCGTTCTTTTTTTTCTTTTCAGCCGGCGCGCGCTGAGCGCCTTGTGACGCGCAGGGATGCGCGCGCTCCCCGGTTCATATAGCATATCTACTGTATGGATCATCTGCCTGCTATGTCCTGCACCTCATACACACACACACACACGCGCGCGTTCAAATCCTTTCCCAAATTAGCCTCTATTATTTTGGACCACCTCGTGTCTCCGTGTTATTGTTCCCCCAGGAGCTCGTGGAATGCAGCTCAGAAGATAACCCGAGTCCTGGAATGATCACCAGCTCCAGCTCCCTTACAATCTGTTGAGGTATTGGGACACGACTTGCTTAATGTCGTATTCCATTATAAGCCCCTTTATAAGCGCTTTATAAACACACACGCGCACTTTTGTAGTTCTAAACGCGCGCGCTGCTTGCTGTCATGCTGCGAGAAACTGATTTGTGGATCGTCACGTTTTCCTGCTTGGCACTGGATTCCAATCCCGTTCATCCCAAACTCAAACCACGTAGCTAAAGTCTGTAGCTAAAGCCACGTAGCGTAGCCACGTAGCGAGTGTGTGTGTGTGTGTGTGTGTGAGTGTGAGGGGGCGAGAAAGAATAAGGGTTTTTATTAGGACGGGGGCATGTGTGCGGGGGTGGCACGCGGACAAAACCTGATTTCAGCGCGCGCCCTTCACCACAAGGCATTTCTGAAAATCCAGTTTTCTATGGACTTAAACAAGATCATCGAGAGACTAGAGTTTTTGCACCAGAGGCGAACTTTTAGAACGCATTAACACGGTTTAACGAATAGCAACAGATCATCAGATTAACGAAGAAAAAAGAAAGAAAAAGTCGCATTGGTTTGACGCGTGTTTTCTGAACTCCATCCAGTCAGATAGTAGTGCCTGATGAGTTGTGACTGTTGCATTCACTTTATTATAGCTATTAATTCATGCATTCTGAAGAGAATAACCATTGCGACGTTTTGCGTTGGACTGAAATACCCAACAGAGTGCAGGAGTTTTATTTTATTATTTGTTAATATCTCATAGGCTGCATGTTTCTCCTGTTTTTATTATTTATTTATAAGCAAAGCCTGGCGTGCTTATTGTGTTTAGGTGTGATAGGTAGATTACTGCTTGGTGTGTGTGTGTGTGTGTGTGTGTGTGTGTGTGTGTGTGTGTGTGTGTGTGATTGACTTTCCTGGTTTGCACAGCGCGGGTAAAACGGCCCCCCAAGCAGTTGCCCTTTTTTCCCATTAAGCGGCACCAAAGCTTCACCGCATCTCAGCAAAAAAAAACAGAAATAAATCCTCATGCGACGCAGTTTATATAATTACACTCTTCTAGTTAAAGGTATTGAGCCTGTTATTTGCTATACTGGCCAAGGAATGTAGAAGATGGCTTTTAAATTCTTTACATGGAGAAAAAAGGTGAAAGGAAATACAGCACCACCACCAAATGCAGCTTATTCCGGCCATTGTTTCTACTTTAAGACCACAGTTTATTTTAAAGACTTCCCAGCTTCATAGTGTTGCTTGAAGACCCCAGGAAGTCCTCTAGAAGTTGTGAAATGATGTGAGAAAGCCAGGATGTAGTCATGCACTCATCCATTCTAGTAAGTTCTCATTAGGGTCATTTGTTATACCAGTTTGGTGTCAGAGTGCTGAGTTAATTCGTAACATGGTACACGGTTTATGTAGTCTTAGGATGATCTGGTCATTAATGCATGAAAATCTTGTTCATAATATTTTTTTAAGTTTGGTCTACTCATGATATCTTGTAGCTCTCATAGATAATAGACGGCTTAATAAAATCAGTAGTACCATCATGCATCGCCATGATGCAACTTATTGTAAGGCTCTTTTTTTTTTTTTTTCCCATCATGCTGTCTTTAGGTCACTTTTTGTTTTTCCATATCTAGCAATGTTGCAATGGAGTGTGCATACTTGCTGGCTATGGGGAATAAACTATAACTGATGGAGAAAGCAGGAAGCGTAGCATATTTGATTTACTCATTATCATGCATCACCTGGGATAGGATAAGTTCAAGCCTGCAGTGACAGGTGTTTAAAGAAAAGCTTAAAATATCTCCTGCAGAGATTTCACTAGAGAGACCAAAGCATAGTTGCATATCTAATGCGATTTGTTTAAAGCAACAATAATGCAACAAGCCATCCTGTAGCATGCTGACTTCTACTCGATGAAGGTAAATGCTTTCATATTCTTATATTGCATTAAAAAGAGAGTATAAGGAGTGCCTACTTTTTTAATAACACAGTATATTGTAAAAAAATAAATAAAAAATGCGGCCAAAAGAAACGGTTTATCTAATCTATGGATTATTATGTTTGATTGTCTTTGGTTTTTAGAATGATATCAAATCATGATGAATTATTAGGCACTTATATGCATTAAATAATAAGCAACAATGTAGTATGGTTTTGTAGCCTTTGCAACTCGAAAGTTAATTATCTTGAGATGTTTAATTCTGAAGAGTGTGTGTGTGTGTGTGTGTGTGTGTGTGTGTGTGTGTGTGTGTGTGTGTGTATATATATATATATATATATAATGTACAAGTAAATAAGTAAAGTATCTCAGTCGCAGATAAATATTCCACAATTTGACCAATAAAACTGTTTTTATTTAGATTAAAAAAAATAAACTTTAGTTACTTTCTGTTATTGATTATATTATAACAGTTGTGAACCCCCGTCGCTTTACCTCCAGTTAATAAGACAAAAAAATGTCTATCCGTTAAAGAAATAGACAGCTTTTTTTATTACTGTTAACGCTCTGGACATTGGACATTGGAGTCTCCCTATGCTAAATAAGTGCTGCATAACTGTCACTTTACAAAAAGCATATACATATCTAGGGTTCCACAGATTTTTAAATCCTATTATCAGCTACGTCCACCATACAAGCACCTCTACAATGTAAATGATCACGTATTTAGCCAGAATTACCGACTCAAGCGCTGTTACTTTGTAGAATTCAGCACATTTGTAAAGATAAGAATCAAGCATTCAACAGCTTTGTGGTATGCATAGAATGGAGTCATTAAGTGCAGGAAATAGGAAAACGTTGCCCATTTTATAGGTGTTTAACATTAGCCGCCAAGGGTAGACACCAAGCTCGGTAAGTGCTGCAGTGAAGAGCTTATTGTGGCTCTTGTTCACAGTTCCATTTACAGAGGTACAAAGAGCAAATGTTATGTACGTGCAGAAGAAGACAGCACAGGTTTTTCTACCCCAATCTCTAGCAGCAGTGCATTAAGGCCCACGGACAGCTCCCGATTACTGAAATCACATGAAAAGCCAGCCGTTTAAAGCCACAACAGATATCTGTCCAGACAAGCCCAAGTGGTTGTCTTTAATGGAAAAAAATTAACATCTGGCCCCTCTGTTTGTATTGAAATCTAATACAGGAGAACCACTCGTTGCTTCCCTCGGCTATCGCAGAAAGCCTTGTCTACCTGAAAATCCCAACGGTACGGTGTACAAGTAACCATTACATGCTGAATCCATTATTTTGATTTCCATTTTACAGAATTACACCATGGTCGTAAACGTTAATTAAATTCGAGAAAGACACAGAGCGAAACCGTGTACAGGTTCAGTTTCCTACTGGATGCAAAATCATTAGCCATCATAGCCCTGTTTTAACATAATAAGGTAACAGGATGTGCTGATGCCCTGCTCGTAATTGCTGTGGTGGTTTTAGGTAAATGCTGATGATCTTGTCATTATACCAAAGTGAGTTTATAATGGCAAGAAATGAGCACGAGCATAGTCTTTTTTTTCGTAGCATTGGGCAGTCCTTTCCACACCCCATGGCAGATCCCTAATGATGAGAGCATTATATAGTCTCTGCTTGTACTTTCCCTTTTTTTTAGGGGTTTATGTTTCTTCTTGTCATTTTGCTTCGCAGTCAGCGTTCTCTAAGATACATAATGGCGTAAAGAGTAGGAGGTCTAAGTCAGCTACATATATAAGCTCACATGCTTACTGGTATTTCTTTAGGGTGTCTAAGGAGAGGGGAAAAAAAGATTAAGGTCATTTTATTCCCAAAGGACTCTTTATCGCGGTGAATCAGGCACTTCTTTTTCTTGGCAAGAGAACGAAAAACGATATATTGCTCTTAGCGTGACATGTCTTTTACATGCGAGCTCAGGCTTGAGCTTGTGACATTTTTCATCAACGTGAAAATGTCTTTGTCTATTGACGTGTTATAGAAGGATTTCATCCCCACTTTACAGCCAACCACTGCAAGACTTCAAGATTTTTTTAATGATATGTCGGTTGAGGTTATGGTAATCTGGTATTAGAAATTAATTGGTTCAGACACTTAATTTTACGTTGCTTCTGTTGTGCCTCACTGATTTAACACAACATCCTGGTGTTAGAACATGTCAAGTTCTTGATTGGCCTATATTTAAAAATGATTGACAGCAAAAACTGTATTATCCCTGCAGACTCCCTAAACTGTTTACTGCTTTTTTCTTCTTCTTTTCCCTTTAGATTAGACTACATTATTTAATCCATAGATGGCTCCAGCACCAGAGCTTTTTTGTTGTTCCTGCCTTTCTCTCAGTGCTGGAATGCTCTCTCTTTGTTAATTGGCTCTATTAATTACTGCATCATTTAAAAATAACCCAGTTATTTCCGAGACCACAAACAGCAGAGAAACACAATTAAAAAAATTGCAATAATAATGCTGCCATATGAAAGAATAATATATAAAGGGAGGAAACAGCAGTTTTATTCAGAAATGGCATGAAGAAAAAGGCAGTAGAAGAGGGCCAGCCATCATGTTTTAGTGCACTGGCGGCAGGAGGTTGTTAGCTGCTCTAATCTCTGTCAATGCTGTGGATCTGTCACAGCTGTTGTATTTAAGCACAGGTGTCCATCATTCTCTGGGCTGCACCCGAGGACACTGGGGGTATGATAGGGTGCATGTAGACAACACAGTTAAATATGTTTGCATGTAGAAATCATTGTCTTCATAGCAATGTACTGCAGCGCAACTTAGTATACTCAAATGTATAGACACACCAGGTATTTGTGCTCACTGTAATGTTACTGGAATTATAATTAATGAAACAATACTGTACAAGAACAAGAGTGTTGCTGTATAGAGAGTATCAGTCCAGATATGATTGTGGGCATGATATTGCTTTTATGCCACAATGCTAGAAACATGAAACGTAACTGTCATTCGAGACAAGTTTAGTCAGAAAATGAGTTCAGTCAACAAAAATTGTTTCCAAAAGAGAGCACAGTTGTACAGAGTCTTGAGTGTTGCCATGACTCAAGCCTGCAGTCTATTCTAGTGCCGTTTCAATATAACAAAACCTTTTCCAGAAAATTGTAATTCTATATCCCAAACCCAGAAAAGCAGACTGATACAGAAGTGAAGTGTTAAATGTCCCAGAGCTGTTATACTAAATATCATCAGCCATCGAATGCTGCATGTCCTGGGATATTAGTATTAGTTGTATTAGGCATATTAGTATTGCGTAATAACAACACTTAAAACAGTAAGTTATGGCTGAATAAAGGAATCAAATCTAAGCTTAGGCTTATTTAAATACACAAATAATACATTGTATTGGTTGTTGGTTTCATTTTAAGCTATTATATACTATATAAGACTGTATTCTGCAAAAAGCATGGCTCTTAGACGCATAATCTGGCGCTTTGTCAATCATGTTCTCAACAATAGATCTGAACAAAGGCTGTTTGAGAGGGTGAATCTCCGGCTAAGGTATAAAAAATAAAGCTCAGTGATGTTGGTCCAATGTTTTATGGATGTCAGTTCGATACAGTGGACCACAGGATAAAACTAATTGCTCCTGAGTCAGCCAGTGGAAAGAGACAACCTTGAATACCAAGAAGCATTCAGTCTAAATCATAAAAACACAGATCAGTAAACAGATATGAAGAAATGTCAAATCTCTGTGTGCATTTCCCTCCAATGTTTATTAAACAAAAGAAACACAATGTTTGCTGAAAAACACGATATTGACGCTGTTATTATATTTTTCTTGTGTATTTCCGAGTGTCGTTTTTTTTTTTTTTTGATACCAATAAATTTTGTGCATTAATAACCAAGTGGAATAACATGAAGAAAGGAAACAGAGGACAGCTGTAGTGCCTCTGTCGCTTTGGAAACCGATGCTACCTGGTCACGGTTTAAGTCTTGAGCACTATTTTCTGCCTGGTCAGATTTCTTCATGATCTCTTTGTGTCCGCATGGGTTAAATCCAGGTTTTTTGGTTTCCTGACACCTTTCACAAACATGCTTATTGCTATTGAAGGTATAATACAAACTTACACATCATCACGGTAAACTCCGGATCTACTGCTCTATGAATGGAAAGAAATTCTTGTCTAAGCTCTTGCGCTAATACTCCCCCTTTTAGTGAATAAACTTTTTAGTTTTGAAAGGAAGTTGAACTGCAACACATTGTTACACTCACAAAGTCCAGACGGTGCGACAAAGCAAAATGAAACGATCAGATTCCGGGAAACGTTGAAATCCATCTCTGATTAGATGAACTCAAAGATATTGATTCCGCACATGCTTGTGAGACAAGTGAAGAAATGAATATTTCAAACAAGAAATGGACATAAACTAAGCAACGCAAATCGAAGACATGAAATGTTTTCACTTATCAAGCCTTTCCTTCTGTACTGTTTCTATCCTGTTTTTAAGATAACACTGCAGTAAATGACTGGTGAGGAAAAAACGAGAGTAACGGTACAGCTGCACGATTGGTGAGGTCGAAGTAAAGAGGAGATCCTCTTATTGAGATTCTGTCCTTTCACTCCCTTGTTCCATCCTCGTTGTCATGGGGATGGCATGAAAACTGCTTTGGCCTGAGCGGCGAACAATAAACAAACAGGCTACACGGGTCGTTCGACATCTCTTCTCTCCTTCTCTGCCCAAAGCTTTTAGCTCGACATTTCAACGAGTATTATTTAGAGAGAAGCTAAATGAACTTACAATCAAACATGACCTTGCTCTAAAAGAATGTGCCTGAGTGTCTATCTAATGAGTGAACTTTGCATTGCCATGCACAGATGTAAGAATAAGGCAGCGAAAGTTAGCATGATAGCATAGAGCCGGACAAAGCCAGCTTTTCTCTGAAAGCCCATACTACAGAGATGAACACCGGGTCACTGTGGCTGGGTGATGCGCCTGAAAGCACCCAAAATAAAAAAAAATCACATCCTTTGCACTCCGCACTCTCTTCACACAGATCCAACTCTTCACTGAAATGCGACGCTAACAAGGAAGGCCAATCCATTATGAAGCTACGTCCGCTTGACTAAATCAATTAACATTCATATCTGACTCACCTTGATATGACTGACATCATTTGTGTTTGAGACACGAGCTGATTTAAAGCATTCACCTCACGTCATTAACAGCATATCTGATTAGTCACTCGACATTGTGGATGCATAATTAATGTGAACCTGCTGCAGAAGTGCTCGAGTCGATGTGGGGGTGTGGATGTGTGTGTGTGTGTGTGTGTGTGTGTGTTTGTGTGTGTCTACACCACAACGGCAAACTTGGATCTGAGTGTTTGCGTAATGAAGCGCCACTAAAAATAAAAATTTAAATTAAAATGCCACCAAGTCTTCTTGTCTTTCTACTGCATTGGCCATGCTATTAATGGCCAACAGCATCAACCCCACACGGACATTAAGCTAATGTATAGCTTCACTCCAGAAAGCTGAGGTTGCTGATTTCCATTCTAATGGTGGCCATTCTTAGGTTAATCCTGCTATGATGTAGTTTGGAGGCATACACGCTGGCACATTAGGCTGGAAAATATGTGCCAACAGAGATTTGTTGCTCGGAGTAGGTCATTTTATCCCTTTGGGTTGGCATATTTCAATCACGCTTGTTTGGCCTGTTTTTGGAAATAGGGATTTTTTTTTTCTGAGCAAGAGACCAAGAAAAAGGAAGAGAGAGAAAGAGAGAGAGTTTGTACTATCGTATAAAGATATCATACAAGAAATACTGCAAATGAGCCCTTCATCGAAAGACATTATGCTTTTCTATCTTTCATGGAATACATTTTCGAGGTGTTTGTTGAATTGTGAAAAAGATAGTCATTGAACTCATACAAATGACCATAAATAAGAAATATGGTACAATTTATATTTCTTTTTTTTTTACATATATTATAGGTAAATTTTGTTGAAAAAAAAAGCAAAAAATGTGCTCCTGTTTGGCCAGTTTAGGAGACCCTTAATTCTAATATAAAAAAATCTAATGTAATCCAATTTATTTGTCACAAACACATTAAAACAGAGTATGACATGTAGTGACTTGCTTTTTTATTAGGGGTCGCAACAGAGGATCATCTGTCTTCATCCTTCTACTCTGTCCTCTATATCTGCTTCTTTTAAATTAACTACCTGCATGTCTTCCCTCACCATATCCATAAACATCCTCCTTGGTCTTCCTCTTTTCCTCCTTTCTGGTGGCTCCATCCTCAGCATTCTCCTACTGATATACCCCATGTCCCTCCTCTGCACTCTAACCCATTTTCCATTACTTTGCACTGTTGACCCCAGGTACCTAAACTACTCCACCTTCTCCACCTCTTCTCCCTGCAACCGCACCACTCCACTGCCCTTCCTCTCATTCACACACATGTACTCTGTCTTACTCCTACTGACTTTTATTCCCCTTCTCTCCAGCATGTACCTCCACCTCTCCAGGCTCTTCTTAACCTGCTCCCTACTCTCACCAGAAATCACAATATCATTCGGATACATCATAGTCCACAAAGATTCCTGTCTGACCTCCTCCGTCAACCTGTCCATCACCACTGCAAACAGGGAAGGGCTCAGAGCCGATCCTTGATGCAGTCCAACCTCCACACTTGAACCAGTCTGTCGTTCCTACTGCACTTTGTCATTTTCTTTTGCGTGAATATTCTCCTTGCACCATGTTGCATAAAGAGATGGGTATGTGTATGACATAGACATTGACAGTAGTCCAGATGTAAAGTGTCCCAGTGTGATTGTCACTACACTGTTCATGTGCTAATATGAAAGTGTCTCTGAGCTGTCCCAGTCAAGTGTTAAAGTGGCAGTTGTGCAATTGTCCAAACAATTTGCAAAATAAGGAAAAGAAGACAGAAAGAGAGGTCCAGGTACTAGGGGCTAGGTAATTTTCTGGTATAGACTCTGAATGGCCTGCAGTAAAGATCCTCCTCATTCTCTATTAAGACTAGAATATTTTTATAATACTTTTTTTTATCTGCTCTAAAAGCTCTCTGCGTACTATTGAGTTATTAAACCTGAACCAGACAATATAAAATGGCTTCTGATGACAACGACTGATGAATTAGCCGCACAATCCTGTCATTGTGTTTGACATATTTCATTGACAATGAGTTTTTAAAAGGTATCATGTTTCCTGTGGAAGCACTCCAATGATTGTAGAGTAGCAAGTAAGCAAGTAAGTGCAGTCATCATTAATGCAGTACCACTGGAGATCACAACTCAGACTGAAACATGCCATTATTTGTTGCAAGGGGGAAAACAAAACACCCTTCAGATCTCCACTGAGCAGTTTTGCTTATGAAAACCAGTGAGTGCTGTATGTCTTTGCCTCTGGGGCAATCAATAAAGAGAGGAACTGTAGACAGATCATTTCTGAATCCACTGAAGTATTTAACACAGACAAACAGGCCAGGCTTCATTCTATATGTCATGGGAAAGGAGTTGTCATGGTATTTGAAGTTCCCTTTGCTTTTATTAAATGCACTGAAATCACTGAATAAGTGAGGCCAGAGGAAACATACAATCATAATTAATGCTGCTCTTTATTCTAGGATAAAAAGCACACCTTGTGTAAGGTCAGATTTGTACATGGCTAACTTGGACTATATTCCTTTTTACGTAACTGAAGCTTTTTAAGGACCTAAAAAGTGCAAACTAAAGACTAATATTCCCACTCTACCTCTAAAATATGGCTAAAGGAGCAACACCAGCACATGTTGCCTCACTGAGACTTTTGCTGTATTTTAATAGAAACAATTTTCTCTGACATTTAACTACCCGGTGAACACATTTTATCCTCCTACCCACTGTCGCAACAAATATTATTTAACTGATAAATGGCAGCATATATCGGTTAAGAAGTAGCTTGCTAGGCATCGACTAAATGCACACACACTGCAACTCATCTTACTTATGACAAAGTATTTTGTTGGAAAATAATATGAACACATATGGAGAATATAAGTAATGATTGTTTTGAATAAAGGCAGTGTATCATATGCCTAAGAAAAACATCAGCGTGTCGTATTAGTAGTGTATCATATGCCAAGAAAATGTCAGTCACTCCATAGATACTCCTGTCTTCAAATTTGCTACCCACAATCCTTTGCACATAACCTCCCAAAGAACTAAAATAAGAGTAAATCTAGACCACAAAGGGGATTGGCCCTCAGTTTAGCTACATTCTTCTTGACTGGCAATCAAAAGTGATAAATTGTAGCAACTATGTACAGCTGATAGCATTTCATCAGTGGCTTATTTAGTGAGATAGAGGTTCCTGGTAATTCCTTTAGGTTTGCATCAAGAATTTTCTGATTACCATTAAATACTTGCTAGAACTCAGTAGCGCCTTTTTTACTTGAGGAGATGAGGACCGTTTGTATAAACCGTGCTTAATTGTATTACTCGGATCTTCACAAGCGTTCATGAAAAGCTATTTGGTAAACCACTAGGACAGAGACAAGCTGTGTGCAATCTGATGTAATAAAGTATCGCATTTCAATTCAATTAAATGTTTCTCTTGTCAGCGTTGGCACATGTTTATGTGTTTGAGAGGCATAATACTGAGAAATGTTGAACATAAAACCTATTAGTGAATGTCAGCTTCATATTTCAGCCTGTAGCCTTTCTGGACTCAGTTAATATTCAAACTTCATGCAAGTGAAAACACTGCGTTTAAAAGGCTTTTTAAAAGGCAGATACTTTGACATTTTGTTGAATGTAAGAAAATCTGAATTAGCATTTAAGCATTTTCTGTGTGCCTCTAAAAACCATGACAATACATGCTCATTATTATTTTAAGGTCACAGAAATTTGCATGTTATATGCACTAAACCAGTGAATGAGTACATTAAAACGAATGCTTCAGGTGACAGAAGCAGCCATTGTGAAATAAAAAAGCCCCATGAAAAGCGGGATTTCGGTATAAATGCACTCAGCCTGCAACCCCTGCATTGATGTCCACTGTAGCTTGATGCTTCTAATGGACTTGTGCTGGGCATTATTGGAAACGTATCATCATTATTTGGTCCCGGGAGCGTCATATCTGACCACCCACTCGCATCTGCATGAAAGTCCTGATGAACACTGCTTCCTTGCTCACTAGGAAAGGTCTGCACTCCCTATCACACATTGCTTTTTACATGGTTACATAATGTTACCATAATGGATAATGGCATAATCATTACCCCAATAGTGATTCAGTAAAAGCAGACTCCTGAAACAGTCCACCAGGTGTTTAAGAACCCATGCATATCTCCACAACAGATTGCTTTAAACCAATATTACAATACAACACAAATAGACTTAAGTATTTGTGCAGATTTTTCTATCAAGAATAAAAGTCAGAATGATGTTTTACATTACATATTGCATTTATAACTTCGTGTGTCTGAAAATGTCATGTACGTTTTACAAGCTGAAGTGTTGTAGGAATGAAACAAGAATATAAAAATAATATTTTTGATTATTATGCACACACACACACACACACACACACACACACACACACACACACACACACACACACACACTCATATACAGTATATCACAGACAGGTATCTCATGCAGCGAGAATAAATGGCATCACTAAATCAAGCATCAATTAACACAATTAAGCCACAGCAGTGCCACATACAGTAAATCATCTCTAACAGAAGCATTAATCTTAACTTCATAAAATGGACCTGGGTTTTTCTGTGTATTACGGTCTTTCTGGGGCTTTGCAATGAAGGCAAATTATGCAAATACAAATTCTACAGGAGAGAAAATGCAAAAGTATATCTGTGTTGAATAGTTTTGACTGACCTTTCCTCACAATGTCGAACGATTAAGATATTTAAACACATGGTTGTCATGAGTTAAATGGTGATTCATTGCAACTTAATCCCACATTGTTGGGATGGATGCTTTATGCAAATGTATGTTTAATATTAGTGAAACCAAATTCAACATATGGTTGTGAATTATATATGAATATATATATATATATATGAATATATAGCTGCATCTCCTGTTATAGACCTTTTCCCCAAGAGTCTTTTACTAAAACTTTTACTAAAAAATATGTATTTCTTAGAAAATAATATAAAAATACAAGTAAATTCTGTTCACAAGCATTGACTATAGTAAGAAGTATAGCATAACTGCAGCTTGTTACATAACAATGTTACTAGTACATTTCCTGTAGGCTTTACAGACTGATATAAATGATAGCTAGGTTTCTCACATAGATGGTAATAATCATACAAATTGTTGAATAATACAGACAAAGCAAGTGTGTCAGGGAAAAAAAAATCTTGCGCTAACAGCGTTGTTGATAACTAAGTATGCTAATAAAGCTGGTTAGCTTGTCTAACACCAGTAATAAAGCTAATACAATCTTTCTTGTTTGGACCTAGTGAGGCTTGTTGGGGTAGATTAGGCTAGGTTAGCAAAATTCAGTGAAGGAGCTAAAGAACATGTCAGCCTTTACCTTTGAAAACAGAAAACAGCATGTTTCACCCACTATACACACAACAAATCTTTTAATGATGGCAGTTTTTGACAGCAATCTCAGCTTTCTGGAAGTATTCTGTGTTTACCTCTCCCCTCCTGCAATAGCTGGACTCGAATGACTAGCAACCATAAAAGTCTGCCAGAGTCAGTCCATTCTCATCATGCTGATTCTTTCTGTCTAGCTTGAGTGAAAGAACAGAGCGTGATCTAGAACAGACTACAGGCGGAGAGGCATAGAGAGAATGACTTTTATATATCGGCTTAGTAAAAGGATTGCATGGAAAGAAATGCAATTGGTGTCTTATGAGTCTTATTACTAAAAAAAAAAATTATAATCATAAAGAAATCTCGCATAGACTGGCAGCAAAAGTCTGTCAACACCTGGAGAGATGTGTTTGACAAAAATCGATTATTCTGGTGTGTATACACAGGGATTTAAAGGTTTATCCTTCTCAACAAACAAATATGCCATTGTTGGGGACTTGTGTTTTATCCTACAGTGAATGTAATTATATTGGTTGGCCATGTTTTCTGACCAAAAGGAAAACGTGCATGCTCATGGATATTTCGAGAAGCCCAATGCTGCCATTTTGTTTAGTTTGATTTGATTTGATTTGATTTCAATTCACTCGCCTCCTATTTTCTCTTTGTGTGTCTCTCCTGTGTCCTGCATGTGGACACTCTGTGGGATTGCTGCCCTGCCGGTGCATGGCACGACAACGATTGATTCATCAAAGTGTCATGCCAAAAGCACAGTGGCCCTGTAGCAACAAAACAACAGCAGAGGCAAAACAAACATGGCTACGTTCTCGAGGTGGTCTCCGTAGGCCCGCTAAACAAGGTCAAAGCATTTCATCAGCTTCCCATGTAGCTGTGCACATTCACCACTAAAGCTCTGAAATCCGAGCGCTCGAGTAGGTAGCAAGCCCTCGCCACTCTTTTATTTTCCATTCATCGTATAATTTTGTGCTTCACGCAGCCTTCACCGAATTGACACAACATTTTACAGACACCTCAGCTAGAAGAGAACTCGAATACCATTTCGGATTTAATCCTTTCTCCATAGATCACTTGAACACATCATCTCACTTTTATAATGCATCGATTATGATGCCCTGCCAGACTGAACTTAATCAGATGTTAATGCATGCATTGTAGGCTGTATTGTATTTTACATATTGCTTTATAGTTGATTTTCGTTAAAAAATTTACAAGGAATGCATTTTAGTATATCTGCAGTAAAATGTGACATAGATGCCACGTGTAAAATGTATAGAATATGTGTATTGGCATTTTATGGACATAATCTCACAAGTCACTCGTTCCTAAATGTTGTTGCTGGTTCAGTTGATTTAAAAGGTTATATATCTTTGAGTATACACAAATTCCGGATGCCTAATAAAACAAGGCATGACATTAATCACCGAGTATTATTAATCCCGCGAGTCTTTTAAAGCTTGGAACAGCTCAAGCAGCCTTCATGTTCTGTTTGCCGTATAGGTGATGCTTGTGTTTTTCTTTTATTTCCAAACAGAAACACATTTGAACAGGTAATACAGCTGAATAAAAAATAGCTTTAAGTATGTAACTCAGATGATTTATTATTACATTACTATTACCACCGAGACACAGCAGTAAGCAGTGAGAGTTTATATACAAGGACTGAGAAAGAACTCCTGAAAGTATTTTGGCATCAAAGTAAGCTGCATTTTAATGTATATTGCATCATAGATTAGCAATGTGGGTGTAAAGTGAATTGCTTTTCTGTTCATAGGGGATAACAGAGACCAATGGGGCAAATGGGAGCAAAATCTGTTGTACATGACCTCACCTGAACATTAAAATAATCAGCTGAATCAACAACATTTTGCTAAATGCTGTGACTGAACAATCCTTTGTACAACACACCAGAGATTAACAGTCCACTGCCTATTAAGCCTATTAACTATAAAGCAAATATTGGTGACATTCAAAAATGATTGCATGACACAGAAATGTAGAGGTCCTTCTACAGTATAATCCAAAAAAAAAAAAGCACACACTGTACAATTAATTATTACCAAGTGTTGATAGTGTTCAGATATAGGTGAGGCAAAGAAAAGGAACTGGTAGATAAAGCTTAACACAGCACCAATTTGATGCAGAACCTACCAGCAGTCCAACAAAATGAACAGCTACATGCAGGGTATACAGTCAAAGCAGACGGATTATTGTTGCTTCAGGTGAGAAGAAGAATGCTGGAGACAAGGTGGGGTAAAGGGCAAGGAGTAATGAATGTGACATTTAGTGCTTTAGGGTGGTAAAGCCATGAAACATGTGGCTTGGATAGTAACATGGAAAGATTTGCACCCACACAAAGCAGTGACTAAATACCTGGCACAGTACCTACCAAATGATTCAGCAGGTACAGCAGATTTGAAGCCATTGCTACTGAAACACAAGGAGTGTTTCAGTCAAATGACTATGAATAGTGTCTAAACAGCTCTGTAGGAGTCAGTTATTTTGCTATAAGAGTAATCCTACAGATATATCCAAGAATTTCCTCACTGCATGTTTACTTCCAGTAGGATACCTGACTGAGGCAAAATGCAACTACTCACAGATTGAGAGAGAAATCCTCAGAGTTGTCACTGCTAACTCACAGAAATCCGCCTGTGACTGGCCTAGGGCTTTCACTAGCTGGGTCAGATTCTTTGAAGAGTCTGGGTTTTAGTCAAGGTGACTCTAGTTGAATTACAACACAATTAACTTCTCAAATCTTTCAGCATCTTTTGCCACAGGTACTGTACCACCAGTGGTAGGTAGCTGCAGGCTAAAACCATGGCCATGGACATATTGACAGGTAGCTCAAAGACACCACTGTCAGGGGACAGCTAGGATTGGAATAGTGCTGCATGGACAAGTGAAGAACGGCTTTAAAAGGTATGACTGATGCTGGTGGGAAAACAAAGTAAAGAAAAAGGAGTGGGAGACTGGAAAAACAGCCTGCCGGGCTCGAAAAAGGTAAAGGCCAAGGTAGTTTTGAGCACTGAATTAATTTAATATTGAAAGCGATATTCAAACAACACAGACGTGTGAGCATATATATCTGGTATATTGCTATGAAAGGGGATTGAGGTAGAGGTATAGGTATATGCTAGGTACTGTATAGGATATTGGGGTTTGATTGATTCCTTTCAGGGAAATGAAAGTGTTCCGTGCAACAGCAGGATGTTAGGAATCTAATGTGTCAGTTTTAATGCACACTAACAACAATGTGTTCATGTGGCTAACAGAATGCATTATATAAAGTTTGTGTGGGTGAGAATGTGTAAGGAGACTCTCGGAGTCTAAGAAGCCTGCAGTATATTGAACAAGCTCCAAGGTCATGCACGAGGTTCCATTTAGTACTCTGAAGGGCTATTTGTTTGCTTTTTCTGGAGCACCCTTAAAGACTCTATGTATAACTTTACAGTGAAGGCCTTACCTATTTTAATAGAAATCCTTTATGAAGCTAATGACCATTAACCATTTAACAGATTGTTAGGGGAAAAGGTGCAGCATGAATGTATTCCAGCAAGAATATGAACATGCATCTATGTTTCATTCTAGAAAAAAGGATTCAGGCATCAGGGGATGTTCTGAAAATACTATAAGGTCATGCAAATAAAAACATTCATTCATTGTAGCACAGCCTTTACATTGCAGTGTACATGTATACAGTACACCCCCCCCACCCCCACCCCCCCTGCACTAGCATGCCTGATTCAGCTAATTAGATAATTGGCTCCTCTCTTGTCAAGGTGTCAAACTGAAGCTGTAAATTGCACACAGGGGTTTAGGGTCAAGAACAATAATCAACAACAATAATCCCTGAATCTATTGTGGAAAACAATAGACAAATTGTTTTAAACTGAATTGAAATGATGGCCATATGTATTAGGAACAACAGCACAGAGAAAAATGCTGAGTAGAGTGGATCCCTAAGGACCTTCAGAACCTCTGATAAATAGCCTCTGGATGAAGACATGACTAAACATGTGCTGAAGTCAATAAAGTAGTGGAAAGATGTGTGAAATTGAAAAAGAAAAATGAATAAAAGGTGACAATGAAAAAAAAAGAATTGTATAAAGTTTTTAAAACCCACTTTATCCAGGTCACAATAGATCCAGAGCCAATTCAAGTGCACAAGGGACCATTCACACATACATCGATGTGAAAATGTCTGCATTCAATAGCAGAAGGTGGCTGTTACTTAGCTTCTTAAAACCAAAGGAAGCAGTAAAGGGGGAATTTTGTAAAATAAATAGGGTGCAGTGTAATATGCCATGTGTTGCTGTTTATCTGAGTTTATCTTAATTCTCAGTTCTGCTAAGGACTAGATGATTTTCGTTATGTCCCGAATTTAACATTGCCATAAACCCACAAAAACATGTGGAGAATATAGGAAAGTCCCTCTACACAGGACCCCCCCAGAACTATGCATTGGGAACATGCATTGTTAAGACAATGAGTCGAGAATTATTAGATGCAACACAAAGGCAGGTCTATAACTAGGACTGCAGATTCTTATTTTTACATAATTTAGAAAAGATACTCCACTTGTAGGACTGTTCTGCAAATAGCTAAAATGTGTCTGTTAAATTAGATCCTACTATTCTCAAATAAGAGCTATTTATTAATAGCAATTTAGGTATCAATAAGAGGCAATCACCACACTTACTTGAGCCTTTATTTCAGACTGGATACCACAAGATGGAGCGTCTTTCGCATGTTGCCGACAAACACTTTGACACATGACTGCAAAAGGAAAGTCAATATACGCGTTGGTGTATGGGAGTTTATTTTTGGATTGAGTTTCATCAGCTGGCCTGTTAAATGCAGAAGTATGTTGGTTCATAGGAATAAAAGAAAATATTCTCGGTATTCAGAGCTAATCCAATGCAATCCAGTGTAAAATATTTGTCTTCATTGCATGAGTAGTTTGTGAAAGGCACACAAAAGCAAAAGATGTTCAAGGACATAAGCAATACAGCTGAAGCTCTAACAGGAATACAAATGGATCCTAATGTTTAAACGAAAACAGCCAATTCCTAGAGATTCACACATTTTAATATGTAGAGTAAGTTTGTTTTTGGGTATCATATTAGGCATGCTGCATCACTCATGTAGGAAGAGCTGTAAAAGCAACAGTGATTTATAATTTTACTGTCATGTAATTAGTGATGGAGGATGTAAATGCAGATATTAATTTTATTAAATACAAGCAAATTGAAACAAAATACAAAACAACTTTGTATGGAAACGAGAACCATAACCAGAACAAAAAACATAAATGACATACTTAAGACAAGCTGTAGGGTGGGAGGTAAGTACAATGTGTTAATCACACAAAATGTGTTAAATACATGTGTTAAACAGGGGTGGCAAAGAAAGTGATCAGTGGCAAGTGACAAAAGTCATGTGACATGCAGGCACTGATTGGAAATGCAGTCCTGTGGCCCTAGGCATAGTCTTCACATTCATTTTGTAAAGTCATCTATGAGGTGGTATTAAAAATATTTTGAGAATAGTTTTGTAACACGCCAACAGAGGGCAGCACAAGGCTGCATGCACAGTCACAGGGAGCACCAACCTTTATAAATCAGTGTGTCCGAAGACACCATCCTGTGTACATCGGGAGCTGTGCAGTTGATGAACACATGAGTTACCATGTCTGGAATTTCATCACGGTCAGCACTAATTTGACCCCAGGAGCTAGACCATCAATAGCGAGTTCTACTAGCAGGTTTCAAGGCATCCTAGGAAGGACATTCGGCAAAAACAACCAGACCTGTGGAGCTTAGTCTCTAAACTTTTTGATCAATTAAATCATATATTTTTTTTTTTTTTTAATTATTTAATTGTTTGAAGCCTTTCATTAAAACATGTCCAATGGGAATTATTTTAAATCATTTCCTTTTAATGAGCAGTCCATCTCTAGTTTGGGAATAAGTCTGTTGAAATGAGCTCATGTTGAAAATGTTACATGTGAGTCATCAAACAAAATGCCAGCTGAAATCATTACCTTGGGCAGTTTGTTAAGGCTCTGAGTTACTGATCAGTAAGCTGGCGTTTTGATCCCCAGCACCACCAAACTGCCAAAGTTGGGCCGTTTGCTAGTCCTTTAGCCCCCTCTGTTCCAGGGGCGCTGTACCAAGGCTGACCTCGTGCTTTGATTCCAGCTTCCGAACAAGCTCAGAAAATCAAAGGAAAAAAATGTCACTGTGCTGTAGTGTATACAGTATGTGAGAAATAAAGGTTATTTTATCTGGTTTCGATTCTGTGCTAATAATTGCAATGTACATTGTGTACATACTTATTTTGGATGAAAGAATCCCTGCCGGAAAGAGGAAGAAATGTATACCCAAACCAGTGCTCCAGATTTACTACAAATTCATTTATTCTTCTTTTCGCGTTTACTTTCGCGATACTTTAGACACATAGGAACCGTGTGCTGCTACATGTCTATCTCCAGTTTGCAAGCAAACACTGTTGAAGTCGGCTCCTGTTGAAAAATGCTACACGTGAGTTGTCAAACAAAATGTCAGCTCTGCAGTAAGTTAGATACATTTAACAAGAAAAAGACAGTGGCATAAAGGCTGTGTGAGTGCATGAGGTTGTGAACAGCGGAATGCATCATTCTGTTATTTATTCACGTCTCATTTTTTCAACTGAGAAGTTTCTGGATAAAAGTTGCAGATGTGCATCAACTCTCACCAGCCAAATATTGATCTCACAGTAGTGTTATAAAAACATGAGAATTGCATACATTTTCAGGCCCTGCTTTAGCTACCAAAGAATTCTTTCTATGACAGCTGGAACATAACAGCTTTTTTTCTATAATAACCCATAAGATGAGATAATAAAGATATTTTAAATAAATAAGTACATAAAAAAATCTCTAATTTCCTCTAATATTTTCTCTAATAATTCCCTTCACTCTACTGGAAAGATGCTCCGCTGGATTTTGTTGTGTTTTTGTGGACATTTGTGTTCATCAGCCAGAAGGGTGTTAGTAAAGTCAGGTACTGATGTAGGTGAGGTGAGAAGAGGAGATCTGGGGTGCAGTGTTCCTATTTATCAAAGGTGTTCAGTAGGGTTGAGATCAGAGCTCTAAAGCAGGCCACTCGATCTTTCTCACCAGACCATGTAAAGTGTATCTTCATGGAGCTTCGCTTTGTGCACAGGGGCATAGTCATGCTGTAACACGTTTGAGTTTCCAAGTTCACGTGAACGCAAAACTTTATTATTTTGTAGTAATGGTTTGGAGAAGAACCACATGTAGAAGGAAAGTCAGTTGTCCCAATAGTTTGTCTATATATTGCTGTGGTTTCTACATACTTATCTTAAGATTTTTATCTAAATCTAAATTGATGTGATAGGATAAAACTAATAAAAGCAAACACCTTCATTATTTTGACTAAATATTTCCATATAGCTTGTTCTTTTCTTTTTGCAATATAAATTCATTCCAAATTATACACTCTTAGGGTACAATATCAGCAAGGACTTGTGTGCATCCTCTTTCAGTACAGTTAATGCAAGCTCATCAGTGGAAATGAGCCCCTGACTCTGTCTTCTGAGGTGACCTTGTTTTTTCTGCTTTTTAGCTAAGCTGTAGTCTCTGTTGGTGTAAGGAGAAAATAGCCACTACAAAAGCTCCCTCCACTTATAAAGAGGTCCATGTGTAGAGGTCAAATGCTCTTTTGCTGTTGGTCCATGTTCACTTTACTCCAGATAGGGTGTCCCAGAGGATCAGGTGAAGACATGATGGATTGTTTGGAGCTTGCACATATTTTCTAGCCCCGGAAAAGATTCTTCTTTTTGCTCTGGTCAGAGATCTACTGCACTTTGTTCCTGTAGGACCAACTTGAGAGAAACAGGCTTGAAAAATTCGAAAATTTTGCAATTGTTGTTTTTTTGTTGTTGTTTTTTTAATGGTATCCCATCAGTCGCAGTGTGCTTGAGAAAAACGGAACTGTTTTTTTTTTCTGTTTTTCTGTATCTTGTAATCTGTTTTAATGTAGAATAGAAAAGTGCACTGAACTTCACTGGAAACCAGAAGAGGATTTTCTAAAGGGCCTTTATTTTTTAGCGAAAAGCAAAAAAAGCTTCAGTTTTTTCGGTTTCTTCACATTTTCTCACTTGATTATCAGATTTCTGTGAAGTGATGCCAAATGCTTTAGATATCTGAATCCCACATTTTCTAGGACATGAATTGTGTCATTTGCAGGATAGAATGTATAAGCGGCAGGTTTTTTCACTCTGAAACACACAAACCTAATTGCTCGAAATTGTTCGGCGAGTCGTTTGGATCTGCTAAATATTCTTTCAACTTTTGTGAGAACGTGTATACCGTACCTCGAGATTTCTTTTACTGAGGCCAGACTGTTTCACCATCTCAACATAAAGAGAGAGAGAGATGGTGTTTATGTGCATAGATAGTTTCCTCTATTTCTTTCCTTCCTGAGTTGTCCTCATATTATGCATTTCTAATTCCCACTAATCAACACCTTTTGAAATTTAGATTCAATCCACTTTAGGGCAAAACAAAAGGTTTCATTATATAATAAAAGGAGCTTAGCATTCTGTATCTATTATTTTATTCTTTACTAAACATTGTGCCGTGCACTGAAAAGCCTCATTTCAATAAAAAGCTATTTTAGATTTGGCAGCATTAAGGACTGAATTATTATCATTAATCACAGATTTGAAGCACTTCTTTACGGTCCAAGTTATTCATGTATTCAGGGTTCGAGTTGGATAAATGGTCATGATGTCTGGAAAAGGCTTATTACTTTTTTCCCCTTTGTGAGTTTATTACAATAATTAAATGAAATATTTATTATTCAAAAACATGGACTTTAAGGAGGAAAAAAATATGTTACACAATTGCATGGAATCTTTGTCTGGCTGAGTCTGATGTGTAAATTATATTATTGCCAGACTTTTCTTTTCCAGATTAAATTATGATCAAATTATGCAATCTATTGTTTTTCAGTAACTATATAAGAACCACAGCAATATTGAATTTTTGGATCGGATTGGTCAGCGGGTTAGCTGCTTCTATTACCATAGCAGCACGACGCTTATTATACAATAGTTCTGACTGTGATGAAAATCACAGGTATTTATTAATGCACTCCTCTAAGCTTTTCTATAGTAACAGCTTACACAAGCGCTTGTATGTCAGATGTTTCTAAGCTAATAATAAATGGATTAAAAAAAATCCTTGTTATTAAACAAACCAAAAAAATGATTCAGAGTCAGCATTTTTTAACAGTTTTCACGGCTTTGAACTTTCTGGTGTTTTTGTAACATCAATAGATTTTTTTTGTATAATTAACTTTATATGCATCAAAAGGAATTTTGAGGGCTGCTATACTGTATGTTTTAGGACCACTTGTCTTATAGACATTCCTCCACATTCATTGTACTGTAGCGGTAGTCGTCGACTTTAATAATTTTACAGTAATTTTACAGTACTGTACATATAGCTAGAGCTAGGGGTTGTTTAGATTTGTGCTTATTCATTGGAAAGAGGCTTAGTAAAGTCAGGCACTGATGGCCTTTAAGGTCCAGGAGGAATTGCTTTAAAGCCAGAAGCACGGCCAGCATTTCTAGACAACTGATCCGCCACCTCAGATGGACACTGTCTCATAGACCTTCTCTACTTATGACCAAATAGTGTTTCGACTGTCGTACACCGCCGCTAGCCGCAGTGCGTACCAGCTTCCGGCAGTATTGTGATATACGTGATACGACCGGTCTGTCGGTCCCAATTGTGGGCGTAAGTCGCAACTACCTGTATATAAAAGTGGTAAAGAAAATTGTGTGGTTCGTTAACAAGATTTTTGCTGTGAAATATGAACAATGACACATTTTCTAATGTGTTCTTATCGTGAAATAGTGGCAAAATAAGTTGTAATAGTAACCACATCACATCGTGTGGCTTTGGGAGAGGGAGGTCGTAGATAGCTGGTTAAGCGATTGGACTTGGATTTGAAGGTTGTGAGTTCAAATCCCAGCCACACCAAGCCAGCACTTTTGGCCAACTGAGCAAGGCCTTTATCCTAATAGCAGTTGTATGAATGTAAATGTTAGTTTCTCTTGATTAGGGTGTCTGCTACATGATGTGATTGTTGATTATTTTCTTATAATTATTGGAACATTAGAACGGTCTGTAACACAAGGAAGAAAAAAAAAAAACCCTGGTTCAGTTATGTTCTATTTGGACAACATGATCTTAGGCCAATGAGTATATATATATATATATACATGTGTGTGTGTACACAAACACAAACAGTACCTACATTATATCTTTTTCTGGTGTCAATTGCTTCGTTCAGGATTAAAGAAATAAAGAAAATACTGAGTACGATAAAACTTTTCCTGAATATTAGATATGAATAACTGAAAACATGTTTGGCAAAAAGAAGAAACTGTAGCATATCATTGTATTAAATCGCAATTAATAAAAATTGTGGGTGTAGATCTCATCAGAACATATAATTTTAAGCTTTTTTTTTTGATGAATGGACTCGGATGAATGGAAAGACTTGCGGTTATAAAAATTTTACTTACGAGTGGCCATTGACAACTACACGCAAAAAAAAAAAGGAAAAGAGAGAGAAGTGCAATTAACGCTATGGAGGGGAGTCAGCTGTGGGCAACGAGAAGTTATTAAAATTACTGGCATTAATAATCTTCACCCCTCCCCCTTCTCCATGTGTTACTGTGGAAACAGCTTATTGACCATCGAAGCACAGGCAGCCAACAATATGGGCATTTCACACACACAGGCTCACTTAATTGTGGAGGGCTCATCCTGTCTAATGACTTCACACAAAAATTAGTTCTCAGTAATTACTTTTTAAGAAAGCAGTGAAGATAATTCCATTAGGCATGCAGGCTGTGTGTCTGTTGGTGGTCTAAATAGCAGGCATCCATTACACTGTATGTTTCTATATGCTATCTTCAGGAAGACTTGAGAAATGCTCGATTTTGCTCGGCATAAGGTGATTTATTTCAATATTACGAAGCATCTGGTTGATTATGTCTCTTTGTCTTTTTCTCTCTTTCTGTCTCAGCTCAAAACTGCAGTTACACACTATATAGTCCGAACGGGACGATAGAAAGCCCTGGATACCCTTACGGATACCCAAACTATGCCAATTGCACATGGGTGATTGTGGCACAGGAACACAACCGGATACAACTGGTTTTCCAAGGGTTTGCTTTAGAAGAGGACTTTGACATTCTGTCCGTGTATGACGGGCAGCCGAGTCCTGGAAACCTACGAACCCGGTGAGTAGCACAATTTATATTAGGAGTTTTATTTTATTAAGAGTTGATGATTTATTTGGGCTCACAGCTGAATTATTCCACATTTATATCACTAGAAAACAATGCAACATAGATCTGAAGGCAAACATTAATTAATAGTGACGTTCATAGCATTTGAAATATGCCCTTATCTCGTAGTATATTAGTATTTCTTTCTTTTTAATAAAAATAAAAAAATGAAAAAGAAATTACACTTTATACAAGTTTGAGAAGTTGACCTCAATTTTGAAATTAAGAACATCACATCTTTGTGTACTGAGAGAAAACATTTTATAATTCATTGACATATGGAAATATGCTATGAAAAGGTTTGTGTTTGAAAAATCTGTTGTCTATATCAGTGTGAAAGTGTACACAATGTCTGTTTAGAGTTGCCTTATTGATGGTCAGATCATAACCTTCACATGTAACTCAAAAAGTTTTTTTCTGATCAGGTACAACATTACTGTAACTTCTCATCAGAGATTAGACCATGTTCAGATCTGTCCATATGGACCATAAGGCTCAGCACAAACTGTGTATCTGAAGCATTAATTTGCATGAATAAATGTGTCCTGACTATCAGCTGTTTCTCACAATGAGTGGGTGAAACTTGGCCTGAATAAACCCACTGTGATTAAGTGCCAAACAGCTGAATGCTCCTTTTTGAGGCATCCTTTATACATACATTCCTGCTGCTTTAGGTGTAGCCTCCCCACTTACAATTTATTTTTTTTTTCTTGGTCAAACCATGAACTCCTGTTAGTAAAGTTCCCTGGTGGTCTAGTGGTTAGGCTGCGGTGCTCTCACCGCTGTGGCCCTGGGTTCGATCCCTGGTCAGGCAGCCAACGCCAGCCACTTTCAGTGCTGGTCCCAAGCCCGGATAAATAGGGAAGGTTGCGTTAGGAAGAGCATCCAGCGTAAAAACATGCCAAATCAAACATGCGAAGGATCCGCTATAGCGACCCCTAATGGATAAGCCAATAAAAGTTTATGAACTGTTAGTGGCAACCAGGTTATATACAGTATCTTAGAATGCTGGTCATTTCATATAAGAAATGCTAGGAGGTTTTAAGTTTGCTCTTTTGCAATACATTGGAAAAAGTATATCTTATTTTATATATACTATATGGACAAATGTTTGTGGACACCAGACCATATGATTTGTATTATAAGCTGCACTCTTCTGGAACAATGCTCACTTCACAAGAATTTTAATTGTGGTTGTGTAGATTTGTGCTTATTGGCAAGAGGCTTAGTAAAGTCAGGCACTGATGGCCTCTGAGGTCCGGGAGGAATTGCTTTAAAGCCAGAAGCACGGCCAGCATTTCTAGGCAATTGATGCGCCACCTCAGATGGACACTGTCCCATAGACCTTGTGCAGAGCGCCAACTCATGACCGCTCCCCATCCCGTGAGGGACGCATCCGTCGTAAGCACAATGCGATGGGATGAACTCCCACCACCGGGCCTTGGAGTAGGAACCCGGGATCTCTCCACGCATGTAAGGCACGTAGGCATCGCTGTGTGACCTTGATCGTGCAGAGGGCATTGCACTTCTGAGAGAATCCCCGGGCTCTGAGCCACCACTGAAGGGGTCTCATGTACAGGAGACCGAGTGGAATGACACTGGACTGTTGCATACTGTATTTATAATCGTAAACTATTGACATAGAGTTGTCTTGGCATGTTAATTTCTCAAAGTAAACACACACCGTGTGAGAAAATATACATTTGCTGCACATTACAAAATCTCCAGTTGTTTAAATTATGTTTATTTTATAGTTGCGTGTTTGTTGGCATTCAGAGATTTGCTCCTAAAGCAGAATAACAAAGAGCCACACAGGGTACGACATGAAGTGTTTTGACTCGGAGGCTGAGTCGTATCTGCTAGTTGACATTTATTCATCTGTTGAGTGGCAGAAGAAGCATTAGATTTATTTATAAAGCCTCCTGTCAGCTGTTTGCTCTTTAAAGAAACCCTCCCCTCCTACACCTTGTAGAGGTTTAAGAGCTTGATTGGATTACTGAAACACAATCAGATCTTTTCTGTATTATCTCAGAAAATCGTACAAATTTCAGACATCTTACTTTGCACAGATGTACTGCAAATGCATTGGAATGCTCAATATTCATTGAGCCAGCATGTTTCAGTGAATGCTTGTAAGGAGTTGATGTCTTTGACAGGAGGTGTCTGTGTGTGGCAGTAATTGGGTGTGTGTGAAGGAAGGCATCATTTAGAAACAGGGAATTTCATGTGACCATAAAGCTAATCGATATCCAGATATCATTTTTGTTTTTGAATAAGAATTTTAGTTTTTTGCTTTATTTATACAACACTGAAGGGATTTCTTCATTACACGTAAAGGTAAAGTGGCTCCTCTTGATGTTATCGGATTGTTTATTTTCTGTATCCTGCTTTGCCACTGCTCAAGGGCAAATACATTCACACATGAATGATTATGATCCCATGCTTACGAAACGCAGGTTCATTGAGAGACATGTCTTAAACCTTTTGAGCAGGTGTCTCTTTTCATTTACAAAAAGGTCTCTGTATAGACGTATGTAATTTCCTTTTTTTTCCCCGTTCGTGGTCTATGTGACATTTAAACTTATCGATCTTCCAATTAAAATGCTGCACAAATTCAGTCGAGCTGCTCTTTCACTGTGGCTAAATCTTGAAATGATGAATGAAAAAAACATGACATTGGCGTTAAATATTTAAAAATGTTTTTTTTTTTTTTAACATGATTTTCTAACAGGGAATTGAATTGTAACAGCATTAGAATCACTGCTCTGGAACACAGCTGTGGTCAGGAGAGATTTGCTGAAATACTATAGGTCTATAGAAAATATCCTATACTACAGCAAAAAGCCTAATACATTAATGTCAGTAAATGGGTTCTGACTATTACTTGTTTATAGTAGATGGAGGAAAAATCACCTGGACGCACACAAAAAAAGCATAATGGTCCTCTTTGAAATACATTGCTAGCCATAGGTGTATGGTGTGATATAAAGCAGAGAGATCTCTTGGATCTATCTATCACTAGTCCAAGGTATAAAATAAAAGAATGAACATAAATAAGTTTAAAAGAAATGAATAAAAATGAGTCAATAAATTGACAAAATTATTATTGTATAGCCTTGAGATGATGTGAAAGCATCATGATATTATTATTATTATTATTATTATTATTATTATAATTATTGGGGCAAGCGCATATATATATATATATATATACGTTCATTTGCTGGTATAAAAGTGACACTGTGCTGTGCCAGTCCAGTGTTAAAGGCACAATCCAGTGGTGCAAATACTGCAAATAATTGTGCAACAAAGGAAAGTAAGACAGAGCAAGAAGTCCCGGTACTAGTTGCAAGGTGTTTCTTGGTTTAAACTCTGAGGTGTATATGTTTTTAAATGAAACAGAAGCATTGTGCATGTTTTTATTTTAATAATTTTACTAATAATTTTGCTTCACTGAGAGAGCTCAGGTGACGTTAAAAGAGACGCTCTCTTAAAAAAAAAAAACCCAAAAACCTCTGTCTTTAATTTTTAATGCTGAATCAGGCCAGAGGCCATTTTGTAAGCGAGCGAGTGTGGTATGCTCTGCACCGCACACGCCGCGTGTGTCACATCCAGTGATGTAGATGTTGAACATTGGGTGGTGAGACGGGAACACTCTGATTACACTAGATCCCTGCAGCTTTTGGTGCCACTCGCAGAGCTCTGATGGCGGAAATATATACAGTACGCTCATCTTCGTCAGGTTTTAGAGCTCGGGTGCTGTGCTGTTTGTGGAAATGGCTTTTGACTTTTTGAGGCAAGTGCCTCCTGATCTGTGCTGGTAGAGTTTTATCCTTAGGAACTAAACCAAATGAGGAGGCAATGGACCGTCACTAGATAGCTGTGCCTTAGCACTAAGTTTATGAGATGCATGGGTGCAGTGACAGGGGCTTCCTCTTGTATATATATATATATTTTCTGAAGCATTAATAAAATATATCACATTAATTAAAAAGATTTAAACAACTTTATAGATATATAATGTCGTCTGTGTGTGTTTGGTATATGTGCACTTTGAAAACATTATAGCCACTAAGTGCTTTCTGTGATTTTCCAATAAATAGTATTGAGGCCTACAGCGTTTTGTGTCTAGAGTGTGTGTGTGTGTGTGTGTGTGTGTGTGTGTGTGTGTGTGTGTGTGTGTGTATGAACTAATGTAGAGGTGTGGATGAGATATAGAGCTGGGAGCAGAGTAGTAGCCACTCTGTTTAATTGCACTTATTTATTTGTTTAACCTCAGGGCTGAGTCTCCAGGTGATATATAGCTGTTCCTCAGCCAGCTTTGACTGAAGCAACCACAGGAGCATAGCTTGGACCATCCATTTCCATTAAATCACTCTGTGCCATCCTCTTTTCCCCCACCCCCACTTTTTCTTTTTGTCCATTTCTCAGTTTTTATCTCTCATTTCTTATCTCCCTGGCACAGTTCTACACTGGATCTTTTAATATCTCATGCATATTGTGATTGTATCCAAATAGCATTATCTAAATATATCAAACTGATAGAAAGCAGATCGCTCAAGGGCGTTTTAGATACGTGTCATGTTATTACATTAAATGTAGAAAAAAAAAACATCTTTTGAAACTGAATTTTACATTTAAGGCTCCCTTCACAGTGCATTCCTAAATTGTGCATTTGGTACGTGGCATCCAAATGTCAAAAACCTTTTTTTCTTTTTTTCAACTAAAAATCAACTAGACGTAAGGAAGTTTATAGTCAAATATTCTACGCTGATTTGCTGTCATCACGTCATGCCAATTTACATTGTGGTTCCCATGGCAACAGCATTAAACGCTTCTGTTTGCTTAAAAATCTTTGCTCGCCATCCTTGTTTTGCTATCTACTGGTTTTGCGCATCGTGCTCACTTTTGTCTTCTTTCTATCCTCATTATTTTGTTTTCAGGTTGTCAGTATATCAATGTCAACACATCATGGCATATTTGTGCATCATTGTTCATCATGCACTGTGTAGTGTGTTGATTTTTCTGATACATACTCTGATCAGACATAACATTATGGCCATCTGCCTAATATTGTGTTGGTCCCCCTTTTGCTGCTAAAACAGTTCTGACCTGTAGAGCATTAGCAGGAGTAACTTCTTCAGTAATTTGAGCTACAGGAGCTCGTCTGTTGGATCGGACCACACGGACCATCATTCGCTCCCCATGTGCATCAATGAGCCTCAGCTGCCCATGACTCTGTCGCCGGCTCATCACTGTTCCTTCCTTGGAGCACTTTTAATAAATACTGACCACTGCAGACCGGGAACAGCCCACTAGAGCTCTAGTTTTGGAGATGCTCTAACCCAGTCGTTTTGCCAAAAAGTAGTAAACAAACAAACAAAATAAATAAATAAATAAAAAGTATATTACAGTTTGCTCCACACATTTATACTATAGTATTGTAAAATATAATAAATGATACAGCTCAATTTTATGATTGACAAATTATAAATTATTCAGTCCCCCCATCATATTTAAGGATAGCCAATCAAAAATATGCATGTACAAATATAAATGCATATAATTAAAATCTGAATAAAAAAGAAAGTAAACGAAATGCTCGAGGTTACAGTGAGTAAAATGGCTGTCCTTATTGTCTAGTAAATATATTACTCAACCCCAGCAGAAATGTCTACTGGTCCAAGAGGTGCAGTTTCATAACATTTGAACTCAGTCGTACTTTAAGCCACCTAATGCCGGCTTTCTTAGTTTAGAAGTTAAAAAGATTAGACACGCGGACCCATTCAAATCTGCAGCGGTCTGCTGTTTCGGATTCAAATGAAACTTTCAAGCTTCACAAGATATTAAGAAAATGGAAGGAAACGAACAAAGCTTCAGTTCATAAGAATCCCGTGGCTTTTTTCCCTTGCTTTACGGCAATAAAAGATATTAAAATGCCCCCCGGGTTTGGCTTTAATACGATTTTTAAAGAAACTTTAACATCTGATAATTACATACAGTATATGTGTGTGTACATGTTTGTATATTTCACATAGCGTCTGGTTTATAGCAGCAAAAAACAAACGTAATACCGAACGATTGCTTTATGTCTCGCTTGAAAATCGCATTATTTTATATAGAATTTGACTTTAAATATTGGAGCCAGGAAACTAGATGTTACTTCACACATCTGATTGAAGGATACAGTAACACAGTTTAATAACTCAAAGGTGGTTCATGTTTGATTGCTTCTTTGAGTCGATGGCGGTAGAGAATGCAGTGAAACCAGGCTGTTGTTGGCTTCAGTGCAGGCTGTAGCTCATGAGCTAATACACTCCTTTGGGCTTATTGATTGCTGAGGGGGAATGCTCACGCTTGTGTTAAGGAGCCAGTGGAACGATCGAGGCGGTGATGAGCTGGGAGACTGTTGATTACTAGCCTTTTACATTCTCCCATGTCTGTGTGTGTGTGTATGCATTCCATTTAACAACACTAAGAGATGTGTGAAGACGGGTCACTTTATTCTTTTGTTTCCTTTCACGAAGATGCCTGCATAGGTTAGAGAGTAAGAGCAATTTTTCTGATGAGTCAATAGCGTAAGCCTTTCTTTTAGCTAGCATGCATGACGCACACTGCATTCGAACTGACAGATTGTAAACAAGAGAAGGCTACATCCTATGCCTATGGAGTTGGACAGCTGGAACCTTCTTGAGCTTCAAGCCATAAATCATCGCACCCACATTCCTGTCTCCATCTTGTCCCATTCAGTGATTTATCCTTTCCAAGTCCTACATTCTCGATGGAGAGCTTTCCACTTATAGGTGGCAGTGAAATCGACAGCATCGTAAAAACGGAAAGGAGATGATCACCCTCCACCCACCATCCCCAAATCATCAGTGTCCGAGGTTGTTTAAGAGCCAGCATACCTCCTGATTGATATTTTGATTGATTATTGACTTATACCACAGAACGGTTGAGTTCTTGGATCTGATTGGTCAGGAGCCTTTGACTCATTTTCCACAGCGTTATCGACGTAATCTAACCCTAATAATAAACACATAAAAATGTGTTGTTATTTTATATAGAAAATCTGTTCATCATTGTTATGGATAAGCTGTCTGTATGAAAATATACACTATATGGACAAGAAATGGGACAACTAATATTTCCAAGCATAAATGGTTCTGCTCCAAAATTGAAAACACACAATTGTATAGGATGTCTTTGGATGGAGTAACTTTAAATTTCTCCCATCATTTAAAATAGGAGACTCAAATTTGTTCCAACATCTCAATGCTGCCGTGAAATTATGGTTTACACGGGTTGCAGTGGAAGATGAATGACCTGCTATAGAGCACTGAATTAAATCCCTGTTGAATTTTAATGTGATGAACCCTACATTAGTACCTGCTAACGCCCTTGTGGATGACTAAGCACAAATCTTTACAACCACACTCACGAAATCTATAACATCTTCACAGAAGAGTGGAGGTTATTATAACAGCAAATAGGAGCTGAAAGTGAGATTAGATTTGTGTAAAACGCACATGCGAATCTTATGGTCAGGTGTCCATAAACTTCTGTTTAGGGAAGGAAGCTCCAATGTCAGAGATCTATAACAGTAATAAAGTCAAGTTACCATGGTGACATGATGAGCTTAATTTTTATTTGTTTTAACTGGTTCAACTGGTGAGGCAACTATAGGTCGGCCGATAGCTAGGATGGATCACCAATCAACTGATAGCTTTTTTAAATGGATATTGAAAGAAAAAGCCAACATAAAACTTCATGTAAAATAGCATTCAACTTTATAAAAATAAAATAATAATAAAACAGAATCATGAAAATGTGCTAAATTAAATTAATATGAATATATTATTATTAATATATTGATTAATATTGGTGAACATTCAAACAAGCAAATAGTAACACTGCAGATAAATGAAGACAGTGACGTCCAAAATAAGACACTTAAGACACAATTTAATAGACATAAAAAAACAGCACATGGTGTCAGTGAGTAGCCTCTAGAGGCCACTCTCGTACTGTATATCGCAACCCGGAAAAACTATCGCTTTGGACTTTTGCCGATGGCCAATAGTTCCAGCAATCAACTATGCGTGATGAATCAGTCAACCACTAGAGGAAACAAATATTTATGTCTTTAATCAGAAACAAACTTACCTTGTGTCTAAAACTTTACATCTAACAATAAATGGTTAAAAGTCAGGATGGGTCATTCAATAATAAATTCAAATTTATTTCACTGTAGTAGAAGAGAAAGCAAACCTCTCGACCTTGTAATAGGGAAATAATATATTTCAGAGTGGTAATAATGACTTAGCTTTTTGACAAGCCACATTACACCCAACATGTTTTTTTTTTTTTTTAAATAAAAGAACACCTTGTAATAGCTTATTCCTTAGACAGAGAACTGAGCAGCACATTACATTAGGAACAACCTGATACTGCTGACAGTCGAGCTAACCTTGTGTTTTAAGGCAATCGGCATTGGTTCACGTTATTATTTATACCACTGTAGTACCTATTTGGGGTCTTTCCTTATTTCAAGTTTGTGCGAGGGAGAGATGTGATAAAATATATTTTTTGAATAAAAAAATAACATTATAGCAGTGAGAAAAGCTTTCTCAGTAGTTACTTGTGTGGAAAAAATACAAGACAAGAGAGCTGAAGTGTGTTTATATGTAATAATCAGAAATAATGACAGGCTTGGGTATGGCCATATTGTTTGCCTGGATGACATTTGAGCCTGATGAGACGTGGCATATTGCTTCATCCCTGTGGCCTTGCTGTGATTTGTTATTTCCTTTTTTTTTCTGTATGTCTCCTTTTTCTTCAGATAGGCTCAAAGTGTGAAATACTATTTAACAAATTAGGTGCACACCTCCAGATGCTCCAGTGGAGCATCTCTTTAAGCAGAAAGTGATAATGGGCCTAATTGATTGGGTTTTTTTCAGTAATGAGACCCTGTAGGAGTTGTCTGGAGATGATTGAAGTTTAGGGCTAGAGGGCCGACGGTGCTGTGCCTCAGTCACTTGCAGGAGAGACGGGTGGTGTTCACGGGTTTTGGCGTCATTTTTGAGCTCAGCAATTCTGTGGCGTTTGAAATAAAAATGATACACTGTTCATCAGCAGTTTAGCAAGGAAGAACAAATTGATTGGCTTCCTGAAAACATCAGCATCAGCTTTTGCATTTTGATGAAGTAGAAATGGATAATTTTTTATGGTACCATAATGTCTCCAGGTAACAAACAATTTTGGCTTAAGGAAAACAAAACAAAAAAGAAAAAAAAAAGAAAAACAGCTAATTTCCTAAATCAATTATTCATCAGTGAAGTACCGTATTTTTCGGACTATAAGCCGCTACTTTTTTCCCACGTTTTAAACCCTGCGGCTTAAACAACGGAGCGGCTAATTTATGGATTTTTCCTGGGTTTCTTCCGGTTTCACAAACTTCAAGCCAAAAACTGAACCCCATAACCTTAGACCAATGAAATGTCTGAACGGAAACGGAAAAACCCACGTCACCTGTGTTCTGAGCTGCACGGCATCGGGAGAAAAACTTCACCGGTGCTGATTTTTAAACGCACAGTAGTTGTGTAAGGAAGGAGGAAGACGGTGAACATGACTTTCTTGGTCAGCTACTGTTTAGATACAAGTCGTTGTAGCGCGTTGAGTCTGGGTGAAGGGAGAGCGCGATTACTCCAGATGCAACAGAAATCATATAAGCACGGACAGGTTTCCAAAACTTGTGCGTTTTTATTTTTTTTGGCAACAGCGTTATGGGTTAGTCAAAGAAACTTAGAAATGAGCATCAGAAAATAATGAGCACATAATCCTCAGTCACACACACACACACACACACATACACACACGCAGTAATACCGGAAGAATGCAGTGACGTGCTGTTCCCAAAATGCCGCTCTGCTCTTAAAGGAGCCACAACATATTTCACCCGTTACACCGTGTAACAGACACTCGCTTTCAGTAAATCCTGTGTAAAGTTCATTAGTTTCAGTGTAGCGGCTTATACACAAGGTGCGGCTTATTTATGTTAAAAATAAAAAATATTTGTAAAATTCAGTGGGTGCGGCTTATAGTCCGGAAATTACGGTAACGAAAACATTTACCAATAAAAATGCTTTTAAATAATGGAAATAAAAACTGGTCACAGCTGTTTTCCTCAGCTGTTTTTTTACAGCACCACATTTTCCCTAGAAAGATTTGATTCTTTAACCCAACAATTGCTTTTTATCCATGTTTAAGATGCCAAGATGTATTTTAAATATCTCTTCGATTAAACTATATTTTGTATGAAAAAATACATTGTTTTATTAAGGTTTCTCTTCATGATACAATGCTGCCTCAAATCATCAAAATCCCATCTCTCATTCTTAAAAAAAAAAAAAAAAAGAAAATAATAATAATAATAATAATAATAACAATAATAAATATTTATTCTGTTGAAGTATTTAACTTTTTCACTCATTGGTATAATGCATACTGTAGTTTTTCTTTGTTTGTTCATTTTTTAATAAAAAAGGCTAATCCAGGATTCCCTATCCTTTTCCAAGAATAATCTACCAGCTGTAACAGTGGTTATAGCAGGGAAAACCCGGGTTTATACAGTACACTATTAGATATAATCATTTACTGTAAAAAAAAAAAAAAAAAAAAAGAACAATGAATGGTCATAAATTGAGTCTGGGAATCTTAGAAGACATAACGTGACGTCATGATGACAGTGTAGTGGCAGCCAAAAAAGTTCTGGCAATGTCTAAGATGGTATGAGGAAGAAACCTTGAGAGGAAACAGACTAAAAAGGAAACCCATCCTCATCTGGGTGGCACCGAATATCCATCCATAGTAATTACATTTTTGAAGCGTGTTGTAATAACAGCAAAATCTAAAATCAACAATATTAGAAAACGTAGTGTAATGCAGAACGTACAGGATACATGCTAATACTGGCAACATGAAAATAAAACAGTATTGCATACGGGAAAATGTTGTTACGCATGCTTTAAAGATCTTTACTGTTTACTCTTCCAGTTTCTGTACAAGCGCAGATTGTTCACTGAAGCGAAACATAGTTATTTTCTGTGATTTGTTTTAAAATCACAGAGCAATCATTAGAGAATTTTTATTTCATAGAGCAAAAGCAAACTAAAATATCATATCGCAAATCTGACTTAAAATATCTAGCAAACATCAGCCATGGGATGTTGGTGATACTCCTGTGTGCACTAATAAGCCGTGTAGGTAACTGTACTGCATACACTATACGGACAAACGTTTGTGGACACCTGAGCATGGGCTTTTTAAACATTTCATTCGACATTCAGTCCCCATTTGCTGTAAATAATAATCTCCTCTCTTCTGGCAAGATGTTCCACTAGATTTTGGAGTGTGGTAGTAGAGATATGTGCTTATTCTTCCAATAGGGCATTAGTAAAGTCCGGTACTGATGTAGGATGAGGAGGAGGCCTGAGTGCAGTCAGCATGCTAATTCATCCTGAAAGTGTTTAACAAGGTTGGGGTCAAATAGCAGATAGCAGGCCACTCAAGATCTTCCACTCTATCCCATTTAAACTATTTTCATGGATATTGGAACAGGTTTGGGGCTCGTTTAACTGAAAGCAAAATTGAATGCTAGCACAATCAGTTTCCTATATAACAGTGTATAAACAAAGCAAGCTCAATGAAGATTTTTGGTCACATGGTTTGTAAGATTGTAAGATCTTGAGATCTGATCTGAACATCTTTGGGATGAATTGGAATGAATGCATCTCAAGTCTCCTCACCCTACATCAGTACCGGACTTTACTAACACCCTTGTGGCTGATGAACACAAATGTCCACAAGCACACTCCAAAATCTATTGGAGCATCTTCCCAGAAGAGTGGAGCAAATTGGGCCTAAATGTAGAACGAAATGCTCAAAAAAGCACATGTCGTATTAATGGCCCAGTGCCCGCAAACTGTTGCCAATATATGTGTTTGTTACTTCATAATGAAGTTGAAAAATTGTGTAGTTCAGACTGCTACAGGAGTGTGCACACATCTTGGGTGCACTCATTACCCATAATTCATGACGCTTACAGAAAAGCCGTGAGACAGGGACTGAAGCATAATCTTAAAAAGTTTGCTCTTACACAAGCTCTGAAACTATTCCTTTAAATGGCCCCATCAAACGGATCGAAAGTGGGCAACGACGGTTAAATACGGAAGTATTCGGAAGATACCACAGTGGTGAGCAAATGAATAGAATTAGCTCGCAAACACATTCCATCTGCTGCATCTGGAGAAAAAGAGCAAAATGCTTTGTTCGGATCTCGGCGCCCGGTAAAACTTTTCATACCCTCATTTACCTTAAGTGTCTATTTATCCTGCTTAATGTTGTGTATTGTTTTGTTTATGTAGCACAAAAGCGGTTGCGCCATGTCGATAAGCCGATAGAGAAAAGGGCGAAGAGAGAGTGATAAGTACGGCTGGAAAGCTAATGCAGGCTTCTGTGGTAAGCTTGTTAAAAGCCGGGAGGAAGTGTCTTCAATTAACTCCTTTAAATAACGCACTTGTCATATTGCAGTGGAGAGTCGGGGTGGTGCTGACGAGGTCGTGCGCTCTTTAATGAAGATAGAAGTGAAAGCCCCGGTGCCTTTTTACAAACTACACAGCATATTTGTACTACCCAGCTGGTTACACCAGAGAGACTATTCTACTCTCTGTAACTTCAACTAGAGCTGTATGACTTTGGTAAAACTAGCTTAGAGGTGTTGATGATGTCAGATGCTCTTTAATGAAGGTGTGTGCAAGTGAGTCATTTTTAGAAAGCATACAACTTTATGAGCATCTTGTGATTATAGGAAGGATGCTATTAATACTGAAATAGCCTCAAACTAAATTAACCCAGTAATCCCCTATGGCAGGAGGGGTTAAACCGGTAGGGAGTTTCGGGAGTGAGTGTGGAAAATTATTCAAACTGAACGTTTCTGACACCAGCGCCACCTCTCTGTTTAATGCGTCCCTTTTGTAACAATATCTGAACTTTGCATCTTACATTTAAACTCTTCTCATCTTCACTTATAGCTTCATTTAAATAAAAGGGACTTCAATTGACACATTAACAGCATGGTTACATCTGGATAAAAGTTTGGAATTAATTTGCTCATCACATCTTTTCTGGAAGCGATAGACTTTTAAAATTGTTTAATTTTTATTATGTCTAAATGGAATTTTTAAAAAGAAATGTAACTCATAGTTTCCATGTCACAGTTTGAGAAACAAAGATAGAGCGGGTCATGTCTTGTGCTGTCAAGCATCTTTTCCTCCTGCTTATGAACAAAATTAAAATGATGATAGAGAATGAAGTACATTATATGGACAAACATTTTTGGACACCTGCAATTCCCACGTACTTTTTAAACTTCCTATTCCACATTTAGTTGCCATCTGCTGTTATAAGAACCTCCACTCTTCTGTGAAGATGTTCCATTGGATTTCTGAGAGTTATTCTGGAGATAATGCTCATTCTGCCTAAAGCGTGAATGAGTCAGGTACTGAAGTCAGGTAAGGAGGCCTGGGGGTGCAGTCAGCGTTCCAATTCAAATCAAAGGTGTTCAATAGGGTTGAGATCGGAGTCACTCAGGAACTTTCACTCAACCATGTAAACCATACTTTCATGGATTTGTGCACAGGGGCATTGTCATGCTGGAATAGGTTTGAGTCTACTAGTGAAGGGAAAATGAAATGCTTCCACATCCAGAGTCATCCTATACAATTGTGTGCCTATAGTTTTGTGGTAACAGTTTGGAGAAAAAACACATATGGCTTGAAAAGTCAGTTTCTTTACAAAACACATTATTATACCTGCACCTCAATTTTAGTGTCTTCATCAGCAATGCACAGCTGGTGTTACTGGAGTCGCTAAGCTGTGCTGCGTGTCCCTCCATGCCCCATGAACTACCAGAATTATTACCTCTGTGCCTCAGCAATCATCTTAATATGATGCATCCATGCACAGTTGGAAGCGAAGGAATGAAGAAGAGCATCGAGAAGGTTTCCCAACCACTCCCTGCTGCCTTCTGCATCAAGTCCAATGTGCAGTTAAAACCATGTGTTGAAGTTTATTAGAACTCTAGGAAAGAGCCGAGGGATGAAAACGCAGAGGAAATAAAAATAAATACACTGATATACAAGTAATAAAGGCGCAGCACTCGTCTTAGAGACTGGATGTGTTTGGAGGGAGAGAAAAGAGGAGAAGAAGGAAGCCCGCAGTCTCCTCCCAGATCCTTTCTCTGGCAGGGAAGTCAACATTTGAATAATTAATCTGTGGTTCTGCAGGGCCTAGAGCTCAAGCAGAGAAAGGAGAGGTAGGAAATGAGGAGGTGAGAAGAGGGGGAGATAGACATAAAAGAACAAAAAGGAAATATGAATGAAAGGTAGATTGAAGTCAAAGTAAAAGCAAAACAGGGATAAAAGCAAGTGTGGGAATTGTGAGCAGAATAATACTGTAAAAAATAAAGAAGATGAATAGAAATGGACAGCTATGGGTGATGTTTATTTTATTTTATTCAAATCTAGCAACAATTTTGTAATTATAGTGGACAGTTTTGCACTAACTCTAATTTATACTCTTTGTACACCCATTTAAATCACTGCTTTGCTTTAAGCTGTAATTGCACTTTTTCATTTTGTTCAAAAAACATAATTTTCGCTCGCTTTACTTCATCGCAGTGGAACCTTATGCTATGGATTGCGCTCAGTCTAATTACTTTCCCAGCGGCAATAATGCTACATCACTGACACCGTTTTATTGGTGTTTAATTGTATAGCTCATTGTTTATTTTTGCGGATTTATTGATGGTCAGGAACAGTCGAACAATGTTCAGTCAATGTTTATTGTTCAATTCATAAGTGCACTTAATAGATTTCTTTAGGTTATTGTCCACTCATTTTATCTCTACACTTCTAAGAGACTGAGAAAATACTGGGTGAAACCAGATTTTATGAACGGACTTATTAATTCAAATTAATATGTTTGGAAATGGCTCACTATCTGTTTGTTAATATTAGCTCCCCTGGCTTACTTAATTGTTACCTGACACACATTAGTCACAAGTAATAAAACTAAATATCTATGAATTCATTTATAAATTAATTTTCACACATTTAGGTTATGTATTTAACAGTAGCAAAACCTGTTACATTTTGCTAAACTATTCACAGGCAGCACAGAAAATATAATAATAAAATAATAAAATAATAAATTCGCTCAAATATTTAGTTTGAGAGGAAAAATCAACATATAACATTGCGCACAAACACACACACACACACACACACACACACACACCAGGAAGCACAGAAAATATAATAATAATAATAATAATAATAATAATAATAATAATAATAATAAATAATTCGCTCAAATATTTTGTTTGAGAGGAAAAATCAACATATAACATTGCTATATATTTATTTATTTATTTTTACCTATTTGGAGTCTTGATGTCTCTCTGTTGTCAAGGTTGTGACAGACACACTTCCTGACTCAAGGTCAAGGTCACCTTGCCATTTCTCCATACGCAGGAAATAACTTACTCTTTGAAATGCATTTTGCTATAATTCTCAACCGGAAATAAATTAGAATTATCTGATAACATGTTGTACTAGTCAAAATATTCCATGATTCATGTATGAAATAAAAACATCTCACTCCTTTGGTTCGACTTGACTCCATATGAGTTCAGGTCATGTGGTGTCGGTGTGTACTGTTATTTATTTCAAACCAACATTGAAAAAACTGTTTCTCAGGCTGTCAAACAAAAAAAAGTGAAATACCATCCCACTATCCACATGACTAGGCAGACACTCTAATGCAGAATACACTATAAGTGTGTAGGTTTAGAAGGACACATCCTGAAGCTATAACCGATAACAGACTTGACATTTCCAGACAGGGTTCCTGCTTCAGTGAAGTCTCATCTGTGTGATAAAGGCAGATATCAAGCCTGTTTAAAACTTTGGCATAACCCTGATCTGAGATTTAGTAATTATTCGATTTATTCATTGCTCTGAAATATCAGTGGCATGACTATTAAATGCATTTTTTACTTTTTTTAATATGCAAAATGTATACGTTGCAATATCACAGTTAGCACAGTTAGCATTAACTACTTTTTGCTAGTTTAGATTGTAACCCAAGCTGGAGTTCAGAAAGAAGTCCTACATGAAAGTATATCTCCTTACTGCTTATGCGTGTTAAGAAAGCAAACACGGGTTTTTCAGCTTTGACAAAGTGAGAGCCGAGGATCATTAGCAGCAACGTGGAACCATTTGGAACTATCCATCCCCCTTGTGACGAGTTTTGCCATTGCACTCGCTCTGTGACAACTCATCTGTCCTGCTTTCTTCTGGCCCCAAAACTCCCTCTGCACGATGAGCACTGTATTATATCACTTCTTCCCTACGTTCAATAATTCAAGCCTCAGCACCTATTCTTCATCCCCCTCCATCACCTCCTTGCTTTTTTTTTCTTTCTTTCTCTCTAGCACTCTCCATCATTCTCTGTGTTAATGAATTTTCCTTATAAGTTATTTTATGAAATTTGCCCCTGCCTGCACTCACTGAGGCAGAGTTGGCCTCAGGTGGCCTTAAGCTGGAGGGTTTGTTTTTAGTATGGGATTCTTTCGGCTTTGAGGGATGAATTGCCATGCTAAATCCGGCGGGCTCCTATCCTGCTGAGAGCAACATGGAAATGGTAGGAATCTAACTTTAAATCGATCCTAAATTACAAGCAATTGACGATACTGCGTCTCATTCAGTCAGACTTTTAGTAGTCATACTTAATAATTTTTGTGAGTCAAAGTGGACAAAATAAATCATGCCAGTTTCACAAAGTTCTGTGCAAACACACAGCATGATAAATGTCCATGTATTAGGCAAACTGCATTTATACCAAAGCTGATGGACATTTGTTGACAGCCACAAAACGCCATAAACCACAAAGGTCACATGACCTTTGGTCAACTCAAGTCAATTCGAGTTGCTAAAAAAATAACTGGAAACATCGCAAGAGATGTTTTGATCCCAGGTCTTAGTCTTCGTAGGCCAAGGCTAAGACTAAGAAATATATACATTTATAATGTGTACAAGAAGACTGAAAGCACCGATGTGTGGTCTCAAGACATAGACTGGTCTCGAATACCACTATAGCTAAAATAGCATTAACTCATGCAAATGACTTGATTTCACGTTTTGTAGAATGGACACGCAGTTTCCAAGTTACGATGATTTGACTTACAATTTTCGATCCTACGATGATGATATCGATCCAAATTATTATTCGTTTTTTTTATATTTGAACGTTCAATGGCTGCCGGAGGAGCAGAAGAACTTGAAAAGCCTCCTGCATCATTCAAATCGCATGTATGAGAGCATTTATTGCTGTAACTTCTTGTAATAAATAGAAGCCAAATGTTATTTGTCTCCTCGCTTTTTTTTGCTGATCTGACAAATTACCCGATCCGTGACTCATAAACCGTAGTGCTATCCGAACGGTGAATTTTGTGATCCGCTGCACCACTAATATATATGTATATATCCATAAAGCTTAACAAATGAGGCCCATTATTGAAAAATAAATAAATAAAAATCTAAACACCACATATTTATGCTTTTGTATTTGATTATGCAAATGGGCATGCACTGAACCGAAATTATAGTAGCATCTACTAATAGGGCACTTTTTGCTTCGCAAGTCAAGCGTTGCTCTGATTTTTCAGATGAACCGACTACCTCATTAAGTCTGAAGATGGTGCTCTGGATTGCTGATATCCACCATTGCGAAGGGAAATGGAGGTGAAAGGGGAGCACATTTTGAATCCCATGCTCTGGCTGTTTTTGGATAGCCGCCTTTACTGGCTCAATTTGTTTTGGCACTGTCCAGGATCCAAACAGGCTAATGATGTTCCATCAGAGATAAACTCTGATCAGGGAGCTTCACACAGTTCAGGGGGAATATAATATCTCACTATGCCTGACACATCTTGCAATATTTATTTGGATAGATAATTGCATGCTATTTGTGTACTATTTAAAGGTGCCGCAGGTAATTGCTAGTTAATATTAGGAATATTTTAGCATCTAGTTTTAAGGTTCTATGTTCAGCACCTATGAGTTCCAGCATCCATGGCTGGAGTTTACTGCTTCAGCCAGCTGCTGCAGGCAGATGGTTCGGGCTTCTGCTCGGGCATTTGGTGGTTGTGTGTATTATCTCTTCACTCAGTATGTGCCGTAATCCAATCTCTAGCACAAAATCACTTATCGTGCCCATTACAGACTATGATTCACTGGGAGGCCATCAGAGCTGCAGTGGCAAAAAATAACCTGATGCATAACCTGAATGAACGAGTGTGTGTGGGAAGTGGAGATGTGCAGAGTGTGTATTTATAGAGGCTGGCTGAAGGCTGGATATATGGGGTAGAAGAGTATAATTGGGTAGAACTCACCCCGGGCTTTAGCTGCTTTGAGGTTGCACCACAAACGGGGCCTTGAAGAGCCGAGAGTTATAGCTACGATTGTGTGAAACACAGCAGCCTGCACTGACAGCAACATCCATTGAACCAAGCCCAAATAACAGCTGGGGAGGATGACTATGATGGAAAATGTGCTCAGTTGAAATTTATGGAAAACAATGAAAATATTACTACTACTACTACTACTGCTAGTAATAATAATAGTTCTGGCACCCAGCTGGTGGAATGAACTTCCGAACAGCCGAGTCACTGGCTATCTTCAAATGGCAGGTAAAAAACTCTCCTTGGAAAACTTAAACTAGAAATGTTTTCCTCGTTTGTTTTGTCTTTGTGTATCCATAAAAAAAAAATCCTCTCAACAGAGTTTTAGACTAATAAGTTTGTAATCTAGCGATCAGTGTAATTTAGTCATTGATAGAGACTCAAAGCACTTTTGTATGTCGCTCTGGATAAGGGCGTCTGCTAAATGCTGTAAATTTAAATATTATAATAATAATAATAAAAATAATAAGCATAGAGGAAATACCAGTTTAGTTACTGGTTATACATTAAAGATACACTACAAAAATACTTCCGTTGATATTACTGATATTATACATGGAAAGGAGTATTGGAGTCACTCTAGGGGGTGGACAGATGTACTGGAGGCATCAAACAGCCCCCGATGCTCAAACAACAACCATATACACCACGAGTCCTGTCCAGGATGACAGCTAAACGCCCCAAGCCATTATGAAGTACATCAAGACCTTGGTAGGAATCCAACTAGCAAACAGATGAAAAGTGAGGATGCCAGAAAAAAGGTGCAATCAACAGAACTTCAAAGTGCACATGGTTGAACACCCAAGTGCAAAAATACAGCATCTCCAGCACCATGCTGGTCAGAACCCCAGCCACTGCAAAACGGGAGTGAGGGTGATGGTGAAAGGACACACAGCAGGCAGGTGAACAGAGCGACAGGGACCCTCCTGACCCCAGCAGCAGATACAAAATAAATAGAGTATGAAAAATAGGGTCCATTTTAGTTAAAGAAAACCTAAATTACATCAATACAAAAGCAAAGTTTAAAACGATGACCATCCAGGATACGTTTTTTTTTTTTTTTTTCTATTTTAATAAAGTTTGTGGCACAAATTTCTTGTGGTCTTTTCTTTTTGCCTACTAAGATTCATAGCTTTAGTGCAAAAAAATACAAAATTCACCAAACATGCCTGATCTAGCACAGGTGTGATATAATTTTAAACTTGATATTTTGTGATGTTTCGATAGATTTGTAATTTTTTTTTTTGTGACCCCCCCCCTTTTTTTTTCCCCCATTTTAATTTTATTTATTTTTACTTTTTTTGTAATTTGGTTTTGCAAATCATACCAATTTCATCTCAAAGAACAAAATTACACCAATCATAAACAAAGTGTACTATGAGCGGAACTGAAGAACACACGCACACACACACACACACACACACACACACACACACACACACACACACACAAATATCCTTAAGGAAGAAACACGCATTAAAAAAATAGGAAGGACAAGCACCACTTTTCTGCTTACTTGTGGCTTTAAGTCACACACTTGTGATTTTACACACACACACACACACACACACACACACACACACACACACACACACACACACACACACACACATACACTCCCTCACTTATCCCTCAACATCATTTCTCTGCTTGCATGACAGAAACAACCAGCATTTTTTTTTCCCCTCCTCCCACCCCCCTGTTTGCTGAAAAACAGCTGCTTCAGCATCACTGCTGCATATCTACAGAATGAGATTAGAGGGAGGACAACCTGATTTACTTTCATGGCGTCTACACGTTAAGAAAGTGTAGCCCAAGTGCGGCGGGGGCTTTTGTTCATTTAAAACAATTTGTCTCAACTCGGCATGGGACTTAACGAAGAACCGAGAGAGAAATGGAGCGTGATCGCAATACTCGATAGAACCCACACAATTTATAGAAGCACCATAGGTGGCAAACCGTTGCTAGAAGGTTTTCAGTTTGGATGTGTGTGTGTGTGTGTGTTTGTTTAGGTTGCTCTTTCCCAGTGCAGAATTTACCATTGTAAAATCCCCTCTGCAGATTCATGACATAGTGTCCATGTCTGCTGGCACAAGGCCACGTCTGAGACCCAAACCCAGCTAGCCATGCTAATTTAGGACATCGATTTAACCCTGTGATGGACTGATGTGAGCAATGGCAGTAAAGTCACGACCTCTGGTGTGTGGTGACAACATAACCTGGTGCACAGACTGTGTGACTCATTATTCACATGCTGACACTCCATTTAATCACATTTTATTATGGAGCTGCGCTGGCCTCCTGTAAATCAATGCCTGTGTGGATGTGCTGAAAGCTCACCGAGCAGCAGGGCAGGGGGAAGAAGTGACATTTACAGATCGCTTTAATCAGTTTCTGCAACCGAACAATTCCTTGTTTTTACTTCTAACAAATACACACGTGTACTTTAGTTCTACAATGACCATGTTTTGAAAAGTGTCTGTTGAGAAGTCATTAAAGAAACTTGTTCAGAAGATCTGACTCTATCTGTATATACTGTGCAGTAGCCTGTGGAAGAAAAGGTTCTTCAAGGTTTTCATGGAATAGTTAAAGATTCTTCACTTCCAAGGGCACTTTGTGAAGTGTTAGGCAGTTCGCAGAATCAGAGTCTGTATAGAAGATAAACTGATATTCTCTGTTGATTTGCTGTTTGATTTGTTTATATATTGCACATAATTTAATGAACCTAAAAGCAAAAAAAAAAAAAATGTCTGTGCAGTGTGAAGAGATTTAAACTCTTTAATTCATTATAATATATTAAATAAACTGTTGCCAGTGAATAATAAATTAAATAAGATATTACCTTAACAAAGGAGTACTGAGTTTATTAGTCTACAGTATATTTGTCATAGCAGAAATACTTCTCTTCGCAAATCTCCGTTTCTTAGGAAATTTGGGTCAGAGCACAGGGTCAGCCATGGTGTGGTGCCCATTGAGCAAGGAGGGCCTTACTCAAGGGACTAACAGTGGCAACTCGGAGAGCAGTAAACTAGAGTCTGTTTTATCCATTTATTTATGTATCTATTTATTTGCAAGTATTTTATTAAATTCTAGTGTTGGGCATTTTTTGTTCTTTATTGCCCCTATGCTTTATCCGAATTATTATAACATCCGGTTGTATTATCGTAAACAATGAGCCTGAAAATATATATTGGCAATTCCATAGAATATAATAATAAAACCATCCTCCCGAGTGCAATCTTTTGTATTCAATCTCATTCTCACAGATAAAGCCTAGTGGTCATCATTTGTCCATACTTCAATTTTGTTTAGTTTTTTTTCTCCCCTCTCTTTCCTATTTCCTCATTATTCTCTATTGTGCCAATGCCCTTCCCTCTGGGGTCCCTTGGATCATTGGAGGCATAACAGATCTATTTCTAATGGAGTGTCTGGCCCAAATAGGCCTGGAATCATCCATGTGATAACGACTCCTGGTGAACCTCTAGTGTAACCACACAGACAATTAAATACTCAGATATCTCAATTCATCTCGATATTTATTTACTTTTGCAGGGTGTTCAGGGAGTTCGATTCCATGTTATTTGTAAAGCACATTAAACAATAGTAATTACCATGAAGATGCTTTACATAAATCTGGATATAGAATTAGGTTCTGATTGAGTAAGTCAGCTACAGTAACAGAGGCAAGAACTGGAAAGAAGAGATCCAGATTCAAGAAAATCTATTTTCTTCTGTTTGAAATGTAGGATTATAAACCATTACACCTCTATGATTTTGTGCTAATTGTTTTTTAAAGGATGTCAGTATAGTGCAGATTTTGGATCATAAATTTCTAAAGAAGCTTTAGCAGGAATTATGGACAAATCAAGGTGAAAGCTGAGATTATCCACTTAAGCAAGCATGAAATTTAGGGACAAACTGTTAAGGTATCTTGTATCCCATAATATTAAAATTTCTAAGCAGAATTGTTCATTTTACCAGGTATTGAATTATTAGTACAGTACAGTAAAGCTTCACTTTTTCTTTTAGTTTATTTATTTTCTCATAAGTAATATGAGAACGATGCAAGATAGAGGCTTAAATCTATTGAACAATATGCCTAATGGGAACCACATTTTTTAAAGAAATAGCTTTCCCATGCTGTAAAATCTGGGCAAAAACAAGTTGTTTGTGTTTGTCACTTTAGCAGTGGTGGTCAGTAATGGAGTAAATTGAATACGTTACTATACTTGAGTAGCTTTTTTCGCATATCTGTACTTTACTGAAGTATTTTCATTTAGATGGATTTTACATTACATTATATTTCAAAGTCAAATATCTTACCTTTTACTCAACTAGATTTTGCAAAATCACTCGTTCCTTTTTATTTATGAGTGGATAAAAACAGGTCAAGAGCGCACTTTGTTTTGAACTGTTTTGATTACCGCTTGGTGCCATCTACACAAACATACAGTTCACCATCAGTTCGACAGCAAGCAGAACATTTTGAGAGCGATAAATGATGGACTTCTGACTTGCCACAACATTTCTGGCCCTATTTGTGCGGTTTTTCTGGAGTAGTTAAAAATAAGATCATTTTAATAGATGCAATTTAGCACATGGTACCTATTTTGCACAAAATGGAGACAATGTCAATTCAAAAATTGCTTGATGTTTGGTCTCTTGACAATGTGTAAGGATTAAAAACCCCTGAAATGTCTGTTGTTTGATGTTTTGTCACTTGCTACTAGCTAGGTTTAGCCCCCTTACAGAAGAGAGCTAGCTCAGTGGTTAAGGCATTGGACTTTAGATCGGAAATTGTATCTCAGCATCACCAAGCTGCCACTGCTGGTTTGCTGAACAAGGCCTTTTACCCTAAACTGCTCAGTTGTATAAGTTAAATAATTGTACGTCGCTCTGAATAAAGGCGTCTGCCAAATAAATGTAGATTACCCTGCCTGATTCTTGACCTAGCTTTAGTATATTTCTTATAGACTAAATGTATTCAGACAAAACACAGGATGAGTTTACGCCTATTAAATATCTATGGTCATTATGGATAATTATTTTCAATGGTGTCCTCTTCAGCAAATCTCTCTTCTGACATTTTTGGAAGAGTCCTATTGTGGTAATTAAGCAGCAAAGTTTATCGTCTAATTAGCCTGGACATGTAACACTGCTAAATTGAATTTGCCTCTTTAATTGAATTAGTATCCAAAAGAGCAGAGCAGTTCAAGGCTGTCCTTTTACTTCTAACTAATTCGAGAAGTGAAGAGAATCGTGATATCTATAAGTCGTTTGTCCTTTTTCGTATTTTTTCTCATAGTGTACGTAGTGAATTTGATTCTTTCTACTCAGTTTCACAGTGAAAATTGTTCAGCTTGTAGGTGTCATTATAATGTTTATGGTTCAACTTAATGCTCCAGCGACCACAGCCACAGCTGTTTTAGTTATTCCAATGCCATTGTATCACCATCACAACACAACTGTGTTAATTTTGACCGATCACACAGTTGGGCAGCACAAAAACAGGTTTTACACTCATTTTATGTTAGACGATGCATTGTAGCGCTCAATAGCTTTTCATCACAGCATTAATGAGGCTGTGACTCTTTCTGCTGTTATTTCTCTGTCAATCTGATGTATTTTACTTTTTGCTTTTATGACAGATATGAACATGTATTTAAATATTTGACCACAATTTATGTAATATGTTTGTGACAAACAAGGAAGCTTTAACTTAATATGGCTTTGTAATGAAAAGCCATGCCTCAATGCAGTGAGCAACTGTTTGCTTATAGATCTCTGAAAAACACAGTCCAGATGAGTCCAGACATGCTTAACCTCTGACCTTAAAATAATATAGTTATTGATGTATCATTTACTTATTTTTGCTGTTTACATTTCTTTCTATATACTTAGATTTAAAATATAAATGCTCTGGAGCTGCTGTTTATGCTTCTCATTTCTATGTTTCACTGCATTGTCAGATGACATGGCATGCTTCTATAAAACAATAATAATAAATAATCAAACTTAATTTGTTTTATTTTTCTCATAACACATTTTTAATAGGCACAGATTTAAATGTATGAACACATTGTATTATTTTACGGGTATTTAGTCTATTTAGTGTTGCAGAATATAACCCAGCCAATAGGGTTGCACAAGCCAGTGCACTTTTACAGCTGGTCCAAAACCCGGATAAATGGGGAGGGTTGCTTTAGGAAGGGCATCAAGCTAAAACATGTGCCAAATCTAACATGTGGATCTAAATCATCCAGATAATCCAGATCAGTCAAAGCCTGGGTTACCAACGACCGCCACAGGTATTATTAGCCAACAGGGTACTGGAGGAAATTGGGCTGCTGTTGGCTGAAGGAGGAGAAGGAGAGGATGAATATGTCTACAGAGACGGCAGGGAAAGGAGAAGTGTAGGAGAGTGGAGGTTCGGGTTGGTATTTTAAATGTTGGTACTATGACTCTTAAAGTGAGAGAGTTAGCTGATATGATGAAGTGGAAAAAGGTAGATATGTTTTGTGTTCAGGTGACCAAGTAGAACGGGAGTAAGGCCAGGAACATTGGAGGTGACTTTAAACTGTTTTATCATGGTGTGGATGGTAAGAGAAATGGTGTAGGAGTGATAATGAAGGAAGAGTACAATAAAAGTCTATTGGAGGTGAAGAGAGTTTCTGATAGGGTGATGAACATGAAGCTGGAAGTTGAAGGGGTGATGATAAATGTAATCAGTGCCTGTGCTCCACAAGTGGGTTGTGAGATGGAGGAGAAAGATTCTGGAGTGAGTTAGATAAAATGGTAGAAGGTGTACCTAGGAATGAAGATTGGTGATGGAAGCAGATTTAAATGGCAATGTGGATGAAGGGAACAGAGGTGAAGAGGAGGTGATGGGTGGGTTTAAAGTCTTGTCTTTAAAGAGTGGAATGTGGAAGGGCGGATGGTGGTAGATTTTGCAAAAATGATGGCAATGGCAGTAGTGAATACTTATTTTAGGAAGAAGGAGGATCATAGGGTGAAGTGCACACAGGTGAACTATGTTCTATGCAGGAGATAAAGAAGAAGAACTGAAAAAAAAAATAAGATGGTGGAAACTAAAGAAGGAAGATTGTAGTGTGAGGTTCAGGGAAGAGGTCAGACAGGGGCTCGGTGGTGGCGAGGAGGTGCTGGATGATAGGGGAACTGCTGCATAAGTGATAAGGAGACAGCTAGAAAGGTACTTGGTGTGACATCTGGAAATAGAGAAGAAGACAAATAAATGTGGTGGTGGAATGAAAAAGTGAAGGAGAGCATAGGGAGAAATAGGCTGGCAAAACAGAATTGGCATATGAAAAAGGCATACGAGGCGTATATGAGAAGTTGGACACCGGGGAAGAGAAAAGAATTTGTACTGATTGGCCTGGCAGAGGGACCGAGCTGGGAAGGATGTGCTGCAAGTTAGAGCAATAATGGATGGAGATGGAAATCTGTTGACTTGTGAGGAGAGTGTGTTGAGAAGATGGAGAGAGTATTTTGAGCAGCTGATGAATGAGGAAAATGAGAGAGAGAGAAGGTCGGATTGTGTGGAGATGGTGAAGCAGGAAGTGGATAGGATTAGTAAGGAGGAAGTGAGAGCAGCAATTGAGAGGATGAAGAGTGGAAAGTTGGTTGGACCAAATGACATACCGGTAAAAGCGTGGAGATGTTTAGGAGAGATGGCAGTGGAGTTTTTATCCAAATTGTTCAACAAAAACAAGGGAGATGTTCAGACCTGCAGTAACTACAGGGATTTTAAGTTGATCAGTCACACCATGAAGTTATGGGAAAGAGTAGTGGAAGATAGGCTTAGAGAAGAGGTGACCATCTGTGAGCAAAAGCATGGTTTTATGCCGAGGAAGAGCACCACAGATGCATTGTTTGCTTTGAGGATGTTGATGGAGAAGTATAGAGAAGGTCAGAAGGAGTTGCATTGTGTGTTTGTGGATTTAGAGAAAGCCTATGACAGGGTGCCAAGAGACGATTTGTGGTACTGTATGACGAAGTCTGGTTTGGCAGAGAAGTATGTGTGGGTAGTGCAGGACATGTATGAGGACAGTGTGACAGCAGTGAAGTGAGCAGTAGGAACGACAGACTGGTTCAAGGTGGAGGTTGAACTGCATCAAGGATCGGCTATGGGCCATTTCTTGTTTGCAGTGGTGATGGACATGTTGACGGACGAGGTCAGACAGGAGTCTGATGTTCAGACAGGAGTCTGATGCATTGTATGATGTTTGTGAATGATATTGTGATTTGTGGTGAGAGTAGGGAGCAGGTTGGGACGAGCCTGGGGAGGAGGAGGTACGTGCTGGAGAAAAGAGGAATGAAAGTCAGTAGAAGTAAGACAGAGTACATGTGTGTGAATGAGAGGGAGGGCAGTGGAGTGGTGCGGTTGCAGGGAGAAGAGGTGGAGAAGGTGGAGGAGTTCAGGTACCTAGAGTCAACAGTGCAAAGTAATGGAGATTGTGTTAGAGAAGTGAAGAAAAGAGTGCAGGCAGGGTGGAGTGTTGGAGAAGAGTGGCAGGAGTAATTTGTTATAGAAGGGTATCTGTGAGAGAGAAAGGGAAAGTTTATAGGACTGTGGTGAGACCTGCGATGTTGTATAAAGACAGTTGCATTGAGTTAAAGACAGGAGGTGGAGCTGGAGGTAGCGGAGCTGAAGATTGAGGTTTTCTTTGGGAGTGACGAGGATGGACAGGATTAGAAATGAGTTTATTAGAGGAACAGTGAATGTAGGATGTTTTGGAGACAAGGTAGGGAAAGCTCGATTGAGATGGTTTGGACATGTGCAGAGGAGTGGCAGGAGAATCGGTAGGAGAATGCTGAGGATGGAGTTGCTAGAAAGGAGGAAAAGGGGAAGACAAAGAAAGTGGTTTATTGATGTGGCGAGGGAAGACATGCAGGTAGATGGTTTGAAAGAGGCAGATAAAAAGGACAGAGTACCATGAAGACTGATGATCCGCTGTGGCGACCCCTAATGGGAGCAGCTGGAAGAAGAAGAAGAAGTGTTGGAGAATTTTATTAATAACTTAAGTTTAAGTTATCACTTCTATTACTGTATGTGGATGAGTTGTGACTAATTCATGGCAACACATTAGAACAAGCAAATGAATACAAACCTTGCAATATGGATTACAGCTGGCACTGCTGTCAAACCGGCTGTTATACAAAATTGATCAACACCTTCTCGCTAATCTGAATCCAGAATTCAACAATGATGTGATATTTTTAAAGTGTTTCTATTGATTACAATTTTTATTTCCTTCTTTCTTCTTGTAGGTTAACAGGCTTCCGGCTGCCTTCTCCAATAGTCAGCACTGGTTCGAGGCTCACACTGTGGCTACTATCGGACTATGCTGTGAGTGGCCAGGGCTTCAAAGCAGTATATGAAGGTAGGAATGCAATGGAACATGTGGTCAGATTGGCCTGTGATCCTTTGATTTTTTATTTATTTTTTGTTTTGTTTTTGTGTTTTTTTTTTTTTTTTACATTCAGCACTTGACACCGTTTATGATGTCTTTTTGTGTCTCTGGCTAGTCAGTCAATTCTTCTCTTCCCCTTAGCTGCCTCTCTTTATAGTGCTGAGTAAGTCAGTGGTGCCTTGGAACACTCTGTTGCCACTGTACTGAACTAACTCACTGATGGATGCTTGTGTTAGTCCGCCTCCTGTTTGTAGCCTAATTATATTAATAGGCATGGTCAAATTGAAAGGCTAGAGCCAAACCTTTGCTCTTTGTTTTTCTGGGTCCCATGTTGAGCTGTTGTCATGTTTCTATTGATCTGAGCGTGCCGTCGTTAACACCTGCTTCAAATGCACAAAAGCGAGTGAATCTTTGATAATTACATTCATTTACTGATTGCTGATGTGGCTGGGTGACAGATGAATAAACCCTCTGGCAAAATTATGTGCATAACATTAATTGCCTGTCTTTTCAGTTATAAAGCAGAAGATTTGATGAGTCTTTTCAGCATTATGGTCTTCTCAAATATATACCTTTGATAACTATTGGTTTAATGGCTGAATTTATTAGGTTGTTGTCAGTTACTGGATATTTGACACTGGGTGACAATATTGATCTCCTGTGCTGGCTTTGTCATTAGATGTAGCATGATTATGGGACATTTTAAACAAATTTTACATCTTTGAATTACTTAAGAAATTTGACTCAGGAAATTTGTATTTCTATTGGATATACATTTAAAAAAAAGACATGAATTCCCATTGAAGTGTTGTCAAAAAACGATGGAATTAGACCTTGAAATTGGATTTTAAAACCAAATTTCCAGAAAAAAACCAGAAATGATGCAGATGCTCCCTCAAGCCCTGAAGGATCCACCAGGGAAGAATGCTTTTGAGTCACACTCCTGCATTTTTTTAGCAGCTGACAAAAATTTCACAATCTAACCATATTTTTCTCCTACAAATCAACTAGCCCTTGTGCCTGAATGAAGCGTAATAAATTCAAAAGTGATAATGGAACAACTGTCTTTTCAAGGACAGCCAAAGCACAATTAAAGGTAAATCTAGTGATATTTATCAATACAGATAAAAGAATTCAACTAATACACTTTTTGAAAGGTTTCTGTTTTGTAAAAGTACTTTCTTAGAAAGGTCAGCATAAGAAGTTTGATGACTATTCATAAGGCACATTGATCCAGAAGTTGCTTTTTGAATCCACATTTGCTAGTTTATACAATATATTGACCTTCCAGATATCCACAAGTGAATTGCAGTAGTAATACTTTAAATTGCTTTGACTTCAGATTCAGAAAAAAAAATTATAAATAAAAGGATTATATTGTTACTACCCCAGTTTAGCATTTTCAAGTTACAGCATGTAATTTATTTAATTTCTTTTATACAACATTTTTAAAAAGCACAAAAAAATTGATTTTTTACATAATTTCTCAAACATTTCCGAGTTGTTGGTTTTTTTTTTGCTGCAAATAAAATCTCTTGTTATGTGACAATATATGCAATAGTGTGCGATAGATAGATAGATCAAATCTGAATACAGATACAGACGTGTCATGTCAGTTATCATATGATACAGTAGCTGTTATTCAATTTAATGATGATTTCACAATAAAAAAAATCACTACCACACCCAATAAATAAGCTTTAATTTTTTATTCAATTTTTATTTTTTTTCCATTGGTGATGTTTTGTCATCTAACTGCTATCCTAAAACAATTGCTGTTTGGCATTTTGCTTTTATTTCGTCTTCCTCTCACCATGCTAAATGCATCAGAGCTGCAGGTGGTAGGTTTGCTTTGGCACCGATCTCAAATCATTATTGATATTATGTAATTGGGAAATATCGAGTTCTCCTGCTCTGACAGCAAAAGTAAAAACTTAATTCAATCTTGGCAAGCAACAAGGAGTGATGGAGTGAGTGCAAGGCAGAGAGCACCTCTATACGCTCTGTACCCATACTGTGCAGAGCCTACCAACACTAATCTAGATAAGCCTCTATCTGACCCATATGGATCATCCTGAGTCTCCCAGTCACTGTAATTACATGTCACTTCCTCTCATGTGACCTACATAGGTGTCACTGAATAAGTGAGTGTGATGTATGCAGTTCATGCCCCTGGTCTGACTTTAACTAAAGACACTGCCATAATGAGACCCAGTGAAAGCTTATCAAACCCACACAGCCTTAGTGAACTGCACCACTTTTGTACCTCAGAGCCAAAGATGAAGTCATGAAGACAAATTTAAGAATGTCCAATTATACTTTTTTCCACCTCAAAAAGCCTCTTTAATAGTGAGCCTTAAGCTGTGAATGTATTAAAGATTTTTTTTCGCTGTTACCAACTCACAGGGAAGAATTATACTTCAAACAGGGTTTTGTAGACAGATTTCCATAACAGAGATGTGATGAAATCACTGGAGAGGAACCTGCTGTTGTAGTAGGTGTGATTTAACCCATATTGGAAGGTTATGAACAATCTAAGGAGCTGCAATAGAAAAGATCTTAGAATATAATAAAAGTAATAAAATGCGATGACATGAAACAGAGTTGCTTTTACCCACTAAAGTGTTGAATTGTTGTCTTGTAAGTGCATGTCTGGGGGTATTTAATTCATTCTGTAACACAAGTACAATTTATTAACAAATCACAAACATCACACTTTTGGGTCTTTATAGTTATTTATATATATTTGTTTAGTTTCTATGTTATGTAGAATGGTTATATCAGGTTATAGCAGCTATAAACAATCATTGCATTAGCAGTGTTCATTTTTCTCTTTTAAAGATAATGAAAATAAAATTTACTTTCAAATGTAAGGAATTTCATTGTTATGGTGTGTAAAGTTGCAAATGTGGCATGGGTGAGGGGTAAATATCCTTGCACATTGTGTCTAGGAGCTCCACATACAGTAGCAATGCTACAACATGCTTTAAAAAGAAAAGGCTTTTTTCTCCAATGATGAGTAAACTAATATATGACATGATGGAATGAGTTACACAATTCATTTGAACACTCTACTTGAAAAATTGGCTACTGTGGTGCCTACAGTTTCTGTTTTTTAGCCAATACCAGGTATTTATGTAAAAAAAAAAAATGCATGGGGAGAAAAGTACCAATATGTATAACAGAAATGACCAACACGACTCTTGAAATATAATTTGCATTTAATTTATTAACTAAATGTGTATTTAATGTATTGAGCATCCAACATACAATCTTCTATGAATATGCTGTCAAAAAAGAATAACAATAACACATTAGCATTAACACATTGATACAAAAAATAATTTTGGACACACTACAGAGCTGCCATTTCTGAAAATAAACACATTGTGACCAACTTGGGAATCCAAAGCTCATTCTTTTAATATCTTGAAATATACAAAAATAAAATAAAATAAACATTAATTCACAAAGTTGACTGGAATAATGGGTTTGGTTATGAAGATATTGGCTTGATGCCACTTTTAAACACATTTATTAAGATGTTTCCACAGAGTATGTTTGAAAATACTGGTCAGTATAAAAGTGACAGTATGTATAATGTACATTAAAGTTCTTCCTACAAATGAATGGGGAAACATGAATGTATATACAATAGGAATCAGTAGGGATGCCCCCATTTTCATGTTAACTAATATCCTGCACTTGCTGTTATTGCACTCTGGTTAGACCCAAACTGCATTTCGTTGCCTTGTACTTGTACATGTGTAATGACAATAAAGTTGAATCTAATCTAATCTAATCTAATTTACATGGAGTTTCTTGAATGGTTTGATCAGAATGAAACTAATGCAAATCATGTATAATTATTTTCATAGTCACCGTATTTGAACTTTATTAAACATTTACAGAAGAGGTTAGACACGCTAGTTAGTGTTTTCCACCACTGTTACCTAAACACAAACTGAAGGAACAGAGGTCATTGTTGTTGTGGCTCATGGCTTCATGTTATTATTTATGATTTAGTTTCTCATTTGTCATTCATCTGTGTATATTCTGCTAAAATATTAACTACTGCACTGGTGTTGCTAATGGTAAATTATGCTTTCAAGTACATAAATGTTATTTAAGGCTTTTCATCCTTTAAAGAAAATTAAAAAAAAGAATTTTGCAATATCCTTCAAGTATGTATGCCATTAAGAGTTACAGCCTCCTTACAGTGTAGTTATTTTGCTCTGGGTGTGGTGTCTTTATCTTAGCTTTAAAATGACTCTAATATTAAAAATAAAAAAAAACCTATTTCATGGATAATTTCCATCTACACGATTTGGACAAATGTTTGTGAGCATTTCATTATCAGATTCATATGTGCTTTTCGAACATCCCATTCCATATACTGTATTTTTTTTAAATATAAGCCGCTACTTTTTTCCCACGTTTTGAACCCCGTGGCTTGAACGACGAAGAGGCTTATTTATGAATTTTTCCTGGGTTTTTCCCGGTTTCACAAACTTCAAGACAAAAAAACTGAACCCCATAACATTAGACCAATAAAATTTCCGAACGGAAACGACGCACCTCACCGTGTTCTGAGCTGCACGCCATCGGAAAAAAAAAATTTTTTTTTTAAACGCACGATGATGCCAAAAGAATATCTCCTGAGAGAAATAGTTGTGAACGGATGGAGGAAGACAGTTAACAATGACTTTCTTGGTAGGCTACTGTTTAGATACAAGCCGTTGTAGCGCGTTGAGTCTGGGTAAAGGGAGAGCTCACTAACTCCAGTTGCAACAGAAATCATAAAAGCACAGACAGGTTTCCAAAACTTGTGCTTTTTTATTGGCAACAGCGTTACAGGTTAGTCAAAGAAACTTAGAAATGAGCATCAGAAAATAATGAGGACGTATTCCTCGGTCTTGCACACATGCAGTAATAGCGAAAAAATGGGGCGGCAGGCTATTCCCAAAATGCCGCTCTGCTCTTAAAGGAGCCACAACATGTTTTACGCGTGTAACAGACACCTTCGGTAAAGCCTGTGTAAAGTTCATTAGTTTCACTGTAGACAGCGGCTTATAGATAGGTGCGGCTTATTTATGTTTAAAATAAAAATCTTTGTCAAATTCAGTGTGTGCGGCTTATATATGGGTGCGCTTTATGGTCTGGAAATTATGGTAGTCGCAATTTGCTGTAATAATCTCCACTCATCTGTAAGATGAAATCAAGATCCACTTGATTTCAGAGTGTGAGATTTGTGCTAATTCAGCCACAAGGGTGTTAGTAAAGTCAGGTAGTGATGTAGGTGAGGTGAGGAGGCCTGGGGTGCAGTCAATGTTCCAATTTATCTCAAATGTGTTCAGCAGGCCACTTAAGCTCTTTTTCTCCAACCCATACAAACCATATCTTCATGAAGCTTACTTTGTGCACAGGGGTGTTGTCAGTGTGGGGCAGGTTTGGGTCTCCTAGTTCAAGTAAAGGCAAAATTAAAGTATACTGGACCTAATGACATCCTATACAATTGTGTGTTTTCAATTTTGTGGTAACAATTTGGTGAAGAACTACATATCGCTGGAAAAGTGAGGTGTCTTAGTACCTGTGTCCATATAGGATATATGTCACGATTGTGGACCATGAACTGTATTACCCTTTAGCATATTCTCATCAAATGACTGAGTCCCATGTTCACACACCTGAGTCACACCTTCTGTTAACTAGCTTCACCTTTTAACTGGAAGTGTCATGTGTTCTAATGCGTTTTTCCTATTGTGTATATTGGGAATCACAGGCAATTAACAGGGGCTGAGTTGTAAAATCACCTTTGAACCTTTTCTGTAGGTGCTCTGTTTGTGTTTTGTTTAGCAAGGAGCTTCATTTGGTCTAAGAAAATGTGAAATATAGTTGAAGAAGTGAACAGCTTGGGCTTCCATGCCGAATGCTTTTATCTTTATTAAACAGGCTAACAGCTAGTTCATTTATTGGTGGAAACTAGCAGAAGAAGCCTATTACTCAGCTAGTGCTGATAAGCTACTGCTGTAAAACCTTATTTCAGTTGAATATTTTCCTCTTTTTAAACATATTTTGTTCTTAAGGCCAACTTTATATTGGGAATTGATGAGATAACTAAGCAAAAACTATTTACATGAAGCATAGTTTCATGGCTAAACCATGTTTGCATATAAGGTTTTAGCAATATGACAATATTTAGTAGCATGACCATTTCCTGATGAATCCAATAATGTGTAGACTGTAACCAGTGTTTGGGTAATTTAACATACTATGTAAAAATGGGGTATGCAGAATATGTGCATTGGAGCGCCATACACGGAGAGAGCCATTGCATGTAGTGTATTTACCCCTCTTTTTTGTGCGGGGGAGGGGGCCCCCAACCCTGACATTGCATACTCCTAAACAAATGTGCTGTTGCTCCCCTGCATAGGACCATAGTGTAGCCATATGTTTAGTTGAAGCCGACGTGTGGCTTCGTTGTTATCGCTAGCGACGTGTTGCTCGGTAACCATTCAAATTCTGTAAGCCTCTTCATATCAATGTTTGTCAGCGCCGTAGCTACTTGAGGTTTCATTACAGCTGAGCGTTGCCTGGCTGTCAACACGTTTCAGCCTAAGGTGGCCAGTGACGTAAATGACATTTAATTTTGGACTTCACAGCCACTCACTGCGAGGGATTGTCAGCATGCGAGTACCTATAACGTGATTTTTTTTTTAGCCATTTAAAAGAGTAGTCAGATCACTCTTCAAGTAAACCGGGTTTAATTAATATTAATCAACATCAGGCATTTACTTAAGAATAATGATAGGTATTAGGTGAGGTTTGAGTCACAAAAGCAGAGAACGTCATCTCACCAGCTTATTAAAAATTTAATTATACAGGCATGATAGAGAGCATTTATACTTTTAAAGAAAATTACTAAAAATAAGTTACAGACTTGAATATCTGTTTGCAGATTGTCTTTAATCCATTGGTGCTTCAAGCCTTCAGCCACACAGACATAGTTTTGTATGTTACTTCCAGTGTAAGCAAAACACTTAAGTCCGTCCTGTACTCTAAAGAATATTATATCAAAGCTAAAGGCACACAATTGTATAGGATGTCTTCGGATACAGTAGCATGAAATTTTCCCTTCACTTGAACTATCAGACCCAAACATGTTCCAGCATGCCGATGTCCCTGTGCACAAAGCAAACTCCATGAAGATATAGTTTACATGGGCTGGAGTGAAAGATCTCCTGCTATAGTGTTCTGACCTCAACTCTACTGAGCACCTTCGGGATAAAACGGAACACTGACTGCACCCCAGGCCTCCTCACCTACATGAGTACCTGACTTTAATAATACCGTTGTGGCTGAATAAAAACATTTATCCACAAATACTCTTAGAAATATAGTGGAACATCTTCGCGGAAGAGTGGAGAAAATTATAAAAGCAAATTTGAGAAAAATGTGGAACGCTCAAAAAGTACGTACGATACTTAAGACCAGGTGTCCGCAAACCTTTGGCAATAGAGTGCACATCTGGGCCTTTTTATCAAACATATTATGGCACATTATCAGCTTTTATATATGTTCGGTCTGTATGGCAATTTGGAATTTCCCATGTCATAATGTTCACATGAACAACACCATACACACACACATTTTTACTTAATTGTTCTCTAGTCCCTGTGTGCTAAAACTACCCTCTGCTTCTGAAATCGATCCCTGCACTGAATCAAAGAGTGTGTTCTCATGTCCCTGTGAGAGACGAGTGCTCCCCGCAGCCCTCTGCTTGCTCATGCCCGGGCTACAGCAGGGGGAATGTGTTAAGTGAATTGGTTATGGTGGCAGGATCTAAGTGATGAGAATGTGTGTGTATGTGTGGAACTAGGTGTTCCAGGTCTGATGTGATGGAACGCTCGAGTGTGTATTATTAAGTGGGTAGCATAGAGGCTGCTGCTGTTCGCATCAGTTCATTTCAGTTGTATTCATGCTTTTAACAGGAGGAATACTGACAAAGATATTTTTCGTTTACATATAGATAGCATTTGTGTATTTATTCAAAAGATATATTGTGGACTTACACCATATAACATTGTGACCATCTGTGTTGGTCCTCCTTTTGCTGCCAAAACAGTTCTGACCCATCGAGCATTAACAGCCTTAACTTCCTCAGCAATTTGATCTACATGGGCTCGTCTGATGGATCAGACCACACGCAACAATAAGCCTCGGCCACCCATGACCATGGCGCCGGCTCACCAATTTTCCTTCCTTGGACCACTTTTGATAGATACTGACCACTGCAGAACTGGAACAACCCACTAGAGCTCCAGTTTTGAAGATGCTCTGACCAAGTCGTCTAGACATCATAATTTGGCCCTCGTCAAACTCGCTCACATCCTTACACTCGCCAATTTTTCCTGCTTCTAACACGTCAACTTTGAGGCCAAACTGTTAGCTTGCTGCCCAATATATCCCACCCACTAACAGGTGCCATGATGAAGAGATAGTCAGTTATTCACTTCACTGGTCAGAATGTAATAACATCATGCCTGATCGTTGTGCATATATGTTTGTGGGCGCCTTGGTATGTGCTTTCTGCTGGTGTAAAACCCCAAATTCCTCCTTGGTAGACATTTGGAATGTGGCTCTGGAGATGTGTGCTCATTCAGCCACAAATTCTGATGTAGGATGAGGGGGTCTGTGGAAGAAAACTCAAGCGGTAACTTCTCAAAATTGAAATTGTTTCCTGGGTGACACCTGATAATAAATTGATAATACTTCTAGAAGTATAAATCAGTACAATCTGTACTGGTGTTCATACTGCACAGGAGTATATGTTCTCATGTAAGTACTGGAGTTAGATCAGGTTTACCAGTCTTAAGTACAAGATATATACAGTATCCTTCATCATAAGGCTGAGCCACTTTTCTACCAAAGTGTATGAAATAGATTTTACAGAGGTAAACAAATGGCAGCTATGCATTTGAATTCATTTTAGTGCAAGTATTTGTACTTGCACGATCATGCAAATAAATATACACAAACAAAGTGCGGCATTTCCACTTCAAATAAATCATATGAACACACACACACACACACACACACACACACACACACACAAATAAGCATTGGCACTGCGGCCAACAGTCTGTTGCTTGTCATGCTGATCTAGTCCCCCAAAACCCCACTAATCTGAAAACAGATGTCACATTGAAAAGGCCACAGAGTCTTGTACACTAAGAAGGGCAGGAACCCTTTCCTTCCTTCACTTCTTCCCCCTTTTCCTCTTCAGTAAACAACATTTCTGCCTGCATTTGATATCATGGAGGCCCATCTTGGGGGGAGATAATGAGCCTGCACTTCCCTTAGCTCAGCCTCAGAACCAAGGCGTACATCAAACCAAGCTTGGCTCCGTGTTCTCCGCCACACGCCCACTCTTTCCTCTGAGAGGCCGAGTGGGAAGGGAAAGCCATGCCCGAACACACATGTACATAAAATACACATATAAATCTCTTTTTCAGCCATCCAATTTCAGTCTCTTAGGCTTTTTCTTCTCCCCTCTGTTGCTTGATTCTTCGTGGAGTTTTTTTATATTGTGTCATGGCCCCCTTCTTCTCTATTATAATCTTTTTTAATTATTATTCAAATGCTATGATTTGCTATGAAAGACCGAAATGATAGATACCTGCAAGAAAAATAAATGTATGCTAATTCCCCTTTATCTCCCGTCTTATTCAATTGGAGGGATCGAAACCAGGTCATAATTTATTACAGCGTTGCTGATGAGCTTAGTATTACGGATGGATTTTTAATAAAGACTAAGATATTTTCCCTCTTTTAGGAACACGCAGATACATGGTATATCAAAGAAGAAAAGTGTCCTCACATTGCTGCCATAGCAACATTAACATCGAGCAGTACTAACAGATTTGCTGTTCTAGTATGTGGTTTGTTTGTTTTTTTCATTTATAATAGGCAGATATTTTACTTCTATTGTTCATAAAGCTTCCCAGAGTAAGCATAAGTATTCAGAATCACTGGATCTTAGGCATTGCATATAAACAAAAGCAGAAAGCTAAAGCCCTTAGTTGGCTAGAAAAACAATACCATTGTGTTAAACGGTGTATTTTTATGAACAACATAAACAACAAATAGACATTTTCTGGCTTTTCGAGACGATAATACATCTTGCTAAGTAGCAAATTATAAGAAAATTGCAACCTGTTCACGAAGAAATCTCTGTCTAATACAAAATACATTTTATTTCTGGCTAAAACAAGGATACATGGTAATTGTTGATGCTAGAGTCATATTCACAACATAGTAGTGTCACATTTTGTTTGTGTCGACCATGTTGACCTCAATAAAAATGGATAACTAAAGGTTCTGACTGTGTTTTTATGTGTTGCTAATAATCTGTAATGGCAGCTTAATGAAATGTGTTGTTTCCAATGATTCCTTACAATTGATCAAAATGGTGGCGTGCAGTTTCTCTGCAGAATCTGATCACTCAGTTTCATTGATGTTGACCAACTCATTTACACTTGCTTAGTGTACACTGCATATAATCCTAATCGTAATCCTAATCGTAAGATTGTCTACTGTCTTTGATGGGCTAAGGTTTCTATGAGGAGATGGATATTTAGCATTTTTTGGAAGGTCTCCAGTGTCAGTGTTATGGAACAGTCAGTGGTAAAGCTGTACGCTTTCTAATTTGTTCACAGCACACCATCAGCCTGCTTCTGATTGATTTACTTTCATTTTATTGCTCATGTAACTATAGGAAAAGCACGAATGTTTTAATTGTACTGGGAGATATTCGATTATATTCGATTCGATTCTATTCAGTTATTTATGATTTGATTCGATTGCTTAGGTAATGACCTTACTAATACGTTTTTGTTGGAAACATGGATATTTTTCTCTTTGTTTTAGCCCTCCATCAGAACTGAGACAGTGTTTTCAGTCAACAAAAATCATACCTTTTTGAACATAAATGCCAGGCAGAAACGATACAAGTCAAAGAATCTTTTGTATTGCTCATGCGCAGTACAGGGACGTAAGTGTTTCAGACGTTTCAGTGTGAACAAGCAATTTTTAGGGAAGATTGACAATTTTATTGTTGGATGCGGAGCGTTTTTAAACGTATACTGATTGTGGTGTTGTTTAATATTTAATATGCATATCTCTTCCTGGTTTAGCGTTGTAACTGTTGCATAGTGTTAAAGATAATGCATAATTACACAGACATTCTCTCACTGAGCATCTGTTTGAATTCATAATTACCACATTGCAATTCCTAACGCAACATTTTTTTCTTCAGCTCATCACATCTCTGGAGTCTTTCATCTCATGGCTTCCATTTAAGGCCATTCAGTGGTTAAGTGCTATATGGATATGTGCTCTCATTTGTTGGCTTTAGTCCAATGAAGTCAAGTATAAATTTGGATAGAAATGAAATGCAGTGAGCTCATCAAGACAAACTATACATGCTCACAGTTTATGATTCAATTGGAGTAACGTCAGCATTAAGAACATAGCGCTTCATTAGAGATCCTACTTTTCATTTATTTATGTATTTATTTATTGCATGATTATTATTGATAAAAATGTGATGCATTGATTAGTAAATAATATTTCCTGCCATGCTAGTGATTCATCTATATTTGGTGTCCTACATAAATTCAATATACTGTATGAAGCTTTACCACAATCATTACAATAGTGTAAAATCATTATACATTTCCTTCTTTCCCATTTTGTGGTTCTTTTATGAATATCTCTCACTTCGTCATGTTCTATTTCAATACTCTTCTGATGTGGAACACAGCCTCATCATAATGATCCTCAGAACCTTATTATGGCCTTATTTCAGTCTGTACCTTTTAATGTCTTATTTCAGCTTTTTTTTTTATGAACAAAGTGAAATGCGAAGAAGTTGCTCCAAGCAGCCATTTGGAAGTTGGAACTCGCCATCTGCTATAGATGGACATAATGGTATCCATTTAGCTGAAAATCCTCTAAGTAAATATAGTGATTATCAGTGAAGACAGACCTCCCAAATGTGCACTTTGATAGTTTACTGCAAAGAAAATACCTGCAGTCAAATAAACAAAATACTTCCAGACACTGCTTAGATTTAGTTCTTTGAAATGCTGGTTTATTTGCCCAACTTTTCATGTCATGTCATCATTTTTTTCCGCACAAAATAGAACTAAACAGGCGAAGCAACATGGACAGCATTGTCTCGCTTCACCCTCTTTCTTCCTTGCCCACATTCCTGTTTTCTTCAACATTTCTAGAATACCTGTCATGTTCTGTATGCCTGAGCTGGAGAGCTGCTACAGCTACAGGCTTTTGACAGGACTTCATAAGGATAAACACACAAATGATCCAAATGAGATGCACAGTGGTCTCAGAAAGGTCAAAAACATTGCCTTGCTACTTTGGTGGAAGACAAATGCTGAGAAATTGCAACAATTACAACGTTTCCTGGCAAACATGGCACAACCTTACTGTTAGTAGCATGTCACAGTGGCTAATTCTGAGAGATGCTCTGGAGTAAAAAAAAGCCTTCATGAAATACACTGAGAGATAGGAAATGTGGCTGATGTTCACAGATCCAACAAGTGGCATGTGAAGGCAGGATTAGATGAGTTACTAGGGCAAAGAAACATCAAATCATGCAGAAACCAAGGTGTAGATTGTGTGAAGAGGTCCTGAGACACCATGGATGACCAAGTAATAGGAATTAAGGAGTGTAGCCCAAAGCCTCAGTAAAATGTCCTGAAGAATTTTACGGTTTGTAAAACTGTAAATACTCAAAACACTTGGGATGAAGTTCGATAGTAACTTCTACTATTGTTTTGGATAGCCAGAACCTTTATTAAAATTTGTTATTAAATATTAGGGGGGCAGTCAGGGAGGTGGTGGGTACCAGTATTTCTCACTATTTGTGTCTATCTATCAAATTTTGGTTTAAGAACTGGCTTGGACACTTCCAATCCATAATAATAGAATTACAATGAGTAATAGTGAAATCAATTCTGTGGGACCTAAAAAATCTAACCAACCAAACTTAGTAATTATAGATAACGGAAAATACCAGTAGTGATACATGTGGCAGGCACAAGTGAGTGTATGAAAGGTGCAATACATAATAGGAATATGGAAGTTTAAAGCTAAAATTGTTCCATTACAGAGAATGTAGTTGTAGCACAGAGATCTCAGCTCTATAAAAGGGGTCAACGATCTGTACAAAGACCCAGAAAGTTATTCAGTGGGTTGAAACAAGAACGTGACACGAAATCCCGTGGCAAAGACGATACATTTATAGTTCAGCCGTGAAACTCTGTTTGCTAGTGCACTGTTTGGTTCATTTAACACAAGTAGCATAGCCTACTTCATGTACGTAACTCTACAGATCCCAGCTAAACTAGTCATGCACCTTTTCATTTAAACTCTTCATCTCCCCAGCACCACCTGTGTAGATCAGAAGGTCGGGAGTTTCAAGCCCCGGTATCGCCAAGCTGTCACTCTTGGGCCCCTGAGCAAGGCCCTTAGTGCTCCAGGGATGCTGTATCATGGCTGAATGCAAAAAAGAATGTCACTGTGCTGTAAACTACATGTGATGAGTATAAAAGCTCAAGCTCATTACTTTACATGCTTAACAGAACTGTCTTCAGACTAGCAACAGCAGCGTAGCAGTAGTTCACGATCACCAAACCTTTTTCTTCATTCTCAAAAATAAACTCCTCCTCATGACTGAAATATGTTTACTTTTCTAAAACATGTTTATAATTATACAGTCGTATGCTTTTATAAGCATGAGTTATGAGACCACTGATTAAGAAAGGGACATTTTTACAGACATTCCACATATTTACTTTATTTATTTATTTATTCTCTAATTTCTAAATAGCACTAAAAAGTCACTAATAGCTAGGGTTAATGTTTAAAAGGTAACTGTTGTCATCAGTCACTCATGCTAATTGCTTATTACAGGCCTTTTCAAGGCAGTTTACCCTGACTATTTATAAATTTTAATTGAATACCCCTGCTCTGTGATGCGTACTTGAAAAAATATGTAAATAAATAACTTAAAATGGTTCTCTGGTTTGTCTATTTAGAGACCCCTTGCACTGCTGCTTCTCTCTTGGAGAAGGTTTCATACACACGAACACAAACACAACCACACAGATTTACACACTCAAAAACACTGTAGAAAGCTAAAAATCCTTTACTATATATATATAAAAAAAATAAAAAAAATACTAATTTTAACAGTAACATAAGTGGGGTTTTTTTTAAGACTTTTCTATATTTTTTCATTAGTACCACTGGGTCTTAATGGAAATATTTTAGCCAGTGGAATCAAAGGAAATCATGAAATTCTTCTGGCAAACTGTTTAAATTCCTTCATACCAAAATAAAAAATGTGTGTTTGGCAATATTTTGTGATAAACCATGCAGATAATGTTTATTAGGTAAGTGAATGATAAAAATGTTTTAAATCCATTTTAAATACGTGCTTTAAACACTTATTAAAGAGGATTATTAACATTTTTATCAAGCATGCAGCAAGCAGTACCAGAAGTAAAGACATACAGTATCTAACTAAAGTGAGTATACCCCTCACTTTTAGCAACAATTTTAGTGTATTCTCTCAAAGGGCAATACTATAGAAATAAGACTTGGATATATTTTAGAGTAGTCAATGTGCAGCTTGTATAAAAGTACAGATTTTACAGATTTTTATACAGGCATTATTGTCTAAATAGCTGGCAACAAAAGTGAGAACACCCTGATAGTGACTGTACGTCAAGTACCCGTGTAAAACCACATCCTATTCATCATTTTCATGTTTGTTTCTGCTTGACAAGACCATACAAATTTGTGTATTTTGTATTCGAGCAGTAAAAAGTTGGTGCTTTGAAACAATTCTCTCATACTGACCACTGGAGGTTCAACATTGAAACTCATGGCAAAGAACTCTTTGAGGATTTAAGAATTAGAATTGTTGCTCTCAACAAAGATGGCCGAGGCTATAAGAAGATCAGTAACACCCTGAAACTGAGTCACAGTTCAGTGGCCAGAGTCATACAGAGGTTTTCCCAGATGGTTTCCACTTAGAACAGGCCACGTAAGGGTCAGTCAAAGAAGTTAAGTCTTCGTGCTGTGCGTCAGGTGGAGAAGTTGGCATCAAAAAAGTGCTGCAGCATTGCTTTAGAGGTTGCAGAAGCGGAAGGTTCACTTGTCAGTTCTTAGACCAGACACTGCACACTGCAACATTTTGGTTTGCATGGCTGTCTTCCAAGAAGGAAACCTCTTCTGAAGCTGGCTCTAAAAAAATCCCACAAATAGTTTGCTGAAAACAATCTGTTGAAGAGCATGAATTACTGGAACCATGTACTGAGGTCTGATGAGATTAAGATAAACTTGTTTGGCTCAGATGGTGTCAAGCATGTGTGGTGACACCCTGGTGAGAAGGACCAAGAAAATTGTGTCTTGCCTACAGTCAAGCATGGTGGTAGTAGCATCATGGTCTGGGGCTGCATGAGTGCTGCTGGTACTGTGGAGCTGCAGTTTATTAAGAGAAACATGGATTCCAACATGTACTGTGACATTCTAAAGCAGAACACGATGCCCTTCCTTTAGAAACTGGGCCAAATGGCAGTTTTCCAACATACTAACTACCCCAAACACACCGCCAAGTGCTTAGCTTTCTTTTCCTTGCAGAAAAGGTGTGCTAGTGTGCATATTTCTGAGGCTTTTTGCAATGATTTATATTGGGGGAAAAATCATTTAGGACAAACTAATCATATTAGATCAGGGACACTCCTTTATCAGGTCATGCCGTGCTGAAGCATGCAGCATTAGTGTTATCAGCATTAATGTTTTATGGTGTTCCTGCTGCCCTGAAATGTTTTTGATAAAATATGAATAGTGGCTGGAGGCATGAATTGGGGTTGAACATGATTGAACACAAAACATTTGACAGAATTAAGTGATGTTTTGTTACCAAGAGGGATTAGAGATTGGAGTGGACCATGGGTGCCATAGGTGTTTTTTTTTTTCCATTTCCTTCTCCATGTTACACAGAACTATGAGTTAAAAATTGTTACTTGTGTACATCACAAAAAACTAGCCTTACGTGTGTTATATGTCCCAGATTTTATCAGGAGATTGCGAGTTTGAATCTTACTGATGCAACAGCCACGTGCGGCAAAAGGTTAAGGGAGATAACTCACTTAGTCCTTTACTGGGAACCATAATCCCCACCCCACCCTTCAGTCACAGTGGCAGTAGCAAATTGTGGGCATCTTTGAGGGCAGGCATGCAAAAAAGGAGATATGATCATGACCATGTGTTGCAGCATAAGCAGAAGTTTTAATTATTATTATTAGAGGAATTATTAGAGGAAGCAAGTATTAGCCTTAGCTTTCCCCAATGCTGGTTGTTAGCTGTTTTGTGAGGCTGTTTGCTTGTGGTGGGCCCTTTAAATTTAAGTCATTTAGCAGACTTTTTTATTTACAGCTACTTATGATTATCCCTTATACACTCATATTCATATCGCAAATGCACCCGTATTGGCAGATTGTGTTTTGTTTAGCTAATTAAGCTCAGTAAAGTACACAATTAGGCTAGGCTAATTAGGCTTTTTAGTTATTTCTGCCCTCACTTTAGTCTATCATATAAGTGACTTTTTACAAGCATAAAACATGCTGCTAGGTACATTCTGGTCTAGCTTGCCCCTGAGTGTGAACGAGTAAGTGAATGTGTACATTGCGTTCTGTGTAGGACTGGTATCCCATCCGGGATGCATTCCCACCCCACACCCAGTGTTTTTTAGGGAAAGCTCTGTATCTTTTTTGACCTTGACCAGAATAAAGCAGTTACTTTAGTTGCCCGATTAAAAAAATAAAGAACATTTCATGGCTGGAATTGTGAAGAAGGAGAAAAACTCGGTGAAACACATCTATATCTTGTATCATCTAAGTCACATTTAGCCATATGAGCTAAATGCAAATATATATGCAGCACTAGGTAAATCATGTCGGGTCTTTTAAACATGCACTTCTTATGGTTCAAATAATAAAATTTAAGTGTAAGCTATGGATAAGACTTAGCCCACACTGTCACATGACGTCCTGACACACCCCTGCTGAAGTGGCCTGTTTAAAGTTAAATGCAGGAGGATTAATTGGAAAAAAAACTAAAAGCAAAAACTCAAGCCTGAACACTTTGTATTTTCATTGCAGGCATGTTAGCTGCTCCAGTGAGCTGTGAGATTATGGCACTCTTTCAAAAGGTTCTTCTTTTTCGTCTTCACATTGTAGTATTTTATAATTAAGCACATTGGCATTACCTATGACTGGCTATCAGTGTGTGTGTGTGTATCTGGGGCTATGTGTGTGTGTGTGTGTGTGTGTGTGTGTGTGTGTGTGTGTGTGTGTGTGTGTGTGTGTGTGTTCGGCCCTGGAGCCTTGGTGAAACTATAGGCTAACAGTATGCTAATCATTATTGCTAAGGCACAAATAGAAAAGCGCATCCTAATCCTCCCATAGTTTCTTTATAAAACTTTAAAGCCCTTTTGTGGAAATAAGTGATTATGTTGAGAGAAAGTTTCCACAATTTACAAAGTGAAAATTGTCATTACCCAGCTAACAATGTTATGTTCTGTGAACGTTTTCTTAACATTCTCTTTTGGTTGTGGGAACAGTGATTTGAAATGTAAAAAAAAAACTTGTCCAGTTTGCTTAACGTTTTTGGAATGTTATTTTAAAGTTAGCATAACATTCCTCTAATGTTCTTTCCACCTAAATTTGATAAAAAAATAAAATAAAAATGAAATTTTCTATGAACATTGTTTTGGAACCTTCCAAAAACTTTCAAATGTCCAGTTTTGTAAGCAAAATGTTATTATAAGGTTAGCATAACATTCCTGCAACGTTCTTTCCACCTAAATGTAATGAAAAATACAACATTTTATAAATGTTATTTTGGAATATTCCAAAAACTCTAAAATGTCTAGGTTTTTTTAAGGTTGGTACAACATTCCTGCAACAATCTATTAACAGAATAACATTTTGTTAATAACTTTTTTAATAGAATATTTACTTTTCAAGAACAATAATTTAGAACATTACAAAGTTTAGTTTAATATATTTGAATTCTAAAGGTTAAACATTTTTCAATTAAAAGAAAAATTATATGGAGACGAAGGCAGATTGATTTGGAGATGATGGCATTTAAACAGTCACACATGTAACAATCTTTTAACACTTTTATATTAAACTTTATTTAAAGAAACAAATGTAAATCATTTATAGGATTCAAATATAAGCATAATCAGTAAGAACTAAGAGACAATTAGCCCTGTTGTGGTCCATGCCCAGTCTGTAAAATAAACATTAAGGAATCAATTAAATCATTAGTGTGGATATTCCATAAAATTAAACCCTTATGTTATTTAGGCTGCATTGAGAAAGTCAAAATGACCTCCCAACTTGATGATGTACCAACAGTAGAAAATCTAGAAAAAAAAAAAAATTATTTCTTTGTTTATATTTAAAATGCTGCTTGTATCTAAAGAAATACAGTAAAAAAAAAACAAGCTCAAATCCTGAAAATTTGAATTATTAAAATAATACAAACATACAAACAACATCAAAATGTGTAAATTATGAAATAAAATATTATAACAAGAATTACAAATAAATTAACAAATCATTTCACTGCATACCGTACCCATGTAAAAAAGTACCCTACCCATGTGATCTGCGATCCCAATACTGATCATATTAATAGGCTATGCAATCAGAAGCAGATGTTACCTGTCACTCCGACCGTCATCCTTTCTTGCCCTCAAAAAAATAAAAGCTGTGATTTTTTCTACTGGCTTTCATATTTTGTGAAAGATTCTTTGCTTCTTATTTGCTTGACCTGACAATTTTTTTAGTATAATCATATCAATGTTAAAAAGCATTAAAAAGTTTATTTGAACTAATAGACTCATTTTCTACCATCCCATCTGAATAATTAGCAGCTAGCTAACAAATTGCTTTGTGATTGTTTCACCTCACTCCAGTCTAAACTAAATGAGATAATAGCTAATTTACTACACATTGTCATATACATAATCTGAAATTACTGTAAATTATTGAGGTTAACTCTTTTATTATTATTAAGGTTATAGGCTAATTCAAAATTAGAATCTCATTCCTAGGGTTTTCTGAGTAAATTATTTATAATTCTTATACACAGATTCAGACAGTGACGCCTTGTGAGTTCAGCCATTCAGTTGTTTTACTATTTATAAAAATGAATCTGTTCAAATGAGTTGAGTCGCAAATCGGGCATTAGCGGGCATTGGCGTGTTGTGTGCTAATCCCAGTTGTTAGGAAATCGCAGATTTGTGTCAACACTGAAAACACTTCATCGACACAAAGGATTTTATTTATTTTATGGAAGATGTGTTCTATGTTATAGCATGTGAGGGGCGTTTGTCAGAGAAGGTAAGGATTTCTTTTAGCAAAATTCACACCACTGGCGATTCAAGTAAACAAAAATCTCTAAATGAAACATGGATTCGGTTTTCTGACCTTTTACCGTCATGTCAGTTGATTTTGAGGGAGGGCGGAATTACAATGATCCTTTACATGACACAGAAATCACATTAACTGATTTTTTTTAAGTAAGTGAAGTTAAATTCTTGGTAAGATTCCCCATTAACCTGTTATTATCAACAAGTAATTGTGACTTAATCTAAAATATTTTGTGATCAGATCACTTGAAACTGAGTAATGTTACTGCAGTTCTTGGGAGTTCAGGGTGATGCTCAATAAGTATTTTAAGAAGGGCACCCACTGCATTATGTTTGACCTGAAATTCATTGGCTGAGTGTGCAAGACTAAATCCTAAAGAAGACATGTCGTCTACATCGTCTTTTTGTATAATATTATATATAAGAAAGTTCTTCAGATGTTTAGTATTATTAGAATACAATATGAGTACAATTAAAGGACATAAACACTGTTAATGAACACTCAGAACATTTTATGATAACATTATAAAAATATGTAGCAGATATATACATATATATATATACATATATATATATAAGAAAGTTCTTCAGATGTTTTATTAGAATACAATATGAGTACAATTAAAGGACATAAACACTGTTAATGAACACTCAGAACATTTTATGATAACATTACAAAAATATGTAGCAGATATATACATATATATATATACATATATATATATA